>CM021109.1:40045993-40644792 GCA_007115665.2 Sequoiadendron giganteum
TTGAGGGATCAATAGGGTATAGGGGTAGAGGGATTAGGGTTGAAGGGTTGAGGGTTGAGCATTGAGGGTTGAGGGATTTAGAGGGTATAGGAGTTGAGGGATTAGGGTTTAAGGGTTGAGGGTTCAGGGATTAAGAGGCTATAGGGGTTGAGGGATTAGGGTTTAAGGGTTGAATGTTGAGGGTTGAGGGATGAGGGATTAAGAGGGTATAGGGGTAGAGGGATTGGGGTTGAAGGGTTGAGGGTTGAGCGATGATGGATTAATAGGGTATAGGGGCAGAGGGATTAGGGGTGAAGGGTTGAGGGTTGAGCGTTGAGGGTTGAGGGATTAGGAGGTTATAGGGGTTCAGGGATTAGGGTTGAAGGGTTGAGGGTTGAGGGTTGAGGGATTAAGAGGATATTGGGGTTGAGCAATTAGGGTTTAAGGGTTGATGGTTGAGGGTTGAGGGTTGAGGGTTGAGGGTTGAGGTTGAGGGATTCTGAGGTATAGGGGGTTGAGGGATTATGGTTTTAAGGGTTAAAGGGTTAAAGGTTTCCAGCGATTAAGAGGTGATATAGGGGTTGGGGATTAGGGTTTGTGAGGGTTGAGGGTTGAGGGTTGAGGGTTGAGGAGTTGAGGTTGAGGGGTTGAGGGATTAAGAGGGTTGAGGGGTAGGGATTAGGTTTGAAGGGTTGAGGGTTGAGCGTTGAAAGTTGAGGGATTAATAGGGTATAGGGGTAGAGGGATTAGGTTTGAAGGGTTGAGCGTTGAGCATTGAGGGATTAAGAGGGCAAAGGGGTTGAGGGATTAGGGTTTAAGGGTTCAGGGTTCAAGGATTAAGAAGGTATAGGGGTAGAGGGATTAGGGTTGAAGGGTTGTGTGGTGAGCGTTGAGGGTTCTGGGATCAATAGGGTATAGGGGTAGAGGCATTAGGGTTGAAGGGTTGAGGGTTGAGGGTTGAGGGAAGGGTTGAAGGTTGAGGGATTAAGAGGGTATAGGGGTTCATGGATTAGCGTTTACGGGTTGAGGGATTAAGAGGGTATAGGGGTAGAGGTATTAGGGTTGAAGGGTTGAGGGTTGAGCATTGAGGGTTGAGGGATTAATAGGGTATAGGGGTAGAGGGATTAGGGTTGAAGGGTTAATGGTTGGCAGTTGAGAGTCGAGGGATTAGGAGGTTATAGGTGTTCAGGGATTACGATTGAATGGTTGAGGGTTGAAGGTTGAGGGATTAAAAGGTTATAGGGGTTGAGAGATTAGGGTTGAGGCTGAGGGATTAAGAGGGTATAGGGGTTGATAGATTGGGGTTGAAGGGTTGAGGGTTGAGGGTTGAGGGGTTCAAGGATTAGGTTTGAAGGGTTGAGGGTTGAGGGTTGAGGGTTGAGGGTTGAGGGTTGAGGGTTGAGGGTTGAAGGTTGTGGGTTGAGGGTTGAGGGATTAGGGTTGAGGGTTGAGGGATTAAGAGGGTATAGGGGTTGAGGGATTAGCGTTTAAGGGTTGAGGGTTGAGGGTTATGGGATTAAGAGGGTATAGGGGTTGAGGGATTATGGTTTAAGGGTTGAGGGTTGAGGGTTGAGGGATTAACATGGTATAGGGGTAGAGGGATTAGGGTTGAACGGTTGAGGGTTGAAAGATTAATAGGGTATAGGGGTAGAGGGAAGAGGGTTGAGTGTTGAGCGTTGAGCGTTGAGGGTTGAGGGATTAGGGTTGAAGGGTTGAGGGTTGAAGGTTGAGGGATTAAGAGGGTATAGGGGTTCATGGATTAGGGTTTAAGGGTTGAGGGTTGAGGGTTGAGGGATTAAGAGGGTATAGGGGTAGAGGGATTATGGTTGAAGGGTTGAGGGATTGATAGGGTATAGGGTTATAATGATTAGGGTTGAAGGGTTGAGGGTTGAGTGCTAAGGGTCGAGGGATTAGGAGTGTATAGGGGTTCATGGATTAGGGTTGAAGGGTTGAGGGTTGAGGGTTGAGGGTTAATGGATTAAGAGGTTATAGGGGTTGAGGGATTAGGGTTTGAGGGTTGAGGGTTGAGGGTTGAGGGATTAAGAAGGTATATGGGTTGAGGGATTAGGGTTGAAGGATTGAGGGATTAAGAGGGTATAGGGGTTGAGGGATTAGGGTTTAAGGGTGGAGGATTCAGGGATTAAGAGGGTCTAGGGTTTGAGGGTTTAGGGTTTAAGGGTTGAGGGTTGAGGGTTGAGGGTTGAGGGTTGAGGGTTGAGGGTTGAGGGTTGAGGGTTGAGGGATTAAGAGGGTATAAGGGTAGAGGGATTAGGGTTGAAGGGTTGAGGGTTGACCATTGAGCTTTGCTGGTTGAGGGATTAATAGGGTATAGGGGTAGAGGGATTAGGGTTGAATGGTTGAGGGATTAAGAGGGTATATGGGTTGAGGCATTAGGGTTTAAGGGTTGAGGGTTCAAGGATTAAGAGGGTATAACAGTTGAGGGATTAGGGTTTAAGGGTTGAGGGTTGAGTGTTGAGTGTTCAGGGATTAAAAGGGTATAGGGGTTGAGGGATTAGGGTTTAAGGGGTTAGGGCTGAGGGATTAAGAGGGTATATGGGTAGAGGAATCAGGCTTGAAGGGTTTAGGGTTGAGCCTTAAGGGTTGAAGGATTAATAGGGTATAGGGGTAGATGGATTAGGGTTGAAGGGTTGAGGGTTGAGTGTTGAGGTATTCATAGGGCATAGGGCTTGAGGGATTAGGGTTTAAGCGTTGAGGGTTGAGGGTTCAAGGATTACAAGGGTATAGGGGTAGAGGGATTAGGGTTGAAGGGTTGAGGGTTGAGCGTTGAGGGTTGAGGGATTAAGAGGGTATAGGGGTTTAGGGATTAGGGTTGAAGGGTTGAGAGTTGAGGGTTGAGGGATTAAGAGGGTGTAGGGGTTTAGGGATTAGGTTTTAAGGGTTGAGGGTTGAGGGATTAAGAGGGTATAGGGGTAGAGGGATTGGGGTTGAAGGGTTGAGGGTTCAACATTGAGGGTTTAGGGATTAATAGGGTATAGGGGTAGAGGGATTAGGGTTGAAGGGTTGAGGGTTGAGCATTGAGGGTTGAGGGATTAAGAGGGTATAGGGGTTCAAGGATTAGGGTTGAAGGGTTGAGGGTTGAGGGTTGAAGGATTAAGAGGTTATAAGGGTTGAGGGATTAAAGTTTAAGGGTTGAGGGTTGAGGGTTCTATGATTAGGGTTTAAGGGTTGAGGGATTCGAGTTGAAGGGTTGAGGGTTGAGCATTGAGGGTTGAGGGATTATTAGGGTATAGGGGTAGAGGGATTAGGGTTGAAGGGTTGAGGGTTGAGCGTTGAGGATTATGGGATTAATAGGGTATAGGGGTAGAGGGATTAGGGTTGAAGGGTTGAGGGTTGTGTGTTGAGGGATTAATCAGTTATAGGGGTTGAGGGATTAGGGTTTAAAGGTTGAGGGTTGAGGGTTCAAGGATTAGGAGGGTATATTGGTAGAGGGATTAGGGTTGAAGGGTTGAGTGTTGGGTGTTGAGGGTTTTGGGATTAAGAGGGTATAAGGGTTGAGGGTATATCTCTCAACTCTCTATCCTTCAACCCTATTACCTCAACCCTCTCTCTTTCTCCCACTCTCCCCTTCTCCCACTCTCCCACTCTCTCCCACTCTCTCTTTCTCCCACTCTCCCCCTCTCTCCCTCCCTCTATCTCCCATTGCCCCCCTCTCTCCCTCCCACTCTCTCTTTCTCCCACCCTCCCCTTATCCCACTCTCCCACTCTCCCACTCTCTCCCACTCTATCTTTCTCCCACTCCCCCCTCTCTCCCTACCTCTCTATCTCCCACTCTCCCCTTCTGTCCCTCCCAATCTCTCTTTCTCCCACTCTCCCACTCTCCCTCTATCTCCCTCCCCTCTCTCCCTCCTCTCTCTTCTCCTCTCCTTCTCCTCTCTCTCCTCCTCTCTCTTTCTCCCCTCTCCCCTTTCTCTCCCACTCTCTCCTCCTCTCTCCCCTTCTCCCCTCTCCCACTCTCTCTTTCTCCCACTCCTCCTCTATCTTTCTCCCACTCTCCCCTTCTCTCTCTCCCCTCCTCTCTATCTCCATATCTCCCACTATCTCTTTCTCCCCCTCTCTCTTTCCTCCCTCTCTCCTATTTCTCTCCACTCCCTCCCTCCCTCTCTCCTACTCTCCCACTCTCTCCTTCTCCTCTCCCTCCCTCTCTTTCTCCCCTCTCCCTCTCCCTCCCTCTCTCCCTCTTTCTCTCCCACTCCCTCTCCCTCCCTCTCTCCCTTTTTCTCTCCCACTCTCTCTTTCTCCCACTCTCCCCCTCTCTCCCTCCCTATCTATCTCCATCTCTCCCACTATCTCTTTCTAACCCTCTGCCTCTCCCTCCATCTCTCCCTCCCCCTCCCTTCCTCCCTCCCTCTCCCTCTTTCTCTCCCACTCTCTCTCTACCTCTCTCTCTCTCTCACACACACACACACACAATCACCTCTATCTCCTCTACTTAAGGGTGCAATGGACATATATAGAATTAGGATAGAGGGTATAGACAAAGAGGGAGAAACTAGATATATTAAGAAAACCATATTTCACATAATGTGCTCACGTTATAATGCGAGCGTGTGTTTTACTCCACTAAAAACGGTAAAAAATTCTATATACCCGTGACTTCAAGGCCCACAGTCTGTATATCCCCTTGGTTCTGTGCGTGGTTTGACAAAAAGTTGCTTTTTGATGATGTTGTGAAGTGTGCAAGCATGTTTTTCACATTCCATCATCCTTTCCATGATCTTTCTACTACCTTTATATGAAATAGTAGAGTTTCCATGTTGAAAGACATATAATATCAATTGAAGTTTGAATTCCATTGAAAACTAATATACAATTGAAGTTTGGAGGGGAACAAGATTTTGAACAAGTCAAATTTTTGTGGAGTTTGAAGAAAGAATAAGCTAAGGATACATAATTGGGTTGAACTCCTCCATTTGAAAGTATGGTTTTTTAGGTATGTGAAGTCTTTACACATTTTATTTCATTCTATTATGGCTTGTTTTCATTTCTGTTTGTCATTATGACCTTACGTTGTCATTGTAACATAGCATAAAGCTGATTCAAAACTTGAAACCATTCATTTTGTTCATGACACACTAATTCAAGAACTCGATGTTGTAACTTACATGGCAAAATAACAAAAAGTCATGTGGAAGGTAACTACCAACCTTTATCCAGACATCCAAGTCACTATAATCAACATGTTATTGATTGAAATAAACCAAATACACATTCCAAATATCTCACAAAAAATCATTCTTTAAGACAACTCCAAGCCTCTCCCATTTCTTTGAAGGGTCCAAACACCTTCCAATACCTCCACACAAACTAATGCAGTACAAAGTTGTGAACCCCGATCCTATACCTGCATAGATATGACAAACAAACACATTAGTTAGTTGATATGAAAGATAAAACAAGGATTCCCCATGAAATCCATTCACAATGTTCAAAATAGGATAATGAAGAACAAAATATGAAAGATAAATGAAATCCTAAATTAAACAATGCAAACTCTTGATCCCATGGGGGAGTTGGTGCCAATTGATATGTCGAAATTAGCCCTTTCCCAACTGCTTATTTAAAAATGTTGATGATGTGTGGATAGTTCAATCTCCTTGATGATATTTTAGCATAACCTAGCTATGGAATTATTAAAACTATGGATACTTGAAGAGGAATGGGAAAAATTGGATCTCAATGTGAAGAGAGTAACTTTGCATGAGATTGTGGATGATGATGAAGTTGATTATAGTAAGTTTACTCAAATTGTGGATGATAGAATGAGAGGAAGAGTCTCTCATTTATAAACTTCCAAAATGGAAGAGAGAGTGGAATTGAGCAATGTGGGATCATTCAACATCCAATGGCTAAGTGCCACTTGTCAAGATGTGAATGGTTGAGGAATAAGCACATTCTGGTCAATGTGCATGATAAATGCTATGAGATTCAAATTTGAAATTTGAATGTGTCATGTTGGAGGGAGAAAGAAATAGAGTTAATGTCACTTGGCTCAATGCACAAGGACATTTAAGAGGTCTCAAATGCCTTGTTGGAAGGATCAAGCCCATTTGAATTTGAATTCAAATTTGAGGGAATATTCCCCTTTTATTCCATGTTGAGAGAAAATAGGAAACTTAATAAATCAAAGTAATTGATTTATTGTGCAAGTTGCATTCTCTAGAGGATTTTAGTGATTGAGATTAAATTAATCAAGATTTGATCAATTTAATGAGAGATTAGATGATTTGACAATTTTGACTCAAATTTATGAGTTGATTTAAATCAAGAATTGAGAAGAAAAGGATTAATTAAATAAATGATTCGATTTATTTAACTAAAGAGGATAGTGTTAGATTAAATTAAATAAGGTTTAATTTATTCAATTTAATAAGAAGACTTTAGAGACTTTAATCAAATAAAATGATTTATTTAATTAAATAGAGACATAAGGTTAATTAAATTAAATTGATTAATTTAATCAACAAAGGAGAAAGACTTAATCAAATAAATAATGATTTGTTTAATTAAGAGATAGAGGGTGATGATAAGCTGAGAGTGTGATTTAGGAGGAAATGTCGTTAGTAATCAGGATCAAGCATGTTAGATTGAATTGTACATTTTCCATGTCTACATTTTGTCCCTCTTTTAAGCAATGTACTTGTTGTATTGATTCAAAGAATAAAATGTTGTGATCAAAGTTCAATTTTTTTTTGACTTTTCAGATGCCCCACTGTTGCCCCAGCAGAAGGATTATGCTAGTATATTTTCCCCTCCAGAGATTAGGCGGAAAAGCTAATTTTCTGATCGATATCGCGATAAAATGCGAGAGGAGTGGCTCTATTGATCAGAGGATGAAAGATAATTCTTTAAAAAGATCAGCTATTTGACATAGACAATTTGTATAGACAATCATTGGCCATGTGTAGCCTCGTGTATATTTTGAGATCTCACACCTACCCGATACTTGGATAGAAATGTTAGTAAATATAGAAGGATAAGAAGAATAAGATGGATGGAAGGAGGATCCACATAAGTTCACATTATTACCGATGATGATGATGATGATGATTTTCTTACTAGGAGTTGGGATTTTCAAAGGGCCAATTACTTTATATTTGATAACACACGTAGGTACGATGCATCAAGGTATAAAGGACCAAGATGGCGGTGTACCTAGTGTGATGAACTTTGACTCATCAGTCATATAGGAGTATTCTTGTTCACACTTGACATACGAAAACCTTGCTAGGATGGACCTAACAAAACAAGTATTCACCAAGTTATTTTACAAGAATATCCAACAAGCACAAGAGATAAAAAAGATAATGATCATTTCCCCATTCCTTTCTCTCTAAACCTATTTTGTTTAGGCATCATTGAGAGGTCCTTAGATTGAGCACAAAATAAGATAAGTCATAAAGATCAAGGAAAATGTAAACAAACAAGTTGATGTTCTTCATACCACTAGCCAAGGATAAACTACTACAAGATACCTGACGCTTATGTCCATTGTGGGAAGAATTCATCCTAGGACATGTTGTGATCAGAGTCTTGGTGGGACTGATTGGGTGATAAGCTATTGATACTTCGAGTTGACCAACTTGCTTGATTACTAACCTAGACATGAGACTTTGACGATTAGGGTGTTCACTTTGAAACTTGCTAGACTTGTTTCTGATTGCTTCACCAGAGGATGAAGATGACAATGATTTATTAGGAATGATGATTATCACAAGTGAAAGCGAGATGAGATGGATGCACCATTTTAGGTTTTTCAAATGTTTTGAGGCTGTTTTGGTATTTTTGAAGTGTTTTGCAAATGTTTTTGGTATTTTGTGTCTTGGGGGTCGATCAAGGATGGCCTTGCCTATGTTTAAGCTCAGAGATGATGTAGTTCGAACGACAATTGACTTGATTGATAATGAGATAGATGGGCAATTGGATTGCCAGATTGCGACAGACGCCTAAGGACTGACCTAAATTGTGAAAAAGATGGGCAAATGGATTGCCATTGCGACAAACGCCTAAAGGAATGATTTAAAATGTGAAATAGATGGGCAAGCGGATTGTCATTGCGACATACGCCTAAAGGACTGACCTAATATGTGAAATAGATGGGCAAACGGATTGCCAATGCGATGGATGCCTAAGGACTGACCTAAAATGTGAAATAGATGGGCAAACGGATTGCCATTGCGACAAACGCCTAAAAGACTGACCTAAGGTGTCTCGGGGGATGATCAAAGATCAACCTTGCCTACATTCAAGCTCAGAGATGATGTAGTTCGGCAAGACGACTCTATTTTTGAATTTTTAGATTTTGACATGTTTTAGATTTTGAATGATTTAGATGTTTTGGATTTTTTATTTTCTGATTTTTTTTGGTTTTTTGCATGATTTTGACAATTTAGTTATGGATATGTGATACCAGTGTTCTGTTTTGGGATTTTGTTGAAAACCAAGCTTAATGTTGATTTATTGGATTGATGGATTGATAGTTTGACTAAGTGTGTTAAGTCAAACAAAAGTGATAATGCACTTGTAAACTCTAGGAAGTTGTGTTATCCTAGAGTAAACTCATACACGAGGGGGTAGTTTGACTAAGTGTGTTAAGTCAAACAAGTTGATGATGGATTGGATAATTTGACTAAGTGTGTTAAGTCAAATGATATTGCACTTGTAAATTCTAGGAAGTTGTGTTATCCTAGAGTAAACTTGTGCACGAGAGGGTAGTTTGACTAAGTGTGTTAAGTCAAACAAGGTGATAATTGATTGGATTCAATTGATCAGGATTTGGAAGCTTGGATTGGAATAAAATTTTGTTTGAATGATTTGATGTGACACTGAAGTACACAATAGATGCAACTGATATGGATTGTTTGGATTGATGTTCAATGAAAGATAAAGCTTGATAAAGAACATTGTCTTGTCAAATAATGCCATGGGCTAGTGGTTCGGATTTTGGCCTTTTTGCTCACAAATGGTTGGTTGATTTGATTTCATGTTTGCAAATGTTTGGATCACCACATAAGTTAGAGGATATAGATCAAGATTTATTCCCAAACCAAGATGTAAATATTTGCCCCTAGTGTCTAGCAATGTATGGAATGCCATGGATGGATGGGTATGGTAAACATGCAAAGGATGCCAAGGATTATCTTGTGATAAGATAAGGTGTTTGAATAGAGGATTCTCATTTGGATAATGCTTCAAGGCTCATATATTGTTGGGTAGGATAGGATCAATGAAAATTACCCATGTCAAGATGTTCACCATAAACAAGTGTAAAGTGTGCACCAAACTTTTATCAAGATCAAAGTAACTTGGATTATGGATGCAAATATATGAAAATGGATGGGATAAATGGTTCATGGATGAACGGATTTATTATGGATGTGATAAGATGCTTTCTCTTGAAATGGTGCACGTAGATGCTCAATTCTACACATGACGCCTATTTTCCAGGTTTTCATCACGGTACCTATCCAAAGTGCCACTGTAGTGGTTTTCACTAGAGGAAAATTTTTCTCTTTATTGTTTTCCATCCTTTTTTTAATTTTTGATTTTTGATTTTTTGTGTTTTTCTGAAAGATTGTAAGCTCATGCTGAACCAGCTGGTGGTGTTGATGTTTATTCTTCTGTCATAATGTTCCATCGATATCCTTCTTGAAGAAGTTTCTTTGCCAAGATATGCACACTTGAATGCAACTTTTGAGATTCCTGATCTTTTTTGCTCATACCGGAGTTAACTCTATCTCTACGTGCACATCACAATAGAGTGCCTTCTGAATCCTTATGACGAAGGGTCATTGCAAACACATGGTCAATGTAAGAATTGGATATCATGTGTGGAGGCGTGGATGGAGTGTTTTTAGGATTAAAATATGGATTGGTTGATAGTTTGGAACCTTTGACTCTCCAAACTTGGGAAGATGAGCAAATGATGGGTGGATACGGAAGTGTACATAGAATTAGGACCAATTGCTTGATATACTTTATACATTGCTTGAGAAGCCTGATTTTTCCTTTGAGGACATCTTTGATGGATAATTTCCCCCTTTTTATTTTTCCCCATAGTTTCTTTGACTAATGGAGTATGATAGGGATCATCTTTCTTTGTATTCTTTGGTATCCAAGTGTATTTGATTTGTCTGATATGCTTCTTAGCTTTTTTTTCTTTGATAATGTTCTTTGTGCTTTTATTCAAATATTTCTTTTGATGTTGGTCCCAATACATGGATGGGGTGATGGGTGGATGAAGATCCATGGAGTGGCTAGTTGTAGTATTGGCATTGGTTTCATCATAAGGATCCTTCATGACCCCTATATTGACATTTGCTTGAGACGAAGTTGCCCCTAGTATGGTAATAGTATCACCTTTGTTCCTTGATTCTCCTTGTTTTGAGATGCCTTGTTCAAAATGTATTCTTTGGCAAATGACCACTGTAGATGATGTCATTTCAATTTGTTGCTTTGCTGACTCTAGAATATCCTATTCTATCTGACCTATTTCCTTGAGTGGATAATACATGATATCTTCATACATGATGTTCTTAGTCTGAATTCGGGATATATCTTATCCTGATGTTGACAACTCAGTTTGATTGTAGGAATCAATAACCTTCTCTTTTTGTGTAATAATGTCAGGAGTAAAGGAATCCTGTTATGAATGAAGATCATCTACATGTCCATCCAAGGAAACCATCTCATGGGTAGATGGAGGAGTATGTTCTATGTGGATGTGATCATTTCGTATAGATAAGAGAGTTTCATTATATCATTGTAGTAGCTTGGAGATGTAAATTCTTGATACTGATTAATTTTGAAATTGCTTTCGACATGCTTTAGATCAAGTTCTTGACATGGGTCAATTTCAAAGGATGGATTTCTTACAAAGGGTTCTTGGACAATGTTATTAGGCATGGGAAGTGGCTCAATATCCTCTTGATCTTTGAGTGGATTTGGATCAATGTTGAGTTGAGGATTCCTTCACTATCCATAACCATGAGGTCAAAGGATGTTAATGTGTTTTGGGAAGGACCATTGCTAGACCTTGGTGATAGATGTTGATCATGTTTTGGGATAAATTATTGAGATATGTCCTATAACTCATTAGGTGAAGTAGAGACATTTTTAACATGATCATTGGTCAAAGGATCTTGATCATCATTTTCAACAATTATGGTGGGAGTTTTTTGCAAGCTTTGTTGAGGGAGCAATGTCTATATTTGCTACTGAGCCAACAATGCTTGTTTTTGGTCGTGTTTTTGTTGTGCCAAAAATTCTTTTTGTTGGGCTTGTTTTTGTGCTACTTGCTGATACACTTGTTGATGGATTGCTTGCAATAGTGCCCATAATTGTGCTTGCGCCTATCAAGCCTGGTGTTGGGCCTGAGCTTGAGCTTGTGTTTGTTGGGCTGCTTGTGTTGTTTGCGCAGCTTGTACAACTTGTTGGGCTTGTGCAGCTTGTTGGGCAACTAGTTGTGCTTGAGCTTGTTGAGCATCTTGTTGTGCAACTTGTTGGTTTTGGAATGCATTTTGGTAGGCAGCTTGTTGAGCGGCTTGCAACATGATGAAGAATGAATTTTCCATGTTGTGTTTTGGTGGTGGATTGGGAATGGTGTTGACCGTTGTGGTGAAAGGAGCGATTGTATTCATAATTGGGGTTGCTTGGATGGTTGTCATCTGTTTTTGCGATATTGATGGAAAAATGGGAGGATTTGATATGATGCTTTGACTTATGAAGGGGGTGTTGCTCAGATTCAGTTGATTGATGGTTGGTAAAGGGGAAAGGCTCATGCCTTGATTGTTTGGTTGTTATATTTGTAAGTTTTGACTTTGATTCAAATCTACCAAAGGGAAAGGTGTTCCAAACTTTAGATTGGGAAAAATCACATTTGTTGTACCATTGAGGTTTGTAGGTCCCATGTATGAATTGTACAAATGAAAGTTTTGAAAATCAATTGGCATTGTAACGCTTGGATAGTTTGGTTGAATTGGATTACTCATGATGTATGATTCAAGTTTAAAATCCATGTTTTTCTTGTGTTTTGACCTTGTTGACCTTTGAGGGGTTTGGAACCAATGATGAGATGAAGGATGAAAGGGGTGAATGATATTGGTGTTTAAACTTTTAGGAAATTTGAATTAATGCTAGACTTTAGGACTTGTTTTGATTTTATTTTGAATGATGATAGTTTGACTAAGTGTGTTAAGTCAAACAAAGATGATTATGCACTTGTAAACCCTAGGAAGGTGTGTTATCCTAAAGAAAACATGTACAAAAGAGGATAATTTGGCTAGGTGTGTTAAGCCAAACAAGGAGATGTTGTTTTTTTCTAAAAGTATAGCATAAGTGATGTTTCCAAGGTTCCAAAAGTTGTTGGTGAGATGGGATTTGATTGACGTTTGAGGGATGGGTGAGTGTTTGAATTGATCCTAGATGACCCTACGAGGACCTTCTTACAAGACCAAGGTAATGAAGAACATGTTTTTCCCTAAAATTGGTTCAAACCAAAAGACCAATGTTGGCATGAAAACCCAATGACCCAAAAGAGACCAAGCACATGTGTGGTTCAATTGTCTTTTATCTTGCTTAGGTTTGGTTCTTTTTACCACAAACACTTTCTTGATTATGTGGAAATCAAGAAAATCAAGGCAAAGGTTACTTAGTGTTGAATTTGGTGAAAACAAATGATGCTTAAATATAAGTACTTAGAAACCTTTAAGGATATAATCCCTAGGGAAAGCAAAAGCACTTAGATTCGTCAAAGGATATTTGTTTTCTCAAAGGGTTTGAAATTTCAAAGCTTTTGTGAATGTTTGTTTCTCAATGTTTTAGAACCAAGTAACGTGTCTCAATAACATGCACAACTCTAGGTTGAAAAGAGAGTATTTGTTGGGTTCCCACTTGGAAAAATCTAGCTACGCATATTCAGTGTGGATGACTAGATGCTTGACCACACAGGCTCCCCCGTACAGTGCACTTGCTTTTTGGGTCAGCCAAGCATCAATACCCATGAATCTCCCATGGCATACTTTCCATCTCTACAACAGAACTGCATGTATAACGTGGGGCGACTTCAAAGGACATGACCTTTTGCACCAACAAATATATAAGGATTTGGCCTTTGCTAAACAAGGGTTTTAATGTAGGCATTCCATTTGTTGGGGACTATCCATGCGGCGAGAGACCATTGTTTCCCTTCTCATCGAAATAATCATCATGATTCTCGAACTTTCCTCGAGAATCCACACTTATATACTGGTTGGAAGTCGCTTGGTTTTAGCGTGTTCTCGATTGGGTCATTCCCTTGGGTGATTAATTTTTCCCACAAGGAAGGCCCGCTAAGATAAACAATAGCAAGCTAGCATATCTCGTAGTTCAATCAACCTTTGTTGGAAAACAAAGGGAGAACACTCGCAATATACCGTGCTCACACTCGCATGTTTGGTTCAATTTTAATTCCAAAATGAAATGTGGAGGTAATTATTTTATTCAACTTAAGATCATAAAAATAAATTTTGATTCTCAAGATTTCCATGAGACGCAAGAGAAGCGCATGCGCCCTTTTGATGATATTATCTTGAATAAATAATTACAAAACAAAATAACACTTGTTCATTTTAATCCCACAAAGCAAAATAAATTCTTTTTAAATCACCAATTCAAATGTGGAAGTTTCCTTGTTCAATTTTTAAACCTCAACCAAATCTCATAAGATTGTTTCTAAGGTTCTATTTAAGTCCGTTTGTTTGCAACAAAAAATTGAAAGAATTTGTAATGTTTTTTTTAGGACCCAAATGAAATTTAGTGTTTCCTAAAGCATAAATTAAACAAATCCTTAGAGATGGATTATAAGTTCTCCCAAAGTGTTTAAAAACACTTGATACAATGAGATGATAAATTCATAAAGAACCCTTGGCTTTCATTTTTCTTCCTTCGCTTTTGATCAAGAAATTTCCTTTTTTGACAGATTTCAACAATTTTTAGATTTTTCCATTTTTGGTAATTTTGCATGCATGACTTTGAGAGTCCTATTTTTTTCCAAAATCTTTCAAAAACTCGGATAGGATGAATTGCCAACTAACACATGAAATTGGAAACATGGGTTTTGAGTTATTAACAAAAATAACTTTTAAAAAACTAGGAAAAAACACTAAAATGTCATTTTGAGGGCTAAGATGAAAGTTTCAAGCCCCGAAAATGTGCCTAAATGACCAACAACCCATCTACGATGCTTGCCAAACCACATGCCACCTCATAACGAAATTTCCTGTCAAATTTCAATCAAACCCACGTCCGAGTCAAAAGTTATGACCTCAGCAAGTTCCTGCATCACAAAAAAAAAATGTTGAAAATCAGAAATCCACAGGTGCAATGCAGTTAGCAAATGCGGCACAATTTGGAAATACCGCGGGGTAGTTTGGAAAATGACCAGCGCAATATAGCGTCGCACCTAGACTAAAAGCGACACTCTGTAGAAAATAGAGAGTGCAAATGTAGCGCTGTTTGAGCATGCAACGCAGTTTGGAGAGCGGTGAAGTTTGAAAATTCAAATTTCTTAGGCGGGAAACAGGTGCGGTGGAGTTTGGGAATTTGTGTGCAGTTCTATATAGCGCTGTGTCTTTGAACGCGGTAAAATATCGCACCGCATCTCTAAAAACGGTACAATATAGCACTGCGGGACTATGTGCAGCACAGTTTCCTGGGACCTGCAAAAAATAAAATAAAAATGGAATTTTCCAAAAAAACGTGATTATAACTTGAGATTAGCCCTCTTTCTAGCACCAAAATTTGAACCCCGATCTTATACCTACATAGACATCACAAAAAAACACATTAGTTAGTTGATATGCAAGATGAAACAAGGATTCCCCATGAAATCCATTCACAATGTTCAAAATAGGAAAATGAAGAACAAAACATGAAAGATAAATGAAACCCTAAATTAAAAAATGCAGACTCTTGATCCCATGGGGGAGTTGGTGCCAATTGATATGTCGAAATCAGCCCTTTCCCAACTCTTTAGTTGCAAATGTTGATGATGTGTGGATAGTTCAATCTCCTTGATGAGATTTTAGCATAACCTAGCTATGAAATTATGAAAACTATGGATACTTGAAGAGGAATGGAAAAAATTGGCTCTCAATGTGAAGAGAGTAACTTTGCATGAGATTGTGGATGATGATGAAGTTGAGTATAGTAAGTTTAGTCAAATTATGGATGATAGAATGAGAGGAAGAGAGGAAGAGTCTCTCATTTACAGATTTCCAAAATGGAAGAGAGAGTGGAATTGAGCAATGTGGGATCATTCAACATCCAATGGCCAAGTGCCACTTGTCAAGATGTGAATGGTTGAGGAATGAGCACATTTTGGTCAATGTGCATGATAAATGCTATGAGATTCAAATTTGAAATTTGAATTTGACATGTTGGAGGTAGAAATAAATGGAGTTAATGTCACTTGGCTCAACGCACAAGGACATGTAAGAGGTCTTAAATTCCTTGTTGGAAGGACCAAGCCCATTTGAATTTGAATTCAAATTTGAGGGAATATTCCCCTTTTATTCCATGTTGAGAGAAAATAGGCAACTTAATAAATCAAATTAATTGATTTATTGTGCAAGTTGCATTCTCTAGAGGATTTTAGTGATTGAGATTAAATTAATCAAGATTTGATCAATTTAATGAGAGATTAGATGATTTGACAATTGTGACTCAAATTTATGAGTTGATTTAAATCAAGAATTGAGAAGAAAAGGATTAATTAAATAAATGATTTGATTTATTTAACTAAAGAGGATAGTGTTAGATTAAATTAAATAAGGTTTAATTTATTCAATTTAATAAGAAGACTTTAGAGACTTTAATCAAATAAAATGATTTATTTAATTAAATAGAGACATAAAGTTAATTAAATTAAATTGATTAATTTAATCAACAGAGGAGAAAGACTTAATCAAATAAATAATGATTTATTTAATTAAGAGATAGAAGGTGATGATAAGCTGAGAGTGTGATTTAGGAGGAAATGCCATTAGTAATCAGGATCAAGCATGTCAGATTGAATTTTATATTTTCCATGTCTACAAAAGGAAGAAATCAACAACTTTCTTGAGACACTTATTCAACTATATTTCCCTTCACAACACATTTGATTCATATACTCAAATTAGCATTAAGAGTTCCCAATTCCTTAAGGACCTTCAAAACACCTTGAAAATCTTGAAAATAACTGATTACTATCAACTAGATTCCTCAAAACATCAACCAATGATTATGTCATTCACAACTTTTCTTAAATATTCCATAATGACACCATTGTTTACAAACACAAACTATAATTCTTAAGGCACAACCAAACCATTATTTTCTTAAGAAATCTTTGTTTCAATTAGTACAACAAAATGAAACCTTTCAGAAGTCTGCTCTTACACACAAAATTAGTTCCTTTGTTCACTGTCCACATTACTAGTAGCCAAGCATCTACAAAATGTCACAAGTATCTCCCAAACCATGCACACACTTCAAACTATGATACTCATTTTTGATGCAGAGTTAGAGGACCCAAAACCATTCAGGATGTCAACTTTCCTTCAAAAGGCATCTAACAAGATTAAAAATGCCTAATGGACCAATCCCAACACTCCTCCAAGTTGGACACCAAACATAAACACTATTTCCCACTTTTAACCCTTGGAATCTAGTAGTGCAAAACTAGTTTTCGGCCCTTAACTCCAAAAATTTCCAAAACACCAAGAAAATAAAAGAATGATTCTAGCACCCATTTTAGAGTTGCAAGACATACGTTAACCCATCACATGACTTCTTTGGGAAAACTTTAAGAAAAATGACCTTTTCACTATTTTAGGCCTCCAAGTATGACAATTTTACAAAGGAACTACCCTTAGATCCTCACACCAGACTTCCAAACCCAAAAAAAGTCTTTAATTAGGTCTCAAAACAATATATTTTCTAGGTCTTAGGACCTTACCCACTCAACTAGGCTTCCAATACAAAAACCCCCATTTTTCAATGCAAAGCGGGAGGGTTTATAGAAACTCCTATACCCGAGCCTTCCCAAACCATTCCAAAGAGTCAAAAATATTCAAAATACCCTAAAAAAGGTCAAAATTTCATTACATAGACCACTCCTTCAACACTTTTTGAAAATCACTCCTTGGTTCCTCAAATTCTCAGGGAAAAGTGCTTGTTTCAACCTAAGAACCCCATCCTATTGTCATTAGTTTCATTCCAAGGAATGTTAAACAATAAAAGACCCTACTCTAACAATTTAAATTCCATCCCACTGAGAAAAAAGTCATAACAATAGGTGGGATGGTCCTTTCATAATTAAATCCTACTCAAACCCTTGACTGGCTTGAAATGAGAAGTTTCAGAAAATTGTCAATTGCTCCCTTCAAATGTACTGTTAAGCCCTCAGAACTGATGCATTAGAGATTTAAGACATGTGCCTACAATATTCTATGAGTTTTGTATCAAGGGGAGGCTGTACAGATCCGTACAAGTGCAAGAATGTGCAAAAAAACCAGTGAATTTCTGGAAAACAACATTTTTTTATCATAAAAATGGATTTCAAAACAAACAATACTCCTCCCTTCGAGCCAATCGAGGTTGTTTAAAATTTTGAAATGACAACCAACTCCCCCCAACACCTATAAATAACAAAAAACCACCTTTGAAAGCATATAAAAACTTTGTCTATGCTAGGTTAACTTTTGCACACGATGATTATAAGTATTATTTAAATGAAGCTTTCAATGACATATATTTTTCAATTAACTTGAATGGTTACATTTTTTAGGAACTAATATTCATCTCATTACCATGGTACAAATAAAACTATCCACCATGCCGAAGAAAAAGACAAAGAGGAAACTAACAGAGGAAGAGAATGAAACCTTCAAAGAAAATGAGAGAGTTCGGGTTGTGGCATATCGTGAAAAGAAGAAATTGGAAACGATTGATGAAAATAAGCTGATTGTAGAGGAACCTCAACTGTCAAAAAGAGAATGAGAATTGGCAGCACAACAAGCACGAATTCGAAAGAATCATCGTAAGACAAATTAAGATACTGTAGTTGGAGACACACCCTCAACGAAAAGTGAATATGAAGGGACATCATTAAGCACAAGCTAATATGGAGGGACACCATCTAGCACAAGTGAATATGGACATACACCATCTACTACAAGCGAATATGGAGGGACACCATGTACCACAAGTGAATATTGTTGGACACCATCCAACACATCTCAAGTTGAGAGTGCATCATCACTCAGAATTGACAAAGAAGGTATGCCATCATCCCCATGTGAACCTCAAGGTATGTATTCTTCTCCACCCTTGATTGAAGGTATGCAATCTAGCCCACCTCAATTAAATATTGATGAAATTCCCAATGTTGAGATGTATGTACCTAGGAGAACACCACCTATAAATTTTTGTAGAAAGCCAAAGTATTTGATTAATATTGATGATGAGATTTTGTAGCACATGGAAGGTAAGATTTCAACACACACTTGTAGAAGATACGCTGATAATATTTGGGAATGATTCTTTGAAAGGCTAAATGAGACTGCAAGATTTCAACTATTTATTGAAATGATGAGGGGTGTAAAGTATAGGAACATCATGAAGACTCTTGGGTTGAGAACATCAAATGCATCGAGTGAAGACACTATTGTGAAGAATCTAATGGATTCTTATGAGAGTGTGGGTAAGACCTCATGCTCAAAGGATAGTAATGTCACCTGATGTGTCATTACATCGACTTTGGTAAGCTTCCAAACAAAGAGAGCTCGTCTAATTAAAAGGACTAGTGAACAAACAAGAATTAGTAGAAAAACTTTATCAAGAGCCATTGAAAGGCGGCAAAGAATTGAGGGCAATGATTCAAATGAATTATGGGCATTCTCATGGAGACTGTCACGAAAAGATAAAGAAGTTGTCAAAGCCTTGAGAACACTAATTGAAGAGTATTGGAAGAATAACACAAGGCCATCTCTGAATCAAAGGGATGTGGTAAGAAGGAGAATCGGTAGTCGAAATCATGAGCCACATCCAAAGAATTTTTTGGATATGATTCAAACCCAATTTTTTCAAAAATTTGAAAATGATTATTCTCAAATTAGTATTTCTCAAAGATTTTTTGAAATGATTAAACCTTTTTATGTGAAGATAAATCACACACGCACTAATTTTTGTTGTAGACTACATATTGAATTTTCTAACCATTATGATGTTTGTCGTTCTATATGTTTAGATTTGCATGCTAACGATGCTTTAGAGGATTGTGGCATACAAGCCCCACCAAAATATTCAAGAGAGTTCTTATCAAAAATTTTATGTGAAATAGAGAATGGCCAGATATTCTATAGGACACCATGCTTGGATGGTTCATGCGAGCGTTATGGTGGCTTCTAGCGTATGCCGGTATGTTAACATTTGGAAAGCACAAATGAGGTGGGACAAAAACTAGTAGAGTTCAGGAAGTATAAAATAGTGGCATATGCTACAAAAGATGGGTCTCAAGCAAAAATGTGTGATTTGGTTATTGAGAAGATTCCAATGTACCAATTTATGACCACATTTCGTGACAATATACTATCTGAGTATGCAATGCATACCCATAGAGCCCGATGGTTGGACAAGCAATTCAAGCTATGCAAGGACACCTTTCCAGTTGGAAGCATAGTATCCATGGCTGAATTTGCAGAGAACTATACTCTACAACCACAACATGAGGTGCAGTCACAGTATTATAACTCCACACAAGTTTTGATATTTGTGTACATAGCATTCCTTCATGCATCTGATAGTACATATGAGCAAAGAAAGGTATTGAGGGAGTACCACTTTTACATTAGTGATGATCGCACACATTCTCAAAATTTCATGCAAGGTTGCTTCCAGATGTTCTATAGTGGTTTGGCTCAAAGGGGCATAGAATACGATCGGCATATAATATGGTCTGATAACTATGCAACACAGTTCAAGAGCTCGCACATGTTCTACTGGTTGTGTAGGATGCATGTCATTACAGGTGTTCAACATATGTGGAACTATTGTGAGGCCGAACATGGAAAGGGGGAGAATGATGGTGCAGGAGCATGTGTGAAAAGATCATTAGCATGAGAAGAGTTAAAGTATAAAGACAGTGCAAAGTTGACAGATGCAAAATCAATCGTTGAGTGGTGTAATTATTTGATGTGTCCAAGTAATGAAGGTACGTCTTCAATTCATAGATTTTTTTGGTTGATGGATGATACTAACATTGCACCATATGAAGACCGTTGTACACTAACAAGATCAGGTGAGGTACACTCTTTCCTTAGCTCAAATACAGGTTCATGGAGTATCGATACACGAAAGATGGCATGCTTTTGTTCTTCATGTACAATGCAAGCCTGGAATGATTGTGAGTCAGGAGAGTGGGTTGACAAATGGTTCACAAGTTATCTTAACCCACTTCACACGTATCGCCCTTCAACGACATTGGAACTGACAAAGATGGAATCATCAGTTGACTTTGACCACATTTCAGATCTAGTTCAACCAGGTGATATATCTACTTGCTTAGTTGTTGAAATTTCATATCGTTATCTTACTTTGTACTGGATTTTTAATGTTGGCAAATTTCAAGAGATTTTTTGCACATATCAATGCAGGGCATGTTTATGCAATTATTGCAGATGAAGACAATGAAGAGAGAACAAACTATTACTTGTGTCATTGTGTTGAGGCCAAAAAGAAATTGGAGGCCCCAGTTATAGATGGAGAAAACATCGAATACCCTACAGGCTCAGTTGTGGTTACTGGAACATGGCTTAAAAGGTACCCACATTCAAGTGCTAAACATTGGCTATTTCAAGACTTTGACATGCATCGTAAGATTCTTCATTAATCAAACCTTGTCTTGGAATCCAATGTTCATTTGACCAAATATGGAGGTAGACCTTTGAACAAGACCTTATGGAAGGTTTGTGAGTGGGACCATGAGGCTATACTTGACACAATAAATAGTAGAGCAGACCTGGATGGTTCGTTGGATTAATTTTTAAGTATATGCACATTGGTTCTTATTAATTTATACTCATATGCACATTAATTTATTTGATGCCAATGCTATCATCTTCTTTTACAGTGATTGGTGTCCCCTTGCAAAAAATGAAGATATATGAGCCGTCCAAGAGAATGTCAAACAAAAAAGCAATGCAACATCCTTATTTTGATGATCTTGACAAATCTCAATCAAGATTTTAAGCCATTAGAAAAGTGTGTGCAAAGCTTAGTGAGGTAATTTCAAGTTATTCATTTGAAGTTAACCTTATCATGAGCAGCTATGATGTAGACATTATAAGAGCATCTGAAATTTCAACTTACTCTATTCATGAGAGGTATTGTGTGCAATAGGTATGTTGGAATTCCCAGTGAAGATACGTATGACCAAGAGTGACTAGGTTGTGAAACCTGCATTCCTATCTGTAAGTGCCTTCCATCTATTTTTATTTCATTTCCATTTTGGATGCTCTTTCTTTTTCTCTTTTACTTTGCATATTTGTAAGTAAACTACTAAAAATTGATTGATCTCTCGTTGTAGAAAATGATGATTTAAGAGCCATCAAATAAAATATTAACGTAAAAAGCAATGCAACATATTTATTTTGATGATCTTGACAAATCTCAGTTTTGATTTCAAGCCATTATAAAAGAGCATTTCAAGCTTAGCGAGGGAATGTCAAGTTACTCAATTGAAGTTAACCTTATAATGAGCACCTATGATGTAGACATTTAAAGAGAATCTCGAATATATGAGTGACATTGTAAAATATCTATAAGAACGAAGTGCCCGAGGCATTGTAATAAGATTTACTTACATAATGACAAACTCTCAGATCCACAATTATAATAAGATTTACTTACATAATGCATTGTTGGGGAAACAATTATCATGTATCCAAACCCTCAGATCCACAATTTGTGTTAGGACAAACTCACTCCACCATTCCAAACCAAAGCCCTTATTTTATGCAATATTTTATCAAACCTTAGGGTGAAACCTCATTTTTCGTGCCCTTTTCCATCAAAATCTATAGGGGAAGCAACATAAACCCCATAAAAATTATTCCATTTCACTTAGAAATTTCTTTTCTGATTCTACATGATCACGTTGGGCCCCTCTAGAAAAAACTCTCTCGATTTTGCTTATCTCGGAGTGATTTTCCCGTGGCGGCGAATTTTCACTTGATGGAAAAATTGTCAAAATCAACCTGTGCAAAGTTGCAAAGTGGTGCAACTTTTGTTCTACAACTTGTGTGACCAAGTAGACTATTCCAAAACATCTGAATAGGTATTTTTATGCTAGGCACGATCCTTTTTTGCACTGAAACACGTGAAATCGCTTCGATCTATGTTCCACCAGATTGATCCCTTAAGCGTCCAAAGTGCAAAATGGCTGCAAACTTTAGCATACTATTACTTGGATACCCTGACACTTAGAAAATTCTTTTCTAATTATACAGGATTCGATTGGGCCCCTCTAGAAAAACCTCTCTCGATTTTGGCTAGCTCGGAGTGGTTTTCCTATGGCGGCGGATTTTCACTTGATGGAAAAAGTGTCAAATTAAAGTTGTGCAAAGTTGCAAAGTGGTGCAACTTTCGCTCTATAAATTGTGTGACCAAAATAACTGCTCCAATGTATCTAAATAGGTATGTTTATGCTAGGCATGATCTTGTTTCGCACCGAAACACTCAAAATCGCTTTGAGCTACGTTTCACTAGATCGATCCCTTAAGGGTCCAAAGTGCAAAATAGCTGCAAAATTTAGCATGCTATTACTCAGATACCGTGATGCTTAGAAACTTCTCATCTAATCCTACAAGATCCGTTGGGCCTCTCTATAAAAACCTCTCCCAGTTTTTTCTATCTCAAAGTGGTTTTTCCATGGCGGCAGATTTTCACTTTATGGAAAAAACATCAAATGCAAGCAGTGCAAAGTTGCAAAGTGGTGCAACTTTCATTCTGCAACTTGTGTGACCAAGCGGAATTTTCCAACACATCTGAATAGGTATTTTTATGCTAGGCATGGTCCTTTTTTGTACCGAAACACATGGAATTGCTCTGTGCTATGTTCCACAAGATCGATCCTTTAAGGGTCCAAAGTGCAAAATGGCTGCAAACTTCAACATGATATTAGTTGGATACCATGACCCTTAGAAACTTATCATCTAATCCTACAAGATCATATTCAGCCCCTCTAGAAAAACCTCTCTCAGTTTTGGCTATCTCAGAGTGGTTTTCCCATGGCGGCGAATTTTCACTTGATGGAAAAAAACATGAAATGCAAGCAGTGCAAAATTGCAAAGTGGTGCAACTTTTGTTCTACAACTTGTGTGACCAAGCAGACTGTTCCAACATATATGAATAGGTCTTTTTACGCTAGGCATGGTCCTTTTTCATACCGAAACACGTGAAATTGGTTTGATCTATGTTCCATCGGATCGATCCCTTAAGGGTCCAAAGTGCAAAATGGCTGCAAACTTCAGCATACTATTACTTGGATACCATGACACTTAGAAACTTCTTTTCTAATTCTACAGGATTCAATTGGACCCCTCTAGAAAAACCTCTCTCGGAGTGGTTTTCCCATGGTGGCGGATTTTCACTTGATGGAAAAAGTGTCAAATTAAAGTTGTGCAAAGTTGCAAAGTGGTGTAAATTTTGCTCTGTAACTCGTGTGACCAAACTAACTGCACCAACATGTTCAAATAGGTATGTTTATGCTAGGCATGATCTTATTTCACACCGAAACATGTGGAATCGCTTTGAGCTACGTTCCACCAGATCGATCCCTTAAGGGTCCAAAGTGCAAAATGGCTGCAAACTTCAGCATGCTATTAATCGGATACCATGATGCTTAGAAACTTCTCATCTAATCCTACAGGATTGCGTTGGGCCCCTCTATAAAAACCTCTCCTGATTTTTTGTATCTCAGAGTGGTTTTCCGATGGCGGCGGATTTTCACTTGATGGAAAAAACATCAAACGCAAATAGTGAAAAGTTGCAAAGTGGTGCAACTTTCGTTCTGCAACTTGTGTGACCAAGCAAAATTTTTCAACATGTCTGAATAGGTATTTTTACACTAGGCATGGTCCTTTTTTGTACTGAAACACATGGAATCGCTCCATGCTATGTTCCACCAGATCGATCCCTTAAGGGTCCAAAGTGCAAAATGGCTACAAACTTCAACATGATATTAGTTGGATACCATGACCCTTAGAGACTTATAATCTAATCCTACAAGATCAAATTCGGCCCCTCTAGAAAAACCTCTCTCGGTTTTGGCTATCTTAGAGTGGTTTTCCCATGGCGGCGGATTTTGACTTGACGGAAAGAAACATGAAATACAAGCAGTGCAAAGTTGCAAAGTGGTGCAACTTTCATTCTACAGCATGTGTGACCAAGTAGACTGTTCCAACACATCTGAATAGGTATTTTTATGCTAGGCATGTTCCTTTTTTGTACCGAAACACGTGGAATCACTTCAATCTGTGTTCCACCGGATCGATCCCTTAAGGCTCCAAAGTGCAAAATGGCTGCAAACTTCAACATACTATTACTTGGATACTGTGACACTTAGAAACTTCTTTTCTAATTCTACAGGATTCAGTTGGGCCCCTCTAGAAAAACCTCTCTCGGTTTTGGCTATCTTGGAGTGGTTTTCCCATGGCGACGGATTTTCACTTGATGGAAAAGGTGTCAAATTAAAGCTGTGCAAAGTTGCAAAGTGGTGCAAATTTCGCTTTGTAACTCATGTGACCAAACTAACTACTCCAACGTGTTCGAATAGGTATGTTTATGCTAGGCATGATCTTGTTTCGCACTAAAACACACGGAATCACTTCGAGCTACGTTCCACCAGATCGATCCCTTAAGGGTCCAAAGTGCAAAATGGCTGCAAACTTCAGCATGCTATTACTTGGATACCGTGATGCTTAGAAACTTCTCGTCTAATCCTATAGGATTGCGTTGGGCCCCTCTATAAAAATATCTCCTGGTTTTTTGTATCTCAGAGTGGTTTTCCCATGGTGGCGGAGTTTCACTTGATGGAAAAACAATCAAATGTAAGTAGTGAAAAGTTGCAAAGTGGTGCAACTTTCATTCTGCAACTTGTGTGACCAAGCAAAATTTTCCAACACATCCGAATAGGTATTTTTACGTTAGGCATGGTTCTTTTTCGTACCGAAACACATGGAATCACTCCAAGCTATGTTCCATCAGATCGATCCCTTAAGGGTAAAAAGTGCAAAATGGCTGCAAACTTCAACATGATATTACTTGGATACCATGACCCTTAGAAACTTCTCATATAATCCTACAAAATCACGTTGGGCCCCTCTAGAAAAACCTCTCTCAGTTTTGGCTATCTTAGAGTGGTTTTCCCATGGCAGCGGATTTTCACTTGATGGAAAAAACATCAAATGCAAGCAGTGCAAAGTGGTGCAACTTTTGTTCTGCAACTTGTGTGACCAAGTGGACTGTTCCAACATGTCTGAATAGGTATTTTTACGCTAGCCATGGTCCTTTTTCGTACCGAAACACGTGGAATCGCTCTAATCTATGTTCCACCAGATCGATCCCTTAAGGGTCCAAAGTGAAAAATGGTTGGAAACTTCAGCATGCTATTACTTGGATACCGTGACACTTAGAAACTTTTTTTCTAATTCTATAGGATTCAGTTGGGCCCCTCTAGAAAAACCTCTCTCGGTTTTGGCTATCTCAGAGTGGTTTTCCTGTGGTGGTAGATTTTCAATTGATGGAAAAAGTGTCGAATGCAAGTAGTGCAAAGTTTTAAAGTGGTGAAAATTTTGCACTGAAACATGCAGAATCACTTCGAGCTATGTTCCACCTAATCGATCCCTTAAGGGTCCAAAGTGCAAAATGGCTGCAAACTTCAGCATGCTATTACTCGGATACCATGACGTTTAGAAACTTCTCGTCTAATCCTACAGGATTGCGTTGGGCCCCTCTACAAAAACATCTCCCAATTTTTTCTCTCTTGGAGTGGTTTTCCCGTGGCGGCGGATTTTCCCTTGATGGAAAAAGCATCAAATGCAAGCAATGCAAAGTTGCAAAGTGGTGTAAATTTTATTCTGCAACTTGTGTGACCAAGCAGACTATTCCAACACGTCTGAATAGGTATGTTTATGCTAGGAATGGTCCTCTTTCACACTGAAACACATGGAATCACTCTGATCTATGTTCCACTAGATCGATCCCTTAAGGGTCCAAAGTGCAAAATGGATGCAAACTTCAACATGCTATTAATTGGATACCGTGACATAGAAAATTCTCATCTAATCATATAGGATCAATTTGGGCCCCTCTAGAAAAACCTCTCTCGGTTTTGGCTATCTTAGAGTGGTTTTTCCGTGGCGGCGAATTTTCACTTGATGGAAAAAGTGTCAAATTCAAGTTGTGCAAAGTTGCAAAGTGGTGCAACTTTCACTCTACAACTCGTGTGACCAAACTAAGTACTCCAACGCATCTGAATAGGTATTTTTATGCTAGGAATGATTTTGTTTAGCACCGAAACACGCGGAATCGCTCCGAGCTACGTTCCATCGGATTGATCCCTTAAGGGTCCAAAGTGTAAAATGGCTGCAAACTTTAGCATGCTATTACTCAGATATCGTGATGCTTAAAAACTTCTCGTCTAATCCAATTTGATCGTGTTGGGCCCCTCTACTAAAAACCTCTCTCAGTTTCGACTATCTTAGAGTGGTTTTCCCGTGGTGACGAATTTTCACTTGATGGAAAAAGTATCAAATGAAGCAGTGCAAAGTTGCAAAGTGGTGCAACTTTCGTTTTGCAACTTTTGTGACCAAGCAGACTATTCCAACACGTCTGAATAGGTATGTTTATGCTAGGCATGGTCCTCTTTTGCATTGAAACATGTGGAATCGCTCCGAGCTATGTTCCATCGGATCGATCGCCTAGGTTGGAGGAGTCTAAAGTTGCAAATTTGTAAGTTGCTTAAAGCAACAAATTTGAAATGCAACAGTTACTTGTTTTGAAAGTTGGTTTTTAGTTAGTTGAGGGCGTGGATCAATTAGAGAAGGGTGTAAAACACTATGTAAAGCCTTGAGAGGCTCGAATGGAGGTTGTTGATGAAATTTTGGAGAAGATCTAATAAGAATTATTCACACTCTTCTCTATTTTTTAGATTTTTTATACAAAATTGTTGATCTCGTACTTGGTATGACCTCTAGCTTCCTATACGGTCCCAAGGCTGACATGGATTAAAAGAGGGCTGAGTTCACAATAACCCATCTCTCATGATAATGAATGGCCCACTTAGCACTCATTGCATCTAGGTGATGCTCATAGAGGTGAGGCACTAGGCCTTCCCGGGAGGTCACCCATCCTAGTACTACTCCAGCTCAAGTGCTTAACCATGGAGTTTTTCCCCCAAGGTTAAGCCCACTTAGCTTGCAACCCCATTTGCAAAACCTTCAACAAGTGTTGTACCTTATAAAACATTCATTATAGAGCCCCTTTAGCTCATTAATTGATAAGAAGGAGGTATTTTCTACAATGTGTCAAATTGTGATATTGCTATTGGGATTCAATTATGTAGTTTTCGATTAAAAAAGAGAATAAGAAGGGAAGATTAGGGTAATCAATTTGCAAAATTATTTTTATTATTGAATTACCTAGTGTGGGATTGGTATATATGAGCAAAAAAATATAATATGGGAGTATACATTTCAAGCATATAATCTGGAAAGGACTCAAAGTAAGATGCATGAGTACAAAGTATCGATCAGGAAAGACATCCCAATTCGCAAGGCCTATATATAAATGATAGGAAGATTGTATTCAAAGCTAGAACATGATTTTAATTTATTAATTAGAAACAACTATTATATTTATTTATCAAATTTTCATTATCAACTTAATATTTGAATTAGACTTCAGGGGGCTTCGTTATATATCTTACTAATATTGGATGACAACCTTTGTCAATCCAATAAAAAATAAATAAAAAATCTATTGATCTAGAGCTCGAGTCATTACAGTGGTATTAGAGCGAATGAACCTGACAACCTTTGGGTATTGCAATAAATTGACTTTCCATTGGAAGCATGGCAAACAATGATAGTGGTTGGCAAGATTACTTTATGAATCAGGTAGTAAGCTTAGTAGTTTATCTTAAAGGAATGCCATTATGGTCACATTGAAAAGAATAGAAGAATGTTTAGGCTTTATTGAGCAGTCATTTATAGTATTAGATATAGCTCTACCTTTTATAGTATTGCACATGATTGCAAATAGTTTCAAAGATCTAGATGACATCAATAGTTCGTATTACTCAAGAAGGATGAACATCTTAAAGAAATTTGTGCAAATCGGGACAAGTAACCTTCTTGTGGACTTAGGGTTGCAAGATTTGATCTACAACATGTTCCACCATTTCTTCAGTAGGATCAAGAACACACATAATGAAGGTGTGCAGCCATGAAATATTATGGTTCAAACTATCCATAAGAGTGATGTTTTATCTCGACCAACCATATCTATACTATGGTTTGTTTAGAAACAAGGATGGGTTCTCTCTTCATCGACATATACATTATTCCTCGATGTGTTCACACCAATGTTACAAGACATGGACTCACCTCGAACTTGACAAGCCAATTTTTGACTTGGACTCGGGCTCGGAGCCCAGACTCGACAAATAGAAAAACCTAAGAAATTCAAAGATTTTTAAGGATTTAAAACGTGTTTCATGCACCCTTTAATAAATAAACCTTAAAGACACAATAGCACTATCAAATAGAAATTACTATGATCCCATACACAAACATACATCAATCACATAAGTATAAGTGAAAATTTTAGCTGAAGGAAATAACACATTTAGATATATAAATATTGTGATATTGCTATCAGGATTCAATCGTGTAGTTTTACAAGTCAAACTCATTGACCCATGATTCATGAGTAGTGGTTCACAAGAACCAACCTCTCATGATAATGAATGGTTCATAAGGAGGAAGATAAATATCCATACATTTCTTCTATCACAAATGAGATAAGTGCTTGGTTTCATGAAGGTCATGAGGCAACCATTAATGGGGAGTGGATACATGAAGAACCGATGGGGAATGATAATGGCTTCAGACCTGCTATAAAGGATAACTTTTTTTGTTTCAACGATGCAAGAGGTTTTTGGTTTGACTACCAAAACGAGCCTATGAAGAATGCATGTGAAACTCCTTTGGACCTTGAGGGTCTTCTTACTCCATCTCAAGGATCATGCATTGAGGATGACATAGATAAATGCTAGGGCTAGCCAATTAATAATTATACACATGAATAAGTCAAGCATGTACATGTCAATAAGGGAAGTACAAGTACTCAAAAACACGTAAGCCTCAAAAAGTATACATGTGAATACATAGTATACACAAATTAAAACAAAGTATATGCCCAAATACATGGTATACATGTGAAAACACGTAAGCCACAAAGTATACATTCGAACGGATGTAAGTCAAAAAGTATACACGTAATGTGTAAAGTATACACTTGAATACATGTAACTCATATCTATTGAACCATAATTCAGAATGCAAATATGGACAGATATCGATAAAAGATATTTGTATTAACCAAATAGCCATGTAGGAATACATCAATATATGTCGATATAAGTATGAAATATATGTACAAAATAGCCATAGGGTGATCCCACAATAGTGGTTTACAATTTTTGGGCAAATTGGACACTGTAATTATTATTTTTAACTAAATCTTCACTTTCGGGCTCTTGTAGCGGCTAAACCATGAGGAATTTGAAAATGATGCAAACTAGAGTCTCATCACATTTTGTCTCTAAATTCTAAAAATATTTTTTTCATATTTTTTGGAATCATATTGCACTTTTTTTTCCATCTCCTACAAAAACTAGTGTTTTTTTTTGAAGAAAACAACATTTTTAAAAAGTGACACTCACTGTATACAACATAACTTTTTTTGTATGAAGGATAAAATTCTATTTTTTTCAAATTTAGATTTGTAACTACGATATCTACCACTTTCATTTGGTCTCATAGTTTTTTATTGAATATTTTTTCCTTAATCAAGTTTCAAAGTCAAAACAATTGCAATTCAGGCATAGGCGGACTGTATACAACATAACTTTTTATGTATGAATCAAAATTCATTTTTTTTTTAATGGATCAAGGACATCAATACCCAACCTCAACATATTTTAAAATTTTTTATTTTGATAATATGCTATTTTTCCACATGTGCAGACCAGAGATTTTTATTTTCAGTGAAAAACCTATGTTTAAGAAAACTAAAAAATAAAATACATAATAAAAGCAAATCATATTAAAATTATATTCAACGGATAGCTCATTCCGAGGACTATCATTATCTAGTTGGGTTTCTAAATTTTTCTACATTTTCATTTTCAAATTGAGCTTCGAATGACAATTTTTTACAAAAAAAATCATTTTTTAGGAGATAGGGGAAAAAGGGTGTTCGGTCAAACCTATGTTTGACCGAACCTACCTTAAGGGGTTCGTCCAAACCTAGACAATTAAAAATAAAGAAAAAACTTCATAGGTTCTGAGAAAATGACGGGTTTTTTAAAAAGAAAATCCCTATTAAGGGGGTTCGACCAAACCCTAGTTTGCTCGAAACCCTTTATTTTAATATTTCCGCTCACATGAAAAAGGGGTTGAAGCGGACAATTTGGTTTGGCCGAACCCCTTCACTTTGTGTAGAGGGAAAAAATGACTTTTCCCTTCCTCCACAAAAGTGTTCACCACTTATGTGGGTTCACTCCATATAGACTTACAAGAATGCCATATAGGCATACAATGTCAAATATGTCCAATAAAAAATATGTACAAAACTGCCATGTAGGCATACAACAAAGGGCTATGGAATGAAAAGTCATTGCTCTTCATGCCTTGGAAATAAAATCTTTCCCTATCCTTTTTGATCGGATGGCGATAGGTCTGTCACTCATTTTTTTTGTGCTCGAGGAGTGCTCCTACTACTCCTCCTAGGGTTTAGTTCATTGTGAAGTTTTAACTGTTACAATAAGAAGTAAAGACATGAAAATATAGAAATTACATTATAAAAATGATATATTTGACAAAATAATCACTTATTGCCATCTCACGATCTGTCTCCATGAGGGAAATATTCTCATGCCCATGCTCAGGCGTGCTCAAGCACTGTATAAACCATACAAATAGAAATTAAACTACGTGAATCAATAATGGTTTGATTTTTCACTAACTAACATCTATAATAATAAATGTAAATTGAAATTTTCTAATTTTCCTCATACCTCTCCTATCAGAGCCATCGAGGATTGTATAGCAAATGTCACACCAATATCCATTGCACTCATCACCTTTAGAGGTGTATCGTCTTGCAACAACTGAAAATAAAACAACAAATTATTCAAAGTAATCAACAATGTGCATATAAACTACATAAATCTATTAAGTACTTCATTCATTAGTTAAAATATTTATTCTATTACCTCCGTGTAGGTTTGAGTAAATCCATTGTCACTGGGAAGTGTTCCATCAAAACCTCCAATATTAGTCTGTTCAACATCCAAAATCGCATATTAAATTACCATTCGTAAAACAATGCTATTAACATGCAATAAATTTATATTTTTTTACTAGTTACATACCCTAGCGATAGGTGTACTGTAGAAATAAGTTGGTGGGGGGCCGATGTATCCAATCTCAACACTGTGACCCTGCAATTTCATTAAAATCATAAAACATTTTTAGTTAATCTTGCATTTCAAAATTGAAATTTAATAAATTAAATTCAATGAACATGCACTAAATTTTACTTGAATATCAATGCCATATGCTTGATGCAAAATGTCAGCTGCCTTCTCCATCTCCATAGTCGTAGATGGATCCTGCATACCAGTCTCTTTAGTGTCGGTGGGGTCATATGAACAAGTAGCCCCACAATATTGACACACATGTGTTCAAAGGCCACCACTCGAAGAATCCCCTGGATGGCTCTATAGAATAGGGCTAGTATGATGGATGACACTCTAGGTCAAAGTGTTGATTTCCTGCAATGTCTCTATGTCAGAACTTTCCTTCGTGATGGAAGGCATAATAATGTACTCACGAGGTGGCCTAGCGAGAGCTCGTCTACCTTGCCGCATAGGATCCGGCTGTGCACCAGGTCTATCCTGAGTTGACCCCCCAACTCTCCCCTAGAAATCCTTCATCTCAAAATAATTTGGGATCTTGTTCAATATGAACTCATTGTATAGTTTCCTAAGGAAATATTGTGGGACCTTGAAATTGTTGCATGGTGGGTAATCGAAGACCATGTACCACCTATCATAAAACTGGTCCCTAATATGTTGTTGGTGGCACCAATGGATAGGAAACCTCTTCACATTGAGGGTAAGATTTTGATTTGTGCGTGGGTCGGTGAATAATGAGCACAAATCACCTTTTGTAATTTTTAAATCCTTTACATCCTTGTATGATAGTTTATTTGCATAATAATACCTAGCTACCTGCCTTCTATCTTGCCATCCATTTATTTGTTTGCTAATTGAATCTACATTTTTAAACATATCTTTCAATGAATTTGCTAGGGTCATTCTTTTTGTGGTTGAACCATTTGGATCACTCAACTTATGTATCAAATCCTCAATTTTATTTTTGTTGTTCTCAATTTCACTCATTAAGTTTTGTTGAGTGGCAGGAGGGGGTTGAGTGATTGGTGGAGGAGGCTGATGTTGTGGTTGATTTTGATATTGAGGATTTGGTTGGTCTTCTTGTTGAGGATTTTGAGGGTTTGTAGGTTGATTTGCATCTCCTAAAAATTCAAAAAAACATATATCAAATTCAACCTAAAACTAACTAATTCAAAACAAAAACCATAGAATCCTTACCTCTCACAGCTCCTTGTCTTCGTGACACCATTGTTGTGAAGAAATATCAATTGTTGGTGAAGAAATTTCTTGAATTTATCCTCCTAGAATGTGAGCACAAAATTATGGGGGTTTTGGCCACGACTACAAAAAAAATAAAATCGAAATGCTAATGACAGATTTGCATTTTTTTTTCTTTTAACAATTAATAACGCGAGTGTGGTATAATGCACTCGCGTTATCGGTTTGTAGTTGCTGAGCCTCAGGCTCGACATAATGAGCCATAACGTGAGCGCGTTATAATGTGCTTGCGTTATGGATTTTCAAATTTATTTTTGGAGGGTGTCCATGAAATTGCTACCCATTTCCATGCACCAACCCTTTTAGATACCTCTTCTCTTTTCATATATCTGCTATGATATTCACATAATATTTATTGATTCTTTTACTAAGTTAAAATCCATATTTCATGTCTCATTTTCATATCTTCAAATCTAAACTGAAGAGAGACATCCTTTCAAAAAGAGACAATCTCTTGAATATTCATGACCTTTCTTAAATATCCATCACTTTGACTAATATGAATCGTTGGCACCTTTTTATTAGTTATTCATTGTCTTCTATTATTTATCTCAATGAAGGATCATTTCCTTTTAATGTTAATCACTATGTATATTATAATTTTTTGCTCTTGTTATTATTCATTTAACATAGGTGATTAGTATTTATTTATAAATCGTTTCTCTTCTCATGTTATAAAATTAAAATCACTACATTTAATATATGCATGGTCACTTTAACTTGGTTGATTAATATATGATTGCCTAAATATTGATACAACTTAATTTGGGTGAGTACTCCTTCTTATGGTTGGCCACCTCAAGGAGATTCATCTAAATTTCATACTTAACTCCAAGGTATATGGGTCGGTTATCATGTTTTTTCTCTTCAATGTCTTTCTCATAGTTATGTTTAAATCTTTAATTTAATCAAAGACAATCAATTTCTTCTAATATTCATTCTTCACACAATAGAATATATCTTCTTCTTTTTCTTTAAATGTATGTTCCATGTTAGTCTCAAACTTGTTTTCTCTACTAAATCATCTCTCTATCATGTATTGTGCCTATCATTATTCCTCTTACACATTCATGCCTCGAATTGATCCATCTTTAACATCCATGTCTCAAGCTAATCCAACTTTTCTTAGATATGTTATTGAATAATGATTCTCTTGACACATTTACACCTTGTTTACCATGATACTGTCACTTTGACTTTAGCAAAAACTATCTCATCTATTCATCAATAATGACATTAATGAAAATATTTCCATGCACCTTTGACATCAATGATAGTTGTATCTTCTCACTTTGGACATTAATGACCTAACTTACATTTTTCGTGTTTGGCATCAATGCTAATATTTCCATCAATCTCCCCCTTTGTCATTGATGGCAACAACCATAGTTTTTTTCTCTTGTATTGCTCCCCCAACTCTATCTCTCCCCCTTTGACATCAATGACAAAGGGACACTTAATATACCTCTTTCCTTTATGACATGCATTTCTTCCTTATGATGCGATGGTTTCTCTTTTCTATGATCCTCCCCTTGTTTATAAGCCTCCCCCTTACTCTAATTCTCTACCTTTGTCTCTTTGTCACTTTGATGATATGCTTCCTCTATACCTTTCCAAAAATAATTTGGGTGATCTTCTCAAGTTTAACAGTTTGGGAACTTGTTTTTCTATCCAACATTCACTATGCAACTTACAAAATGGAAAATTCTTTCAACGCTATATAAAGAATCTCTTCGTTTCTATCATTCTTCCATTATAATTCTCTCTTTTGAATCTTTCTTTTTTATATCAATAGTAAGAAAATTTTATCTATCTCTGATTTTTCTCATCCACAGACCCACAAATTTCAATACTTTTATGATTCTTCATACTTTTAATATAACCTCTACCAATTTTTACATTGCCATCAACTGTTTTATGTTATTTTACCATTCATACATTTTTTCCTATTTTCTTGTCACTCATATTATCACCTTTCTTTATAATGTAATACAAAAATTTCATTATCCTTGATTTGAATACCATCACCATTCTCAATATTTCATCCTTATTATGCCTTTTATGACTATATTGTCACCATTCCCATTGTACCTTATCTTAAAAAATATGTTGCCATGCACCATTTGTTAATTTTCATGTCATTTTTCTATAGTTTTTATGATTTGTAATTCTTGTGCATCTTGAACCTCGATTGTCCCAATAATATAACTCAATATTCTTGTTATATTCTTCGCCATTTTTAGTCTCTCTTTCTTTTCCCCAATCAAATATTTTCTTTCACTACTGATTCTCTCATTTTGATCAATGACAAAAAATGCTTTCCATAAACACAATGCTTGCATAAATTCAAATTCAAAGATTTTTGATTTAGTTTAGTAACTTACAGTTTAACAATACCTTCAACCCTTTACTCTCTCATATGACCTAGTTGGTGATTCCATAAATGATTTGATTCATTTTTTCTCAGATACCACCATTGCTTCATTTATTATAGTACTCCCTTCTAATTTGTAAAAGTTTTTAATATTTGTAGCCTTCATGACCACCAAAAGTCCCTTGGAAACTTCAGTGATCCACCTTGACTTGTACACTTATAGGTTCTAGAATTGAAATTTCCCAAGGAAATTAAATTATTTTTGAGTTTTGGTACATGTCCTACATTTGTTAATATCCTCACAATACCATTGAAAATTTTAATCTTAATTCCCCCAATCTCAATAGTCTTACACAAAACATTATTTACCATAAGAAAAACACTGCCATCAATAGTTTGGTAAGAATAAAACCAATTCTTATGTGGACACATGTGATTAGAAGCACCAAAATCTAATAACCATTCCTCATGATACTATAAGGGATTACAAACATATAAAACTTTAAATTAATTGTACTTGAACTTGTCTCAACTAGATTTGCTTCCTTTTTGAAGTCATCATTGTCTTCTTTCCTTTTCACACAATGTTTCTTGAGATACCTTAATTTATTGTAGTACCAAAATTTTCCCTTACCCTTTTTCTGTGGATTGACCCCTAACCACCATTGCTTTTGATGTGGAGGTTTCTATGTAATATTTCCTTCGCACCTCTTCAAACAACAAAGCTCCCACAATAGAATCAACATCAAGGGTGTCAATTGTGCTAAAGCTAATGGAAGTGACTAAGTGATTCCAAGATTCAAGAAATAAACATAATAATATAATTGTCTTGTCTTCATCTTTGACTTTTACACCCATACTAGATAATTGACATATAAGAGTATTGAAAATATTTAAATGATCAACAATTTTTATACTTTCTTTCATTTGCAAACTATACTATTGCCTCTTCAACTAGATTCAATTTGTCAAGGATTTTGTCATATAAAGACTCTCCATTTTACTCCATAAGCCTATTGTTGTTTCCTCTCCAACAATATTGAAAAGAGCATCATTTGCTAAGCACAACCAAATTGTGTAAGAGATCTTGTATCTAGATCCTCCCAATCATCATTAATCATATTTGTAGATTTCTTTGATTGTTCTACCAATGCTTTGTGTAACCCTGTTGCACTAGAACAAATCAAATATCTTGAACTTCCATAGCTCAAAGTTATTCTTCCCATTTAATTTCTCCACCTTGAACCTTGCATTTGAAACATTCACCATTTTATGCTACAAAAAAAACACCAAATCCTAACACAAACACTACAAAATAATTGCTCTCATACCACTTTTTGTGGAAATGTAAAACCCACAGACTTAAATAGTATTGTAGCACAAGTTAGTTGCAAAGAAATAACAAAGAAAATGGTAAAACCTTGACAATATGCCAAAGAAACATCCATGGGACAAAATATCACTATTCTTATTGCTCAGAGAAATTGATTACAATCTTCACACAATTTTTGCTATTCATTTACAATTCATTACATTGATTTGTCTTTCAGGACAACAAGATATATATAATAGTTTTTTTGTCAAACTTGAAAAAAATCAACATTGTTTTATTGCTTTGTTTTTATTGTTTTATCTTTTTGTTTTATTTCATTATCTTTTTCAAATCTATAAGAGTTTGCTTTATTTCTATTCTTTGTTGTCATTATCGAGCATATGAAAGGATCTACATAATTGCCCCTTTTTAAATTGATAGTTTTGAAGGGATTATTAATGGTAACAAGATTCCTTCATTTATGATGATGATATTCTATTAAAGGTCATTCATGACCTCTTAACTGATTTGTGATACTTTTCTAAAATAGAAAATATGCAAAGTTGTCTAACATAATGAAAAATGAAATACTTTAGAGAAATGAAAAATAGAGTAAAGACCCTTGATACTAGTGTTATATTAAATATTGTATTTATTTCATATAAAAAATATTTATAATCAAAAGATTGTAATTTAATTGATAAGAATGAAGTATATTGTTTTATTATACCATCTGTCAATATTTACATCTTTTGGTAATGTGGTTGAACTAATTCTATCCTATTTAAATAATAACTTGATCTCCTACACTCGCTCATTAGTTTTGATTATTTAATGTGATTTAATAAAGATGCATTCATTATGCTAAGCACGAACTTCCAAACTGAACTAATATTATTTAGTGAGTCAACTATGAGGGACAGTCTTCATGTGAAGCTCAAATCAAAATGAGATCTTGAATCAATTTCCGTCATCGTGGGAATCATCTGCATAGATTCAGATTTCTAGCTATTGCAATAACAATTCAGTAACGATCTCATTAATCCAAAATATATTATATTTACAAACAATTCTTCACAAATACATCTAGACAACTTCCGAATACGGGTGAACTGCATTTTCTTCACAGTACAACGTGTATTCTTCGCTCGAAAGTATTGCTAATCTAGTAATTATTGATCTGAGCATTTCACACATAAAATCTGTATGTCCTCACCATTGATTATAAGGTATTATAAGAATTCATGGAGTGGAAGAAGGAGAGATAGAAAGAGAAAGAGGAGGAGGAGGAGGGGGATATTTTCTTGTGACTCGAATATAGCAGAGTACCGTCATCAGCACTGTACTCAACAGACCCCCAGTTATAATACCTCCTACAATAGCAGATTCTATCTTCATTCTGTGTCGCCGAGCAGCGTTTCTTCTTTCAATAATCTCATGCTTCTCAACATGAACTGCCACATTCATTTTTCCAGATCTTATACTGTTACCATTGCCAATACCTGCTTCACTAAACGAGGGCGCAGAAGCAGGAGCTACCAGCAACAAACGGTGCCTCAGAAAGCTTGGAAGATTTTGACAGTAGACATGGGGTATTGAAGACACAGGGGAAGGGAAAATAGTTGAAGAGCATTCAATCGGAAGAGCAGTTGCTTCGAACAAATTAAGCATTGACATAAAAATTGTCAAGCAGGATACCAAATTCATCCATCTGCAAACAATTCTAACTTGTTCCATCTTTTGGGTTTTCCTCAGATCTATCGATGATTTTGGGAACTGTGGAATTCAACAAACAACTCTTGTCATACCTCATATTATAGCTTTGCATGCCCCGTTCGACGAAACGTGGACTAGATATTAGTAGACAGGTGACAGCTTGGATTACTGGTAAAGACGAATAAAATTTGGGGACAGACTTTCTAGATTCCTGATGGAAGGAGATTATTTTAATGGTTTTTTGGACCTGTCTCCAACAAATTAGGTGTCTGAAATTTCTCTGGAACCTTCCAAGTTGGGTGTTTAATGGGTTTAGTGATGTAGTAAAGAATGCAAGAAATGTAAGCACAGCTAAGATGCATTCGTAGCAGGGAACAAAGAGATGAGGATGGTCTTGGAGTTCGGGAAACGATGTGGTCAGACGGTGGAGGACTGATAATAGACAACTTGGGTAATATATAGACATGGTTGCTTCCTGCGTCTTGCGTTTTCGTTGTCCTGTACGTCCATGGAGAATCTCTATGATCGTGGGAAACCAACCTCTGTATAAAAGAATCCGATCTATCTATTTATTTCTGACGAACCCTTAAACAACCATTATTTCCCAATTCTCAACAATGCAACGTAAGTGTGTTGTCTGACAATTAGACTAGAAATCGTTTCAAACCAAGTGGCATATCCCACCAGAGGAGGAATTGTGTTCCTCTGCTAGATTACTATATTATTTTCACATGAACATTTGGATGTCACCTCCACTCCACCTGAAACTTCTAGATTCCACCGCTTTGCTTTACTTAATCTCTCTAATATTCTTAAATTGTATGAGTATTATTTAACTTTTACTTTATATCAACTACATCAAAATCTTATGCGAAGAAGACACATTACCGGGAGACCAGCTCCAATCTCTAAATTAAAATAAAAAAGGTTAACTTGATTGTTTTAGGGTATTTTTTGTGAAGTGCACGATTGAAGATTGAAGATTGAAGCGTGAGTACTAGCTGTACCAGCACATCAAATTGCGCTCGAACAAGTATTGTAAGGTGTTTCATGATTTTGGTTTATGGCTTTGCTAGAGATTCTTATGTGTCTGATCTAGCCATGACGAGGACTAGAATTTGGTGGGCTGTGTACGGTTTATTCATGTAGTGTACGAGAAAGTATCATTTTTCACATTTAATTTGGGAATTAAATATTAAAATGAATTAAATTGTGTCTTAATTTAGTATTGTAATATGTATTTCACATATTGAGTTGAAGGAAATAGGGTTCCATCTTTTGAGAGATGGAACTTAAGGACCTATTTCACTCTTAGTTCATTAGGAAACCAAAATCCCTCAATCAAATGATTCAATTGAGAGAAGGATACAAAAAGAGGTGGTTTCCTTAGGTGTGATTAAAAAAGGGGGTTCACCATTAAATGAAGCTTCTAAGGAGAAATGCAAATATGAATACACTAAACCCTAAAAAATTAAAACATGAATTCAAATTATCAAATAGAGAGATGCAAAAAAGTACCCGAAGGATAGGAGATGTCTAAGCAAGATCTGAAAACTCTGAAAATTGTTGCTTCTGATGTGCACTAGGACTCATATGCCAGACTAGGTGATTTAGTCTCAATCTAGCATTTTTGGGCCGAAATTGTAATCTTCTGGTGACAGATTAGGATCATCTGAAAACTGGTAAAATAGCTATATAGGGACTCATATGCCCAAGGTGGTGATTTAGTCCCATTCACATAAATCTACAAAACACACATCACAAGAGAAAAAAATGTTGTTTTTGTTAGTGTATGGGGGTCCGCCTCAGTTAGACCCCATTTGAGTAATTAAACTTTGAAATGGATTGAAATGACATGGAGGAATGATGAATGAACCAATAAATGTAATAACTCACCAAACCTTGTTGAATCCTTGGACTGTAGATCTACAACTTGTATGAATTGGCTTCAATGGATGTAGATCTTGATCACAACACAATGCTTGATATGGCTTTGAATGCTTGAACTTGGATCACAAATGCTACATCAACATGCTGGCTCACAAACATACATGATGCACGCGGACCTTGACATGATGCTTGACTCTTGAATTGATGCTAAAAGTGCTTGATAATTAGCTCTTGAATACTCTTGAACGCTTGAAAATCTCTCTTGAAAGCTCTAGATCTAGGTAAAACTCTCTTGCTTGAAGATCCTTAAGTTACTTAGGTGAAATAATGATTTGAAACCTTAATTTTATAGGCACTCCATCTAATTTTTCATTTATTAGATCTCAAATGTCGACATTCACAAAATTTGAATTGAAAACCCTCATTTCCCACTCAAAACTCTAAAAAAGGGGTCAAATGGGACTCATCTGCCCAAAGTGGCATATGGATCCCACTAGGTAGCTTTTCGGGCCGAGAAAATGTTGAGGGGTTAGAGTATTAAGTGTGTTTATTAATTTTTTGAGATTTCAATTGAAATAAGCCTTGGGATATGTAATAAAGGTTCTTAAGGGCCTATTAATGATTATTTAAAGGTCATGAATGCAACAGGGCCCAAAAATTAGTGTGAATATGTAAATAAATACACTTTACAACACTAAATTAAGGAAAAATTAGGTCTATTTAGTTTAAAAGGGCCATAAAATTAATGTGAATTTATAAAGCACATTTCAACACTAAATCAAGGCCACATTAGGTTCAGTTTAATATTAATTATTCTCAAATTAAGTGTGAAAAATGGATACTTTTTCCTACACTACATTTAGCCCCAACTTTAGTGAGAAGAGGAACTTGCTTCAAACTCGCACTAAAGTAGACATTCAAGAGGGGTCCAAGTGTACCAACGTGGATGGAATAGAATGAAAAAGATCAAGGGGATGGTCAAGCCCCCAAGATCAAGATCTAATGGAAAACCAACATAGGCACAAGAGGACACTCATGTAAATGATGTATGACCATTTGTCCAACACGATGTGGACTGGATCTAAGCTATTTATCTAAAAAAATGTTTACAAGCGGAATGCGATGTCCACTATACAAACCAAACACACGCTCACAAGGGCTAGTGGAACCATAGGTCATACACTAGGTGAGCCCCCAAAGAAACATACGCATGCGACCAGTATGCGCTCACATAGACAAGCCAGTGGCTATGGGAAATTTATGCCTAAGTTCGGCTCCCATACACTAATCATACCAAAGCTATACCTCTTGATAACTTTGATAAGGTGCCACAAAATGAAACATGAAAGTAAAGATTTGTTCAAAGGGACTTTTCTTAGTTCATGTAAGGTATCTTCTTAGGGAACATCATGCCTAATGTCTCCAAGAAATAAAAAATCAAATAAATATCATGCCCTTGAAGGAAATCAAACTCAATGACCCCACCAAGAAAATGATGCATCTTAAGAAGAAATAAAATTGCACAATGAAACATGAGAAATGTCAAAAGATAATGTCAATGTATGTCCCCACTTTAAAATGATTGCTAACACTATTGTTGTGAGAAATTTTGTTTTAAAGTAGCTAATGAAGAATACATGAGATTTTATTTGGAAAGCCCTATGCCAATTCATATGTTCCCGAATGAAACTACATCATGGATAAGGGATTTCCCCCAAAATACAATAACTAAAGATAACTCAGTATGCCACATGTAATCTAAATTAAGGCATGTCATCCACATCCCAAGCTTTCTCTTATATATACATGGAAGGCGGTGAACTAGCCCAAGGAGACAACGATAAGTGCTATACGAGGATAAGGCTTCCCAACTCCTTTCCCCCATTTAGTGTAGGACAAGGATGAGTTGAGATGATTGATGAGAAACTTGAAAGTCAGTATCAATTAGAGGAGCTAGGTGCTTCAACACAAGGAAGAGCACCACAATCCTTAAGATGTTGAATTCAATTACTCAATTCCTTACATTCATTAGTAGAATGACCATGAACTCTATGCTATGCACACAATGAATTCTTGTAGTAAAATTTCGTTCATATTTTTTGAGGGAGAGATATCAAACGATCTTGGACGAGTCTTAACAAGATACTCCCTTGATCAATAATAGAGGATGTTCCTTTATTTTGTGACAAATATGTCTCTTGCTTAGTAATAGGTTCCATACTTACACAAGACTCTTTAGATTGCGAGATTTTGTTCCCTCCTTGAAAGGAGGGTGTAAAATCTAATAAACTCCAATCATTACTAAGACATGTCCTAGGAGTGCTTTGTGTGATGACATTAATGTCAAGAAAATAAGTATCTGTTTCTTTCATTCCTTTCGAAGGACAATAACCAAGACCACTAGTTTTTTCTTATGTGTTAGGATCTATAGGGACATAAATACCTTGTTCTCTAGCACCAAATCTTTTTCCACTATAACCAAGTTGTTTCATAAGTTCATAACCTCTTCCACAAAGGCTTTTCATTTCTTTAAGATTCAGTGGTTGTTCATAATCAACTTCATCACAACTTGTTGTGTAATTTGTTTCTTATTCTAAAGTGGTTGAGGTGGATGCTTTTGAAGGGTCTTTCAAATTTTGTGTTGACATTATCACTTTTATTTTCTCTTTTCAGACTCTTTGTTTATGATCTTGTGTTCTCCCATGAATGTAGGTGTGAAATCTAATGATCCCAAATCATCCATCGATAAAATTGTGAAGGGTTTAGGGCACTTATCTTTTTGTTCATCTTGCATGGGTTCCACTTGTATATTTGGTGTCAAAATTTTCAAAGTCCACACTCCTTGTTTTTCTCAAGTTGTAAAACACTATAAGGCTTACGATTAGCTTCAACTATGTACACTTTGTTGTTGTAGACATACTTCATTATATGATGAAGAGTTGAAGGCACCACATGTATCTCATGAATCCATGGTCTTCCTAAAAGGAGGTTATATGAGAGATCACAGGGCATAACATGGATAGGAGTTTGTAATGCTGCTTTTCCTACTATAATAGGCAAAGTGATCACACCAAGCAATTATTTTCCTACATTGTCAAATCCTCAAATTGATAAGGAATTAGGTTCAATTCTTGATTTATCCACACCACGCTTATGAAAAAGGGTTACACTACACACATTAAGAGTTGATCCATTGCCAACAAGGGTTCTCTTAATCTTGTCCTATTATATTTAGTTATTCTTATGAAAGCTTCATTTTTTTTGCACTTCCAAAGGAGGGAGCTCACTTTCGTGGAAAATAATGTTCGTATTCATTCCTTGAATTAGGGCTTCTATTTCATTCGGTTTCACATTATAGGAGGGATATGAACTTGTTGTAAAGAACTTTGAAGCATGTTATGATAACTAGGTGAGGATTGAATAAGGTCCCATAAGGATATCTTAGTAGGAGTATTCTTTAGTTTCTCAACAAGATCATACTCCTTTCCACTTTACAAAGGAAAACAAGGGGCACTAGGAAAGATAGGGTTAGGTAGTGGGAGGGGTGTTGAAGGTGTTTTTCTTGGTTGCGGATTATTTCTAGTGTTATATGTATGAGAAGCAGTGTTATAATTCGATTGTTGCAAAACATTATTGTTAGGTGGTTCGAGGATGAGGACAAGTTTGGTTTGAGGGTGGGTAAAGGATAAGTTAAGGCTTAGGAGAGTACTTCAAGGTTTATCTAGTGTGCGTAAATTCAGAAGGATTTTCCTTATTTTCATGATCTCTTAGTGAAGGGGAGTCTAATGTCACTTCATCGTCTTCATCTAAGGAAGACTTATAACTTTTTTTTGAAAGACATGTGTCAATGTTCCCATTTTATTCTACCATTATATCTTCCATAGTAGGAGAAATTTTAGGAGAACTACAATAGATGTTCATGAAATTAAAAGATTGGTTCTCTTAAAATGAATTCATCACAAGTAAGGGAGTTATCAATGGTTAGATTTTCTTTCTTATCAATGATGGAATTCTCTTGTTCAATAATTTTTTTCCTATGGGAAGAGAGACAAATACGACTCTCATGACTCTCATTGGTTTGATCTTCTAATAGCAAAATATCTTGTTCACAAATAGGAGAGATATTAGGAGAAGAACAAGTATGATTATCATGGTTATCTATTATTACATTCCTTTGTCCCATAATGTCTTCCAAAATAGGAAAGGTGGGGGAAGAAAAATAGATAGGATTGTCATGGATCTTAAAGATTTGATCATTTAACACCAACATATCCTCCTCACTTACAATTGCGTCCTCTTTCCCAAAGACACTGTCACAAGTGGGGAAGATGTTGGGATATTAATGTAGGCTAGTTGACATGGTATTTAGGTAGGTTTCAATGGTCTCTTCTTGTTGTGTTATGTTATCATCATGCTTACTTATGGTTGTGTCCTCTTATTCATCAGTGTCTTGCCCAATAAGATAGGTAGGACGAGAGAAACAACTAGGATTTTCAGAACTCTCATTGATTGGTTCTTCTAACACCAAAATATCTTCTTCACAAATAGGAGAGATAGTGGGAGAAGAATGAGTATTATTGTTATGATTTCCCAAGATTGTATTCTATTTTAATAGACTAATCTCACTCATAAGAGAGATACTAGGAGAGGGATCAATGATGAACAAAAAGAGAGGGGAGAGGACTTCATATTCATATGCACATAACAAAAATTTCTTACAGTACTCATCAAGATCTGAAAATATAACATGAAGTATGATAACCATTGATTTTTGCAATGAAAACATGATGTACATAATTTTTCTACAAATTCGAAATGCAACAATGATAGAGCAAGCATGCAAAAGGATAATGCAATTTTTAGATTTAGAACATTACAATTGACTGATTATGTTATGGAACAATTTGAAAATTAAATGTTGTAAATGCAATTTTGAAATTAAGAAATGCAATCAATGAAGAAAATTAAGCTAGATCTAATGAAATGAATGAAACAAAAGATTAACAAACTAAAGCAGAGATATGACAACATCAAATAAAACGATAGAACTAAAGTTTTTAATGTTGTAAAATGTAGATTTAGACTTGATACAAGGCTAAATTTTCTAGATGGGTGAATGAGTCTAAATTAGGGTTTGTGGAAGGTTCAAATTCAAAAAAACAATTAACATAAAATTCCCAAAAATCTATAAAAACCACTTGTATAGGGACTAAATCACCTAGGTGGGTGAATGAGTCATAGATTAGGGGTTTTAAGACAAATTCAGAAAATTCTAAGTTGAGTCTAATATTTCTAGCTTGTATGTTGACTTGAGTATTTTCAATTACATATTTTTAGTGAAATTCGATGATGCAAATGCAAAAATGCAACCTACATGCACTTTTCCACTAATGCAAGAATTAAGAGTCCTAAATGAAATTCAACAAATGCAAATGTAATGTAAATTTAACCTAGATATAGAACTACAATGTTCTCCAAATCAGAAATGCAAGTTTCCAAAGGTCGGGATCACCAAAATGAACTGAAGGAAATAGGGTTCCACCTTTTGGAAGATGGAACTTAAGGACCTATTTCACACTTAGTTCATTAGGAAACCAAGATGCCTCAACCAAATGACTCAATTGAGGGAAGGACACAAGAAGGGGTGGTTTCACTAAGTGTGATTAAAAAAGGGTGTTCACCATTAAATGAAGCTTCTAAGGAGAAATGCAAACATGAATACACTAAACCCTAGAAATGTAAAACATGAATTTAGATTACTAAATAGAGTGATGTAGAAGAGTACCTGGAGGATAGAAGATGTCTAAGAAAGATTTGAAAACTCTAAAATTGATGCTTCTGATGTACATTGGGACTCATACACTAGAATGGGTGATTTAGTGTTAGTCGAGGGTTTCTGGGCCAAAATTTTAATCTCCAAGTGACAAATCATGATCCTCTGAACACTAGTAAAATGGCTATATAGGGACTCATATGCCTGAGGTGGCGATTTAGTCTTGTTCACATAACTTTGCAAAACACACATAACAAGAGAGAGAAAAATGTTGTTTTTGTTAGTGTATGGGGGTCTAACTTAGTCAGACCCCATTTGAGTAATTAAACTTTGAAATGGATTGAAATAACATGAAGGAATGATGAATGAATCAATAAATGTAATAAATCACCAAACATTGTTGAATCCTTGGAGTGTAGATCTCCAAATTGTATGAACTGGCTTCAATGGATGCATATCTTGATCATAACACTTGATATGGATTTGAATGCTTTAACTTGGATCACAAATGCTACATTAACATGTTGGATCACAAACATACATGATGCATAAAGACCTTAACATGATGCTTGACTCTAGAATTGATACTCCAAAATGCTTGATAATCAACTCTTGAATACCTTTGCATGCTTGAAAATCTCTCTTGAAAGCTCTAGATCTAGAGGCATGTTGGAAAAAAAAAGTATAGACAATTAAGAGGGGGGGTGAATCATTTGTTACCAAAATAAAACTTATTCAATATTAATGAACCTATAATATCAGATCTGATAATTAACAGTGCAAGCATAAATCAATAACACACTAAAGACACATGAACACCAAGATTTTATATGTGGAAACCCTGTTAGGGGAAAAACCATGGTGGATGTTAGTCCACAAGATTATACCCTATTAAAATTATAATGAAGAGTAAGTAGGGAATGCATATGCATTCAGGCACACTGCCTAGAGTCCACTGCTCAGAGGAAGGCTCACTGCCTTACATACAATAATCAGATTAAATCCATCTGATGAGGTTGAACTGAGAAATTAGCTTCTACAAAAGCCTGATGACATATTCGGTTAGGCACAGAAAAAATTCTACACACTTTGGTAAAAATCTTCCACACTCTACTCAATCTCTTTCACACTTTACTCTGCTCTTGAATGATTTGATCTTTATTCGCACATGTACTTCACATACACACATCGATCATACATCAAAATGAGGAAAAAAATGATTCTTATATATCTGCTACATGGATTTACATCAACTACTTTGTCGGCCACAAATCAAGAATAAATTACAACTGTTGACCTCAATACATAAATAAATCTTAATGCACACCAACACAAGTCGGTCACAACATAGTGAGGACCCAAAAAAACACCTTCGAACATGCCAAACAATAAAGTATTAATCCATAGAGATCCGCAACATGCTATCACCATCATGTCGATCAAGAACATGAAAAACTTGAACACACAAGGAAAAATCCTCAATCACGAGCACTTTGATCAATGCAAACATATTGAATTGATGGAGAATAATCTAGAAACATTACTGATCATCTCATAAACATACACAACAACCAAATTCAGAATTGCAATCACATCTTCCAGAAACACTTGCTATAGAAACAAAATAACTATAGGAACACAAATCTTCATAACTTTCTGAATTCTTGATGCATACCACTGAAAATTTTAGAAAAAATACTAGATAGACTCAAAAAAAACCCCTTTAATGCACACCTTATGATTAACAACTTACATGTTCACTTTCCAACACTTTGAACTTCTCAGCTTCACTAGCTGTCTGCAATATATTTATTACAATTTTCTCAATATCTTTGACATATACAACCTTCAAAATTATCAAAGCTAATAGTGTTGACATCAATGAAAACCACATATTAGCAATGCAACCATAACATCCAACAATCTCCCCCTTTGGCATTGATGGCAACACATGATGTGAAAAATAATACCATCAACACAACTGGCTATTCATAAAATTTTCTCCCTTTGATCTATAGTTCTCCTCTCAAATTTCTTCTCTCCCTTTCTTGACTCTTCTCTCCCTTACTTCAAGAGTATTTCACATTGTTCTTCTCCTCCTTTGACATCAATGGAAAAGGTATACATGCCCTGATCCTCATATTTAACACATCTAACTACTCCCCTTGAGTAGCACCCACCACAACATTAATATGGAATAGGATATGGCTATGAATTCATGGACTGATGTAAAGACCTGCATCACTTAGTTCTAATCAGGAGGGGAAATCACCCCTAACTTTCCTTTGGGGTACTCAAAAGTATCCTTAGGAAATGCATTAGTAAAGATGTCTTCAATTTTCTCCTTGGTAGGTATATACTCTAGTCTAACTTCTTTGTCACTTAATTTATCTCTCAAGAAGTGATATTTGATGGATATATGCTTTGTTTTTTAATGCAACACTGGATTCTTATAAATTTTTATGGCACTTGAATTATCATAGAATATGGCAATGGGTTCTTCATACTCAATTTTGACATCTCTCAACATCTGCTTCATCCACAATACTTGAGTACAATTGTTTGCAGCAGCAATATATTCTACCTCAACAATAGATAATGAAATAAAATTCAGCTTTATGCTTATCCAAGATACCAAATTCTTCCCTAAGAAGAATGCACCACCACTAGTACTCTTCCTATCATTCACATCTCCCACCCAATCAGCATCAGTGAAAGCGCTTAGCATAAGATCCTCATCCTTAGGATACCAAAGACTAAGATCAATTGTCCCTTTTAGGTATCTGAAGATTCTTTTCACAATAGTCAAATGAGACTCTTTAGGATCAACTTGACATATAGAAACCATGCATACAACATTCATTATATTTGGCCTGGTCTGAGTCAAGTAGAGTAATCCACCAATCATTGACTTGTATCTTGTTTGATTTTCTTTAGGAGAATCATCATTCTATGTAAGTTTGCATTTGGTTGCCATAGGTGTACTAGCTAGCTTTGAATCTTCCATACTAAAAAATTTCAGTAACTCTTTCACATACTTAGACTGAGATATAAAAATTCCTTCATCTAATTGAGTAATTTTCAATCCTAAAGATAATTTCATCTCTCCTATCATTGAAATTTCAAACTCACTTTTCATTTCATCAGCAAACTTCATACACAAGTCATCATCACCTTCAAAAATAATGTCACCAACAAAGAATTCAATGATCAACTCTTTATTCTGATCCAACTTGAAATACAAATTTCTATCAGTACTACCTTTATTGAATCCAAGCTTCAATAAATATTTATCCAATCTAGCATCCCAAGCTCTAGAGGTTGATTAATTCCATATATAGCTTTCTTCAATTGACATACCATGTTTTCCTTGTCAATCAGTTGAAATCCATCTGGTTGCTCAACATAGACCACCTCTTCTAGCTCACGATTTAGAAATGATGACTTTGCATCCATCTGGTATACTTTATAATTCTTGAAAGCAGCATAAGAAAGAAATAATCTTACAACTTTTGTCCAGTAGAAATGAGGAACATTTTCTTCGAGCATCATGGTTCTAGTGGTGTCTAGAACAGTTATGTTCTTTCTTTCAACAACTCCATTTTGCTGAGGGATCTGGGGAGCATATAGTTGTCTTTGGATTCCATGCTCTTCACATAAAGAATTGAATTCCGAGGAAGCGAATTCACCACCTTTGTCTAGCCTTAGGCATTTGATCTTTTGAGCTGTCTCATTTTCTGCCATATCTTTGAAGCTTTTGAACTTTTCTAATGCTTCATGTTTTTCTCTTAAGAAAGCAACCCATATCATTCTAGAGTAATCATCAATAAACAACATAAAGTACCTTTCACCTTAGAGAATTTTGATTCTAGATGGACCACATAAGTTAGTATGTATCAAGTCTAGTACTCTATTAGAGTTATATTGTTTGCTCTGAAAGGAATTTCTAGTCTACTTTTCCATCTGGCATTCCTTGCACATAATGTTAGTAGGCTTTACTAACTTAGGAAGATCTTTGACTGCTTGAGTAGGGCTTATCTTGACAATGTTATAAAAGTTCACATGACACCACCTCCTATTCCATAACCAACTTACATCAACTTGAGCAATTAAACAAATTTCACTAGTAGCACTCAAGTGAAAAATATTACCTTTTGCCTTTGTACCTGAAGCAATCATATTTCCAGAACTTCCCTTTATTCTGCACTTACCATCCTTGAACTGAATATTGTAGCCCTTGTCTACCATCTGTCCAACAGTCAAAAATTTATGTTTTAAACCTTCTACATAAGGAACATCATTAGTATTGTGATTACCACCAAAATAATAGTGCCTCTTCCATGAATCACACTAGAAGTGTTGTCTCCAAATCTTACAACACCACCATCATATTTTTCCAAGCTTACGAACTTTCTTTTATCACCAATCATATGATATGCACATCTGCTATCAATTACCCACTCATCCTTTCTTCAATTTTTTCTACAAGAGCTTTCTCAACATTCACATTACTAGTAGATTCAGTGGACACCTGACCATTTTCTTTGATAGAAATGAATACCCATTCATCTTCATTTCCAGTTTCTTTATCAGATTCATCATCAGTAAAACCTTCAGAAAAATAGCATTTCTTTTTAAATCTAGTCTTATTAGGTTTATACTTAGAGACTCTTTCAAGACACCTTGATGCAAAATGACCTATTTTACTGCAAGAAAAAAAATTCATAGGTAACTTTCCTTTGTACTTACCATGACCTTTGGCTTCTCTTTTCACAATCAATGCTTCCAGTTCTTCTAATTCTTTTTCTTCATCTTTAATTTGTTTCATCTCATCTTCATACTTGAATGAATTTTTGGAACTCTCTCTCGGATGATATCTTTTCTTTCTTTTCTCGGATACAATAGCCTTGAATGCAGATTCGGTCTTAGGAGTAGATTCACCAAATTCACTTAACTCAAAGGTAAAAAATTATCCTATCAGCATGTCTCTTGTCACATTTGTCACTGTCTTGAGTTCATCAATAGCATGAACTTTTGTTTTGTAGGAAGGGGGCACAAATCTAAGTATTTTAGCCACAATCTATTCTTCATCCAAGACTCCACCAAAACATCTAATGCTCATTACCAGCTCATTTATATTTTGCAAGAAAGAGAGGATGTTCTCATCTTCACTCATCTTCATGTCCTCCCACTTGCCTTTTATAATCTGTAGCTTAGAAAATTTCACTAGTGCATCTCCTTCATACAATGTTTCCAACTTTTTCCAGATCTCATGTGCAGTCTTCAAACCTATCACATTTGTAATTTGTGAATCTATCAAAGCACTCAACAATGCTTCAATAGCCCTGGTATTTGTTTTAGCTTCTTTGATTTCATCATTAGTAGAGGGACCATTATGAGGAATAGTATATGCATTCTTTGTAATCTTCCAGAAAGGCTCACCAATACACTTCAAATGACATTCCATTCTGATTTTCCACAAAGAGTAGTTTGCTCCATCGAATCTAGGACTATCCTTATTGTAATATTCCATCTCGGATCACCTCAAGCTATTAATATTTCCCTTCAGAGGAACCTGTTCTGATACCAATTGTTGGAAAAACAAGGATAGACAATTGAGAGGGGGGTGAATCAGTTGTTACCAAAATCAAACTTATTCAACATTAATCAACCTTTAATCTCAGATCTGATAATTAACAGTGTAAGCATAAATCAATAACACATCAAAGACACATGAACACCAATATTTTATACGTGGAAACCCTGTTAGGGGAAAAACCACGGTGGATGTTAGTCCACAAGATTATACCCTATTAAAATTATAATGAAGAGTAAATAGGGAAAGCACATGCATTCAGGCACACTACCTAGAGCTCACTACTTAGAGGAAGGCTCAATGCCTTACATATAATAATCAAATTAAATCCATCTGATGAGGTTGAACTAAGAAATTAGCTTCTACAAAATCCTAATGATACTTTCGGTTAGGCACATACAAACTTCTACACACTTTGGTCAAACTCTTCCACACTCTACTCAATCTCTTTCACACTTTTCTATGGTCTTGAATGATTTGATCTTTATTCGCACATGTACTTCACATACACACATCGAGCATACATCAAAATAAGGAAAACATCGGCTCTTATATATCTACTACATGGATTTACATCAACTACTATGTCAGCCACAAATAAAGAATAAATTACAACTATCAACCTCAAGACATAAATAAATCTTAATGTGCACCAACATAAGTCGGTCACAACATTGTGATGTCCCAAAAAAATTCCTTCGAACACGCCAAACAATAAATTATTAATCCATAGAGATCCGCAACATGCTATCACCATCATGTCAGCCAAGAACATGAAAAACTTGAACACACAAGGAAAAATCTTCAATCACGAGCACTCCGATCAATGCAGACATACTGAACTGATAGAGCATGATCTAGAAACATTACTAATCATCTCAGAAACATACACAACAACCAAATTCACTAGAATTTCAATCACATCTTCCAGAAATACTTGCTACAGAAATTGAATAACTGTAGGAACATAGATCTTCATAACTTTCTCAATTCTTGATGCGTACCACTGAAAATTTCAGACAACATACTAGATAGACTCAACAAAAAACCCTTTAATGCACACCTTCTGATTAAAAACTTACAACACTTTCCAACACTCTGACCTTCTCAACTTCACTAGCTATTTGCAATATATTTATTACAATTTTCTTAATATCCTCGACATATACAGCCTTCAGAATTACCAATGCTAATAGTGCTGACATCAATGAAAACCATATATCAGCAATGCAACTACAACATCCAACAAGGAAAAAATATATTTCTTAAAGATCATTAGGTTAATTAGGTGAAATAAATATTTGAAACCTTAATTATATAGGCACTCAATCTAATTTATCATTTATTAGATCCCAAATGCCAACATTCACAAAATTTGAATTGAAAACCTTGATTTCCCTCTCAAAACCCTAAGAAAGGGGCTAGATGGGACTCATACACCCAAGGTGGCATATGGGTCCCACATAGGGGGACTCATACATCCAAGGTGGCGTATGGGTCCCACCCTAGCATTTCGGGCCAAGGAAATGTTGTGGGTTAGAATGTTAAGTGTATTTATTGAATTTGTCAAGATTTTGATTGAAATAAGCCTTGGGATATGTAATAAAGGGTCTCAAAGGCCTATTAATGATGATTTAAAGGTCATGAATGCAAGAGGGCCCAAAACTTAGTGTCGAGATGTAAATAAATACACTTTACAACACTAAATTAAGGAAAAATTAGGTCTATTTAGTTCAAAAGGGCCCTAAACTTAATGTGAATGTGTAAAACACATTTGAACACTAAATCAAGGTCACATTAGGCTCATTTAATATTAATTATTCTCAAATTAATTATGAAAAAGGGATACTTTTTCCTACACTACACACATTCATGTTAAATTTAGGGCCTTATTAATTAAAATGGACTTAATTGTGTTTATTCTTAGTGTTGTAAAGTGTACCCCTTTACACTTTCACATTTATTTAGGGCTCCCTTAATTAATTGAGATTAATTTTCCTTAAGTGGCCCCTTTAATTCAAATCTGAACCTAATTAATTTTAGTTTCCAAAGAGAAAAACCTGGCATTCATTAATTCCTTAACATAAAACTTCTCATTGACCAATGTGTGTCATCGGTAAGTGACCTAGGACTATTCACCCATGGACGAATGGGTCATCACTTAAACCTAGCACATAAATTTAAATTATATTTTTTATGTTATTTTAATGATTTCAAATCTATATTCACATGTCGGCTTGTGTTATTTGAATTTTGGGAAATTAATGTTACATACCTATAAATATAAGGTCATTTCACTAAGTTTCATCTGAGAAATTTAAGATTTTCAAGCTATAAAATTCAAGTTATCATAAGAGTAATTTCACAAGAGAATTTCAAGGCATTCAAGAGCAGATTTATTGAAGAATTATTGCAGAAATCAAGATCCAATTATCATATCAAAGTCTTCTTGCATGATACATGTTGATGCAGGAGCATCCAGTGGTGTAAGGGCAATCCTACATCACCCAAAAATATATTTACTTTCATTTAGATTTTTTTTTGTAATGTTTTTGCATTTTTGGATACCCTTTTCGTCGAAGAAGAATTCCCAAGTTTCAGAACTGCTTTTCTGCTTTTTCTGCTCGACTACTATTTTTAGCAGGTATGATTTTGAAGGCGTGAGGAGACAAAAATTTAAGGGAAGCTTCAGGACAGAATAATAAACACTTTGGTGAAAGAATCAGGCAAAGATCATTCCCGGTTCAAAAGTTATTCAAGTTTTAGTTTCTACTTTTTTCCCTACAAAATCTTCAGAGCTAATTTTGAGGGACTTAAAGGCTCCGGATGGGCCCGAAAATTGGCGGAAAATGAAAGTGGCTAACCATTAGGCCCCACTTTCCGGCACTTCATTTTCGCAATACCTTTCCAAAAAGGTATTATCATTGAAGATCCGATGATTAGATCTTGAGTTAGGGCTTCCGAAAGTTTGTGCATAATTAGAATGTTGTTTTTGGCTCCAAACGGAGAATTGGGCTATTTATGGGGTAGTTTCTGATTTTTGTGAGTAGTTTTTGGGGAAAGAAGATCACATGTTGCGAATAGGGGAATTTCTGTAATTTCTTTTCTGTAATTTGCATGTATTGCAGAACTCGAGGATTGGAGATCCTCTGCATGTAAGAATTTCATATTTTGAAAATAATAAGAATCTCTAGTTTTTTTGTGTGATTTTCTTGTGTCTCAGATTGCACCCTCATCACATGTTATTGGAGCTAATATGTTGATGTAGTGTTTATGATCCATTCAAGAATTCAAGGCATTGTTTCAAATAAAGTTTCAAGATCAAGATCCACATCCATTGAATCTATTTCATACTAGATGCAGATCTACATTCCAAGGTTTATCTAAGGGTTTGGTGAGTTGTGATATTGCTTTGCTCATTCATCATTGTTTCATTACAAGGTTTAATTACCAAAATTGGGTTTGACCAATGAAAATCCCCATTCATAATAAACAAAAAAAAATTCCCTCTTAATTTGTGTTTGTAGATTTAAGTGGAAGATATCTTGGAGATCTCTTGAAGAGAAAAATTAAAGAAGTTGTCAAAGCTGCAAAAGTTGTCATCTCATAGAAACTCAATTGCAAAATTATTTCCTACTTTCCAAACCTAAAAATTAGGAAAATTGAGATATTTAGATCTATTTCAAAGGCTCTCTAAAGTTGGAATAAAACCCTAAACCAAGACCCATTCGCTCCTGGGCGAATGAGTCCCAGGTTAGCTTCAGAAAAACACTTTTGGTGATTGGTACATACCTTCTTACCTCTCTTATATTTGTAATTCAATTTTTGCTTTGATTATTATTGGGCTTAATCTTTAAGATCTAAGTTGTAGGTTGAATTTTGGAGTTATTTTGTTATTTTTAATATTTCTCCCCAAAGTGTTGTTTAATTAGGACCCCTATCGTTGCAAAAAAAGGAAATCAATAATTTCACACTTTGATTTGATTCACCTCAAGGTTGTTAGTCATTTCATTGTGTGGATCTCATTTCCTAATGAATTGAAGAAGAATAGGTCCCTAATTGAGTTAATCAATCCTTTTTAATCCCACATTCCCTATTTTTCCTCTTTTCATTTTGGTGATCTCGACGTGAATATCATTGCATTTTTCTGACTTTGGAGTCAATTTTCACCCTGGATTTATATCTTGTTTTCATTTTCATTTTATTGCATTGAATTAAGTCTCGTTTAGGATTTCCTAGCTTGCATCAACTTTGCATCTCATTTAGGGGTTCTAATATTACATCTTTGCACATTCTTGAAGTCTTGAAAATAGAAAAAAATCAGTCATTTTACAAATCATTTACATAGCATTGCATCATCATTCATTTGCATTTTAAAATTGAAACAAAATTGCACATCAAATTAGGTCTCCTAGTTTGTCATTTTTCCATATCTTGCATTTGCATTCAACCTTAATTTCATAGAAAATTCAAACTATAACATTGTTTTAAATCAGAATTTGGAAACCACTGGAATCAACTCATAAATTTGTAAAAACATTTTTTAAAACCCTAACCTGGGACCCATTTGCCCCTAGGTGAATAAGTCCCTGATCACAGTCATTTCTTGATTTTCTAGGCATTAAAACATCTATTTATGTATTCTATTTTGTTGTTTCAGTTTGCATAATTTCTATTAATTTAAATTGATCATATTTAGCTTCATTTGATAAATTTAGTGCATTGGGTGATTTAAATATTAAATTTACAAGACATCATTTTCAAGATTTTTGCATTGTGCAATAAGAAAATTACCTTGTTTGAAATCTGAAAATTGCATTTACATATTTGCATGTTCTAGGTTATTGCATTGCATTTCACCCTCTTTCGATTTTAGGTTTACATTGAGTTTTTGAAACTTGTATGAGCTTTAAAACTTGGTGTCCTACTAGCAATAATATTGTGATACATAGTTTGAGGCTCATGTCATCCCGTGATACACCATTTGACATGGATATTTTGTTCTCCAACTCGTTCACTAATAGTGTTGATAATCAACCCTCTATGGATCATAATATTCATACCTTGTTTCCAATAACTTTCCTACCTACAAAAAATATGCATGATGTTACTAATTTCCCGCAAGAAAACATAAGAAGAATGGATGAAGAAATAGAAAAATTGCAAAACTTTGTGAATCTAAAAACATTGATAGTAGTTCCATTCCTACTTTAGAAAATGTGAGGAAAATGTTTGAAATTGAACATGGAATATAGATTGTGTGAAGTCTAGCTCAAGATCTGAGGTATACTCAAAGCCAAGGTGGAAATTCAATTCCTCCTTTTGCAACCCTTACCTCTATTCCTACATACACTAGTACTCATGTTACCAAAAAAAATCAACCTACTAGAAATGTCAACACTTCCTTAGGTATTTCCACTGGGAATCCATCTTCCTAAATGTGCATTCAAATCTCATATCTCCTCAACCATCCCCCCTCACAAATCTATAATTCACTTTCCCTCTGCAAACATACATCACTCCACCTTATTCACCTCCATCTCATAATACCAACAATGATCCAATCCTTAATGCACTTTTGCAAAATGTGGCATCCCTTCAACAAAAAATCACCACCTTAAACCAAAAAAACTATGGACAACCTTCACAATACATCAAAACCAATCCCTTATCCTTGGAGATATTGAGCACACAAATGCCACAAGGTATAGCGGTTCCTAGGTTTGATAAATTTGATGGGAAAGGAGATCTTGTTAGTCATGTTTCCGCTTACACTGCCCTATGTAGTGACTTCATTTTTTAAGATAAACTCTTGGCTAAACTATTCCCTAGATCCATGAAATATGTTGCTTTAGAGTGTTTTTTCTCCTTACCGAATAATGAATAATTGGTTCATTGAATGAAATTATTGATTCCTTTTACAACCACTTCCAAATTCACATGTGTCCCAAGATGACCTTAGCTGATTTGATGGCATGTAAACAAAAGAATGATGAAAAGGTTACTGATTTCATAGTTCATATCAAATTCTTTATTCATAAATAAACATTGATTCATGATGTTGACCTTTAAAGAATTTTTATTTCCAACTTACAAGATAAAATCCAAACTAAGCTTGAGATGATGAGATTTCCTTCCTTCACATAATTGTGTATATCCCTTTGTGATTACCAAAATTTGGTTAGTATTTTTGAAGTGAAAAATCCCTCTAATAGTTATGACAAGGCCGAATCTACACCTCAAACCAACTACCAACCTTTCAATAAAAAAAGGGGCTTCCTCCAACTTAATGCCCCTCAATCCAATCAAAATTTTAACACCCAAGTGGTTGCTATAAAGATGAAAAAACCATATTCCTTTGTGGATAGAAATAGACAATTTATACCCCTACGTGATATCCTTCATAATACCATGTTGTAGCTCTTAAAAAAAAAATTGATTTCCTTTCCTCTTGTTAAAGCTCTTGATCCTACTAAGCCTTTACCTTCAAACTATTGACCAAATGCCTATTGCCATTTCCATAGACAAAATGGACATGATAGAGAACATTTCAAGCATCTTAAACATTTAATGCAAGACCTCATTAATTCTAATCATATCTTAATTGGAGGTGTTAATGATTGAAAGGTAATAAGTTTGTGGCTCCTCCTAATCAAAATTTTCAAATCTTTACCAATCCTATGCCTAATCATAATATCTCTTTTATCAAAGTTAGTGAAACAAAGAATGATGTGATGAATGTTGACACAAATGATGAAAACATGAAGGAAAATGAGAAAAAACTTATAGATGGTGTGATTGCATTTAATGACACCAATCCTCATAAGGGCCTAACTAGAATGTCGCTTGACATTGCTTTCTTACAATAAGACATACTTAAAAATGCACATGATGGTCCTTTTTACATAGCTGGAAGAATCAATGATAGGCCTACTAATGGGATATTGATTGATTACATCTGTGTTGAGAATGTGATCACTGAATAATTCCTATTTGCTCATGAACTCTATCAAGATACATATGAAAAACTGAAAGCATGTATCAAAATGTATAATGGTTTTGCTTGCCCTATGATTAGCTCGATAAATCTCTCTCTAAAGATTGGACTAAAATAATTAACCATCTCATTCACCATAATCCCATTGTTGGACCAATTTAATTTGAAGTTAGGCTATCCAAGGCTTCACTCCATGAATGCCATTCCATCAATTGTGCATAAATGTTTAAAGTTTTCATTTGGAAATGATATCTTTACTATGCATCATAGGGATTTAATCTTGTCTCTGTCTTCCTATAGGATCTTCTCATTGGATTTATTTTGGCCTAAGCTAATTAAACCTATTAGACCCTATGAGGACTTCTTTTTAAAATCCTATAAATTTTTTAAGGCAAAGTGCATAACAAAATTATCCCTTAGTAATATGCCTCAACCCATGATTGAGCCTCCTATCCTTGATGAAACCATGATCAAACCTAAAGCCCTTCCAAGTAACAAAGATCAACCTATGACAAATCCTTTAGTTGTTTCCTATAAGAGACCACGAGATAACCAAACAAATCCCGTTGCACCTCCTAAAGTCAAACAAGATTATAAAGCTAAAGATAAATTGGTTGAACAAACTTCCATGGTTCCTTCCCTTCCTCCTTTTAGGGAAGAAAGTAAATCTATGGTAGATAAACCTACTCCTACACCGACACAACTTGAGAACCACATGAAAAGAAACCATAATGCTAGAGAGCGTAGGTGTAGATTTCATGCTATTTCTTGTTTGCTAAAATAAAAAGAAGAGGAGAACAACATACAAAATCAAAATCCAAACTTGTCGAGCAAGTAGTGCATGATACCTCTCTACCCTTTATGTAGTATAAACAATAAAAAAATTCAATGGATATTTTCATTAGACCTCCCATTGTGATTAATCTAGATGATGACATTAAAATTGCTAAGATTGATGAGGAAGTGCATAATGAGATAAATATAATTTTTTCCTCTTCTATGAGCTTAAACGATGATCCTCCTAAAAAGAGTGTTGAACTTGGTGCTTGTCCTAGTTCGACACTTGATGTTGTCCCTTTGGCTATTTTTTGCCTTTCGTATATACTAAAGAATATTGGGATACAAACGACCTGTTATAGGTTGAATCACATGTGCCTTACTAGTCTTGTCTTTATTTATTTTTGCATGTTTCTTTGTGTGATTGTATGTGCATAATGTGATCTCCTCGTACTATTCTATTTGATGTATCTCTCTTCATGTGCATTTCTATGTGTACCTAAATTCTTCTCTACATCCTAAAAGCTTATCTTTCATTTATCTTGTGGTTTCCTTTTGGGGATGATGCAAGCTATCGGGATATTTAGGTCTCTTCCATGTTGACCCAAAATATTTTTCTTTGTTTTTTCTCTTTATGTGTCATTTTTCATGTTCTGCGAGTATGTGGGAATGATGAAATTTTTGAGCTCTATAATCACATTGTAACAAAGATATACTAAGCCTGAATCCGTAAATCCCTTATGTGTTTTCATTTTGGGGGCAACTCCTTCCTCTTTTTCATGATGTAGTTTCATTAGGGAACATATGACTTGGCAAAGGGATTTCTGAATAAGCTCTCATGTCTTCTTCATTAGCAACTTTAAAGAGAATTTCTCACAACAATGGTGTTAACAATTGCTTTAAAGTGGGGGCATACATTGATACTCATCTTTCTTTGAGCGATTTTATTTCCTCTTGTGATGCATCCTTTTCTTGGTGGTGTCATTGGGTTTGATGTCCTCTGAGAGCGTGATATTTATTAGTGCATGACTTTCCTCTTAGTGGTGATTCTACACATTGCATTCCCTAAGTTGTGATTCTCTTATTCTTGGACTTGTTATCTCTTGGAGACATTAGGCATGATGTTCCTTAAGAAGAGACCTTGCATGAACTAAGTAAAATCCCTTTGAATAAACCTTACTTGCAATTTTATTCATAAGTGTTTAGCATAATACAACTTGTTAACCTTGTGAAGCTTGAACCCCTCCCTTCAAGGCCACCAAGAATAATGCACATTTCTTTCCAATAGAGCCTCCCCCTTTATTCATAGCGTTCTTAGCATAACACAACTTGTTAGGCATATGAAGCTTGAAGCCTTAGTGTGTGGTGCCCTATTGGAATTGTTAGAGGGATAGCTTTGGTATGTTAAGTATAGTGAGAGCTCGTAGACCTGGCATGGCTATCTCACTTAGCAACTCTCCTAGGGGCTCACCTAGTGGACGAATTGAGGTTCCATTAGCCCAAAGTGTGTGTGTGTGTTGTTTCCTACAAGAATGAAGGTGTTGTCATTGATTTCAACTAGTTAACTAGTTATTAACCAATTATTGTTGCCATTGATGTCATCGATGTAGGTTATTAACTGTATATGTTGAGGATATTGAGAAAATTGTAATAAAGAAAGGTGGTAGGTGTTCAATGGTTTCTCTAGGTTTTTCTCCTATATTTGTGTGGTTCAAATATGTTAATCATGGTTGTTGGAAGCTGCTATATCTAGATTTTTGGCTTATGATTCATTGTACAGTGCAAGTTATGTTCACCAGCTGTGAATTGTGGTTTTCTGTGTATCTTCCAAAGGTTCGGGAGAAATGTTATTTTTCCGGATTTCTATTTGGTTGGGTCTTATAAATTGCAATTCTAGAGTTAAGCTATTATGATTGCATTGAAGATAATTTTGGTGTCAAGAAGGATTGGATTGTGCTAAGGATTGTGTGTGCTTAATTGTTCTATGTGTTTTACACTTGTTTGGTCGACCTTGTGTTAAAAACTACTTTCAAAGTTGATGAAGTGTGTTCAAACCTATTTGGGTCCTCATCAAGCATTTTTTTGGGTTTCCCTCATTCTAATTCCACCCTAGAATGTTTTGGCATCAACCTAATTTGAATTTAATGTTGGATGGCCAACTTTGGATATATTTCAAAGCTAAAGATGGTATAAATACATGATGAGTTAGTGGTGAATGATGAAAAAAGAGATAAGTGCAAAGAAATAGAGAAGATAGATACAAAAACGATGTGAAATAGTGTTTATGTGATGTGTGTGTGACAGATTAGTGTGAATTCTAAATGTGGAGTTTTTGAATGCAGTGACCTGAAGGTGTACTCTATCATTCATGCATGTCTGCAAGTGGTTGAGTGAATTATGGTGGAAATCTCTATTGTATTGAGATTTTATTCTCTTTGTAACATATCTCTTGTATCTTCTTTGTATCTATGTGGAAATGAGACCTCTGGGTGGTTAACCTTTGTTGGACAATGAGTTCTGATTTGGATAGTTAGTCTTGTTTTGGTAGTGAGCCTTCTCTGGAAGTGAGCCTTAGTAATTAGTTTTGATATTCTTTATATTGTGAGCTAATCATCACTGTGGTTTTTCATTTACTAGGTTTTCCACGTAAATCTGGTGTTACTGTATTTGTGTGATGTTTTTAGTTTTTGTTCTTACTCTTAAATTTTAATCATTTTAGCAGAGTTAAGGATTTGTGGTTGATCTAAGTTCTGGTGAATGTTTTAAAGGTAAAATTTTCTACAACTAATTCACCCCCCCTCTTATTTTTCTTGTTCAATAATTGTTATCAGATCTTGGTTCCTTGGAGAAGAGCTTAACCACTTAAGGAAGGTTCAAGATGGCTTGAAAAGTTACTTATGAGTATCTGAAGTTCAATGGAACTAATTATGCTATTTGGAAAATGTTGATGGAAGAATATCTGGAGTATTGTGGATATGATGTGGAGAAAGCTTACAAGACTATTTACACTCCTCCTGCTAATCGTCCAAGTACAATTGATAAAATCAAGGCACATGAAGTAAACAATAAGGTGAACTTCATTTTGAAGAATAGTCTTGTACATTCCAAGTTGATTAAAGTTCAAAATTTAAGACTGCTAAAGAAGTCTAGGATGCTTTAGAAAAGGTACATGAAGGAGATGAAAGAGTCAAAGAGGGAAAGTTACAAAATTTGGATATATAGTTTGAGCTCCTACATATGTCTAAAGATGAGAATGTTAAATCCTATGTACAAAGATTGGATGAGGTAGTAGGCTGAACATGAGGACTTGGTGGTATGATAGATGAATCCAAGATTGTAAAGAATATTCTTAGAACTCTTCCTGATGCTTACAATGAAAAGTTATGTGTTATTGAAGAACATATAGACTACAATACTTACACTAAAGATCAATTATTGGGAACTCTAACATCTTATGAAATGAGAAAGTCGAATTTGAGAAATGGACCCAAATCATAAACTACTTTTAAGGCTACAAAAGCTGAAGATCCAGATGAATAAAATCTTGATGAAGTTGAAGCTAAATTTTTAAGAAGGATGAAGAAAGGCTCTAATAAGTATGAAGGTAAGTTACCCTTTAAATGCTTTAGTTGTGGAGGAATAGGTCATTATGCTTCGAGATTTCTAGAAAGAGGTAAGAGGAATAAACAAATATTTAACAAATAAAACAAAGGTAAGAAGATAAAAAGAAGCATATTATGTTAATGAAGATGCTAGTATTTCTGATGAAAAGTCTGATTATGGAGATCTTGATGACAATGAATGCTTGTTCTTGGCTATAAAATATGAACCTACTTCTGCTAATTCTAAAAAATAGGTGAAGGAATGCCCTTTGGAGAAGGAGAAAAGTGAAGGTATAGTAATTTCTCTATCCTACATGCTAAATAGGAAATAAACTATTGGGTTGTTGATAGTGGTTGTTCACATCACATGACTGGTGATAACATTAAGTTTGTCAAACTTGAAAAATAAGATGAAGGATTAGTTATGTTTAGAGATGATATTAGTGCTAAGATTTGTCGGATAGGTTTAGTAAGTTTTGATGGACAACATAATACTGATGATGTCTACTATGTTAAGGGCTTAAGGGATAATCTATTTAGTATTGGAAAGATGTTTAGTAAAGGATATAATATTTTATTTAAGGATGAAAGATGTGAAATCAGGAAATATTCCAGAACAATGATTATTACAGGAAAGAAATCTGAAGGAAATATATATCAACTTAAGGGTTTTGATGGAGGATTCTTTATGACTCAGATTAATGGAATTTGGTTATGACATTAGAGAATGTGTCATGAATTTTGATACCTTGGGAAGGATTAGTGTAGTGTAGGCCGTGAGAGATTTACCAAGGATTACAAATCCTATTAATGTTATTTGCAGGAATTGTCAGGTTGGGAAGAAAGCAAGAAATCATTTTAGATCAAAGGAACAATCTACTACTAGACTATTGGATTTAATTCATACAAATCTTTGTGGTCCTACAAGAGTGATAAATCTACAAGTTGAAAGGTACTTTATTCTTTTCATTGATGATTACTCTAGGTATACATGGGTTACATTTCTTAGAGAAAAGTCTGATGCATTAGATAGATTAAAGACATTCAAAGCTACGGTTGAGAATGAAGAAAATTTAAGGATAAAATGATTAAGGTCTAGCAAAGGTGGTGAATTCACCTCCCATGAGTTTAGTATGTTTTGTGAAGTTCATGGAATAAAAATATAGTTATCTGCTCTGAGAACTCCTCAACAGAATGGATTTGTTGAAAGGAAGAACATAACAATTCAAGAATTTTCTAGATCAATGATTACTGAGGCTGGTCTACTGGAAGTTTACTGGAGAGAAGCTATTCAGACTATTGTTTATGTATTCAATCAAGTTCAAGCAAGATAAAATAGTACAAAGACCCCCAATGAGCTATAGTGTGGAAGAATTCCTACTGTTAAGTATTTCAAGGTATTTGGAAGCAAATTTTATATTGGATGAGATGAAGAAAATTTAGGGAAGTTTGATGCTAGAAGTGATGAAGGTATTTTTCTTGGATATTCAACTAAAATTAAAGCTTAAAGATGTTTCAATAAAAGATTGAGAAAGATTGTAGAAAGCGTAAATGTCAAGGTTGATGAAGCAATGAATAATTCAATTGATGTTGATGGATATGTATCTGATGAACCTGATTACATAAGGATTGAATAAGTTGTGGAAGAATAGGATAAGGATGAGCAAGAGAAGCAAAATGAAGAAAAAGAAGAAGCTCCGGTGGTGTCCCTTAAGACACCTAGATATGTGCAAAAAAATCATTCAGAAAGTTAGATCATTGGAGACAAGACAAAAGGAGTACTAAGAAGAAGTAGAGCTACTACTGGTGAGATAAATCTATGTTTACTTTCTAAGATTGAGCAAAAGATTGTAAGTGAAGCATGCGATGATAAGGATTGGATGGAAGCTACGGAAGAAGAATTTATGCAGATTGAGAAGAATCAAATTTTGGAATTGGTCCCTAGACTGGAAAATAAAAACATTATTGGATCAAAGTGGGTATTCATAAACAAGTTGAATGAGAATGGAGAAGTGGTTATAAATAAAGCAAGGCTTGTGTGTAAGGGATACTCACAAGTAGAAGACATAGATTTTCAAGAGCCTTTCTATCTAGTGGAAAGAATGGAAACTATTAGGATGTTCTTAGTGTTTTCTGCTCATAAATATTTTAAGGTCTATTAGATGGATTTTAAGTATACATTTCTAAATGGTGAACTAGAAGAAGAGGTCTACAGGGAACAACTAGAAGGATCTCAATTGTCAGATCAATCGGATATGGTTTGGAGATTGAAAAAATATTTATATGGATTGAATCAAGCTCCTAGAGCTTGGTATGCAAGGTTAGACAAGTACTTGATTCACCAAGGTACAAAAGATAGTAATCTATATTCTAAAATTGAAAATGATAAAATCTTAATTATGGTTGTGTATGTTGATGACATTACTTTTGGAGGAAATGAAATTATGTGAAAAATGTTTGTGGAAGAAATGCAAAAAGAATTTGAGATGTCTATGTTTGGTGAGCTGAATTTCTTTCTTGGGCTACAAATTAATGGTTCCAAACCAGATTATGAGATAGATGTTGAAGAATTTTGGGATGGATGGTTCCAATCCAGTCTGCACTTCTATAGTGTCTTGTTGTAAGTTAGGCAAAGATGATGATTCACTTAAGGTTGATTAGAGAAAATATAGATCCATGATTGGTGGACTATTGTATTTGACTGGTACTAGACTGGATATTATGCATGTTGTCTATATTGTTGCTAGATTTCAAGATCCTAAGGAAACACATGTTGTTTTTGTTAAAATAATATTCAAATATTTGAATGTCACTCTATATTATGGCTTATGGTAACCTAGGGATACTTACTTCATGTTGAGTGCTTATATAGATATGAATTGGGTTGGATGTGTAGATGATAGAAAAAGTACAAGTGGTGGTGCATTCTTTCTTGGTTGCATATTGGTGGTATGGTTGAGTAAAAATAAAGATTGAGTTTCCTTATCTACTATTGAAGCTGAGTATATTGTTAATGCATCTTTCTGTACACAAGTTTTATGGATGAAACAGATATTGAAAGATATAAAAGTAGTGTATGATGAGCCTATTTATATCTTCTACGATAATACAAGTGTGATTAAAATTTCAAAGAATCCAATGATGCACTTGAGGAAAAAGCATATATCTATCAGGTATCACCTCTTGAGAGAGAAGGTTGTGGGGAATGAAGTAAAGCTTGAGTATGTACCTATGAAGGATCATATTGTTGATATATTTATGAAGGCTCTTCCTAAAGATACTTTTGAGTATCTCCAGGAAAAGTTAGGGGTGATTGCCCCTCATTTTTTGAACTAGATGTATATGTAGATGCATCAATCCAGTGGACATATGGAACTATCTTTCTTGTGGACTAATGTTTTGGTGGGTACCTCTTAGGGGGAGTAGGTAGTGTCATGTGTTGTCATTGTAAGAGTATTTTGTCTTTAATGTCAAAGGGGAAATCAATGAAAAATATCCTTTACCTTTGTCATTGATGTCAAAGGGGGAGATAAAGAAGATGTGAGATGAGGAAGATGTGAAAAATAGAGAGAGTATCTTCGAAGGAGGAGAAAATATAAGTAAAATCATGAAAAGTGTGTTCAAAGCTAGTGTGCTATCTTTGATGTTTTTTCAGATCATGTGTTGCCATCAATGATAAAAGGGGAGATTGTTGCAAGAGTGAAGGTGTTGTCATTGATATCAATTGTTTAACTAGTTATCAATTGGTTTCTATTGTCATTGATGTCATGGATGCAGGTTATTGGTTGTATGTGTCAAGGATATTGAGAAAATTGTAATGAAGAAAGGTTGCAAGTGTTCAGTGGTTGCTCTGAGTTTTTCTCTAGGTTTTTCTCCTATGTTTGTGTGGTTTAGATATGTTAATCATGGTTTTTGGAAGCAGTTATATCTAGATTTATGGATTTTGATTCATTGTACAATGCGAGTTATGTTCACCAGTTGTAAACTATGGTTTTATGTGTATCTAGCTGAGGTCTGAGAGAAATTTTGTTGGTTTGGATTTCTTTTTGGTTGAGTCTTATGACTTGTGGTTCTAGAGTTAAGCTATTATGACCATGTTGAAGATAATTTTGGTGTTTGGAAGGATTGGATCATGCTAAGGATTGTGTGTGCTTAATGGTTCTATGTGTTTTATACTGGTTTGGCTAACCTTGTGTTAAACCCTACTTTCAAAGTTGATGAAGCATGTTGGGACCTATTTGGGTCCTCATCAAGCATGTGTTTTGGTCTCCCTAATTCTAATTCAACCCTAGAATTTTTTGGCATTGATCTAATTTGAATTTATTGTTGGATGGTCGACTTTGGATATGTTTCAAAGTTGAAGATGGTATAAATACATGATGAGTTCGTGGTGAATGATGAAAAAAGAGATAACTACAAATAAATAGAGTGGATAGATGTGAAAAGGATGCAAAACAATGTGTGTATGTGATACGAGTGTGGAAGATCAGTGTGAATTCTAAATGTTGAATTTCCAAATGCAGTCAGTTGAAGGTGTAATTTATCATTCATGCATGTCTGCAAGTGGTTGAGTGAATTGTGGTGGAAATATCTGTTGCATTTTGATTATCTTCTCTCCATAATATATCTCTTCTATATTCTTTGTATCTACGTGGTAGTGAGCCCTCGAGGTGGTTAACCCTTGTTGGATAGTGAGTCCTGATCCAGTTAGTTAGTCTTGTTTTGGTAGTGAGCCTTCTCTAGCAGTGAGCCTCTGTAATCGGTTTTGATATTTTTATATTGTGAGATAATCATGACCATGGTTTTTCCCTTATTGGATTTTCTATGTAAATCTGGTGTTATTATGTTTGTGTGGTGTTTTTTAATTTATTCTCTTATACTTAATGTTTAATTATTTTGGAAGAAAAAAAGGATTTGTGATCGATCTAAGTTCTGGTGAATGTTTTAAAGGTTAAATTTCCTACAACTGATTCATCCCCCCTCTCACTTGTTGTGTTCAACAATTTTTTCATAGTAGACATCAAGTTCTTCTTATGAACATTTTTGGACAAACAACTTAGACGTGTTCTACATCAAGTTGGACAGTCAAGGCTTCAACCTCCTCCCTTTTCTTTTTAGGTCTTTGATGTTATATCATTGAGTATCTTTGTCATTGATACATAAATATGTGTCTCGAATGTCAACTTTAGTGTGAGTTGGACATAGGGTCATCCTCTCACTGAAGTGAGGGCTAAATGTAGTGTAGGAAAAAGTATCCCTTTTTCACACTTAATTTAGGAATTAAATATTAAAATAAACTAAATTAGGGCTTAATTTTGTGTTGTAATATGTATTTTACATATTCACTTTAATTTTAGGGCCTTATTAATTAAAATGGATTTAATTGTGCCTTATTTTTAGTGTTGTAAAGAGTACCCCTTTACACTTTCACACTTATTTAGGGCCCCCTTAATTAATTAAGGTTAATTTTCCTTAATTGGTTGCTTTAATTCAAATCCAAGCCTAATTGATTGCAATTTTTGAAGAGGAAAACCTGACATTCATTAATGCCTTAACATAACACTTCTCATTGAGCAATGTGTGTCCCAGGTAAGTGACCTAAGACCCATTCACCCATGGGAAAGTGGGTCCTCAATTAGACCTAGGACCTAAATTTAAATTATGTGTCTGGTGCTATTTTAATGATTTCAAATCTATATTCACATGTCGGCTTGTGTTATTTGAATTTTGGAAAATTAGTGTTACATCCTATAAATATAAAGTTATTTCACTAAGTTTCATGTAAGCAATCTAAGATTTTCAAGCAAAAAATATCAAGTTATCATAAGAGTACTTTCACAAGAGCATTTAAAGAGAATTTTAAGGCATTCAAGAGAAGATTTATTGAAGAAATATTGCAGCAATCAAGATCCAATTATCATATCAAAGTATTCTTGCATCATGCATGTTATTAGAGATAATATGTTGATGTAGTGTTCATGATCCATTCAAGCATTAAGGAATTGTTTCAAATCAAGTTTCAAGATCAAGATCCACATCCATTGAAGACATTTCATGCTAGTTGCAAATCTACATTCCAATGTTTATCCAAGGGTTTGGTGAGTTGTGACATTGCTTTGTTCATTCATGATTCCTTCATGCTTCATTTTTCATTACAAGTTTTAATTACCAAAACGGGGTTTAACCAAGGCAAACCCCCAATCACCATAAACAAAAAAAAAATCCCTCTTGATTTTTGTTTGTAGATTTAGGTGGAAGATACCTTGGATATCTCTTGAAGAGAAAAATTAAAGAAGTCAAAGTTGCAAAATTTGTCAAGAAAGTTGTCATCTCATGAATAGTCAATTGAAAAATTTATTTTCGACATTCCAAACCTAGAACCTAGGAAAATTGAGAGATTCAGATTCATTGCAGAGGCTCCCAAAAGTTGGAATCAAACCCTAAACTAGGATCCATTCACTTGTGGGAGAATGAGGCCTAGTTTAGCTTCAAAAAATCACTTTTGGTGACTATTACATACCTTCTTACCTTTGTTAGATCTGCAATTTCATTTCAAGTTCCATTAGTATTAAGCTTAATCTTCAAGATCCAAGTTGTAGGTTACATTTTGGAGTTAGTTTTCTATTTTTAATCTTTCTCCCCGAAGTGTTGTTTAATCAGGACCCCAATCTTTGCAAACAAGGGAAATCAGTAGATTTACGCTTTGACTTGATTCACCTCAAGGTTGTTAGTCATTTCCTAATGAATGAAGAAGAATAGGTACCTAATTGAGTTCATCAATCATTTTTAATCCCACATTCCCTATTTTTCCCCTTTTCAATTTAATTTTAAGTTGTATTTTTAATTAAAATTATTAAAATATACAGTATAATGTGATTTTGAGTTTAGATGTGTTCTAAAGTCAATGGAAGTGAGAGTCCATGTACATAAAATGTGGTTTGATCCATCACATGTGAGCAATGGTGTTTGATGGAATTGAAATAATAACTTAAATTTTAATGAACAATTTAAATGAAAAACTAGAATAATTTAAGGAAATTATTGATACAAGGTAAAGGATGCGGCTAATCTACCTACAAAAATGTATGTCTTAGACATGATAACATACAAAAAAGCATAAAAATATACTTAGAAACATACATAATATGATGGGACAACGTAATATAGGGCCCACCAAGACAAAGGATAAAAGTGACAAATTTTCCAGATGAGAGGAAATATTACAACGATGAAAACAAGAAGATAACAACATTGTCAGGTATCGTTTCCCACTTTTTTCTAGCAGTCAACATTGTGGTTGGGAGTTTCACCATAAAATTTGTTGACCTGATGGCTTGTGGAAGAAGTTATCCCTTTCACTGGATTCTATGCACCCATGGGCATTGGAGGATGACATGAGTTAGACCTATGTTGTAAATTATAATAAGTACTATTTTTCAAGAAGATGTGTTGAAGTATGATAATGCATAAAATAATTGTTGGGTGGAAATCACTCCGTGTTGTGAATTTTTTATTCTACATATTAAAACCTAAAGGTTGGAGTGCACAAGGTGGAGTTGCATGATAAAATAATCCAAATTGAGGTGAGACATGACTAACCGACTGGGTTGTTACTTATAAATGGTTTTAAAATAGTATGTGGTTTGCAAGTTTCATAACACTACATAGGAGTGAATTTGCACCCCTTATGAAAATTCCCCTTTCGCACACCCTCACCTTAGAAAATCAAATACAAAGGCAAAATTCCACATCAGCCAACTGCCTTCCTTCCACTTGGCATTTATTTTTTGTGCCGGTGGGAGAATATTTTTCGGGGACGTGCATGCGACGCAAAGACATCTGCGTGGCGTGTTGCTATCCATGACAGATTCCTACGTCTGAAGTTGGAAGAGGCATTATACTCTCGATTGGGGATGAATTTTAGCATCCCTCTTTGACCAGTTGACCCGAAAATGACTTATTCTTGCTCATTCTTCATTCAACTCATCTTCTTTTCACTCTCTAGCAATTCAATCCATCTCTTTTCACATCCTCTTGTAATTCTCAAGCATTTTCAATACTTCAACACTCTATTCCAGCAACAACACTCCATCAACTCCACATAGAAAGTGTGAAGCAAGTCATAGAAATGTGGGCTTGGAATCTTGCCAGACCTCCTTCCATCACAGTCGAGGTTGTGGTGACCTTGCCAACTCCACTTTCTCCACCATTGGCTAGTGAGATTTTGGGTGGAGGTTGTAATGTTTCACTTCTCTACTTTATGATTTGGTTGAGTAGCATTATACAGTCTTGTAGTGTTTATTGCAACTTCTACTTTCTTTACTTCCTTATTGTATATTTCTATCTCATTGCTATCTGGCTATCCGTGGAGGCGGAAACACCAAAGTGGAGGTCTAACTGAGGTAGAACCCTATACAGTCTCAACCATTTTCCCTTTTTCTTGTGCATAGGTGAACATGTAGTTGGAGCTATCTAGCGAACTGGTGCATTGGTGAGATCATCTTTGTCAACCTAGCTTTTATCTATCTACTTTATCATCTTTGTTTGTACTTTTCGTATCTTATCATTTTGTTTTATTCATTTAAGAATGGATAGCTAGGTTGTTAGCTCATTTTTAGGTAGTTTATATTTTATTTCCTATTTTCTTGTCATATGGACACCAGCGTACCCGAGAGAAGCCAGTGCACTACATTGTCATCCTGAAACTGCATTGTCGTTCTCGAAAAAAGAGTTGTCTGAGGTGCAGTATTGACTCTTAGAAATAGCTCGCCTAGCCCGAACTTAGATTTTGGCTTTGAAGGGTGATAGAAGTACTTTATAGTCCTCATCATTCTCGACCTCTATCTGAAACACCCATTTAGATTGAGGTAAGTTAGGGCAGTCCTTAGCTCTTGGCTCTACATGACCTAGAGCCTTGACATGGTTGGTCTCTCTTACATTTTTGGTTCCATTTAGCAATACTGAAAGCTCATTTCCTCATGTTCTAGGAGTGTTGTAGGTGTGAGAATTGTGGGGAATTTCACCGGACAACCCAACCTATGACCCTTAGCAGGCGTAGTTGGAAGGTTCTATAAGTGTTGCGCAATGAAACCTTAATTGTGTCACTATCCTATTTTATAACCTTTTGGGGGCTTTGTGAAAGTGTTGTCTAGTGTACGTGATGGCCTCTTTTATGCATCAACCTATCCCCTATGTGCAACCTATGAGTAGAAGTTTATGTATAGCCTTCACCTCACAGGACTTTCCAATGGGTTTTAATAGAGAACCACATCATCTTTATATCCCTACATGTATCAATGAGAAAATTGTAGTAGGTGTTCTTATTGACCTGACGTATCAGGTGAATATCATAATCGAGGAGATCATGCTAATTAAATTTTTGCATAAAGATGGGTATGATGCACCTATAAGCACCATCTGTACACACATCAAACTTTTTGTACCTCCCCTTGGTAGTATCATTTTTCAATCCTTGTTGGACCTAAATTAGTGAACATGTTGTTTGACATAATCCTAAGGTTTGAAATCTTCATAGTGAAGTTGGGTATCCCTTGGATAGTAGCTATGAACATAGTTCCCTTGGTTGTGCAAAAATATCTAAAGTTTATTCATGGGGGGTCAGTGCATGTGATCCATGACACTAGTTATAAACCGCCACTTGAGTGGTATTTATTCATTAGACCACTTCTGGATTGCACCCATTGGTCCTCTCCTGCCTAGGAAGGATCTCTTGTACCAGATGTATCAAAAATACAAGAAAGGGTGCTTAGTTCTTAAACTAAGGTACCCTCCATCACCTTATGTTGTTTCACATAGGGCATGCCTAAAAGTTGACAATGATGCCACCAAGGCCTGTAGGAGAGAAGAAGAAAATCCCTCTTATCCCTCTTCCATTATTCAGTATGACACTTCCTCTTGCCATGCTATGGTACCATCTACTTTTGCCTCACTTTTGCTCGAGAATCCCATGGTGCCTACTTGGCTAAAGCCCAAGAGTCCTGTGTTTGAGCTTCCTATTCTACCAATGGAGCCTAGGACCATTTGATATGGTAGAAGGAAGGGTCCCCATGGGGAATCCTCTATGTCTTAACCTTCGCGGTCTCCTACAACACCTTCTCCAAAAGCAGTAAACTGGAAGAGGCTCGTTGCTGAGGCACTAGAGCCGATTTTTCCTGTTGCTTCTCAACTCGCTCCTCCTACTCCATTTTGGGAACCTATCCCTTTTCCAAAAATGGTTATATTGTAAACTCCTATGGTTGAGAAGGAGTCTTCCATCCCTTTGCAACTCCTAGCCTCTAGCTCAAAGAGTCAAAAAAACCACCTTGCGCATGAACTCAAGTGTCAACGAAAGGCTTTGGCAGTTGAGTATGTTGCTTTATAGAGAAAGAAAGAGGAGATGACCACCCTTGCTTCAAGGCCTTCTATTATTTCTTCCTCTCTCCTCCCCTCTGCTTTCGTTCAACCAAGCTTCGTATCGGTTTCAAATTCCGCTATGAGTATGAATGTACCTAACTCCAAAAAGGTGTAGGTGTTCATCGCTCCTTTGGTAGATCCACCCTTTCTTATGTAGCTTCTAGACATCCTAACTTTCCTAAAACTCGTAGACCTTTTGAATACCTTAGTGGTGTTTTCCATAGTTTTATACTCCTCTTCTTCTATTCCGCTCGCCTTGTCTGTGGGGTGTTCCCATCCCCTGACAAAGCCGAGGGTACAGGTTGGTCTTTCTAGAAATGGAGGAAATAAGAGGATCCCACCTTCTCTGAAGGGTTATCTTATGTTGGCTTGTTCTATATTATTGGTGAAATAAGTCCTTGCTTCCCCTAAGTTCGTCACTGGGAGCTTGAGCCACTTAGTGAGCCAAGCGGTGAATCTTGGGTGTAGTCCTCTCTATCTATTGAGGTATGACATGGCACTCCAATAAAGTGCATGTTTAACTCTCTGGATGAAGTTCCAGCCTTGTCAGCGATCTTCACAAAGCCACCGACCATAGCTCCATAAGAGCCCAACGAAGAAGACCTTGCGGGGCCTTATTCCTTAGCCCTTGTTGTGGGAGGTTTGAAAGCTCCTCCCCTTAATATTCCACAACTACAGACTCGTCCTCCTTACCCTTATGATGATCTAGAGTGGGAAGAAGATGATCTCTTGGTTGATGAGTGTTAGGGGGAGGCCTCTTCTTTATATTTAGATTATATGTGTGTGTGTGTTGTGATGTTTTCCCCTGTGCTTGTGCTATGTGTTCCCGGATGACCCTTGTCACCCTTGTAGGTGCTTGGATACAAGAGTGCTTTTGTGTCATGAACCTTCTTCTATTTGTATCACCATTCTTCCATGTTTGTGTTTGATTTTTGGTAGATTGGGTATGATGCAAAATGTTGGGGGAATTTAGGCTTCCCTTCCATGTTGGTCACCCAATTTTTTATTTTTAGTTTTTTTTCCATGCATTCTTCTTGATTTGGTTGGGGATTGATGATATTTCACCTTGCACCATGGTTACCTATTATTTGTATAAGCATGAGCAATTTTGACCCCGTGAAACTAGATCCCCTTTTATCCTCTATTTATTTCTCTTTCACTCTTTTCTTATATTTTTCTCTTCTTTCCTTAAGTTGTCCCTCTCATGTGTGACAACACCATTTATATGATACTTCAATTTTAAACAAACACATTCGTTGCCAATGAATCTTTTCTTGAGAATCTTTGCAAACTTTTTTAAGTATCACATTCTCGACTTGGACCCCTAACGAAATGTGTTTTGTTCATCATGGGTTCACAAAGAAAGAAATTGAGAACTTACCTCTAATGTGGGAGTAGCTTTGGCCTTCCCCTCATGAGGGGGTATTTTATTCCTTTTGAATTCCTTGATGAAGTGAACATCTTTCAAAAGGATTACTTGATGATGGATCAATTTGAGAAAAAATGTCTTTTTTTTCACTTTCAAACAACGCGTCCCTTTATTGGACCCCTTGTAAATCCTTCCAGTTTGTTGACAATCTACATGACTATCTGTTTGACTGTCTGCATGGCTACTTTGTTTTTGACATGCTTAAATATCTACAGGTAAACATGTTGCTTTGCAAGAGTGCCTCTAAAGTTGATTTCCAATTCAACTCTATGGAGTCCCCTCCTTTGGGTTTCCTCCTTGAAAGAGATCTTAGGGAATGCCTCCTTTCATGTCTACAGGCCTGTAAGGTGCTTTCATCTAGGTTTCCTTCATGTTAGATATCTTGGGGGATACCTTCTTATAGGTCTGTGGATTTATAAGGCACATACTTCACATGGCTTCCTTCATGTGAGAGATCTTGGGGGCTTCCTCCTTGCAAGTCTGCGGGCTTGTAAAATTCTTTCATCTTGTAGGATTTTTCCATCATCGGTCTGAGGTCCTTTCGTGTTCTTTATGCAGCTTCATAGTTATGCGGGGCTGTGGAGTCTTTTGCTTCCCCTACACTTTTGAGCTCGCTAGATCGCGGTCTTCTTCCTCGACGATTCAAGTATAAATTTCTAACCCTACTAACTCTTTGATCTACTTTAGTGAAGCACTCATCAGTACTTGTGCTTGCTAAAGTGGGGGGAAAATGTATAGGATAAAATTTGTGCCCCTTGCACAAATTCCCCTTTCGCACACCGTCACCTTAGAAAATCAAATCCGAAGGAAAAATTCCACATCACCCAACTGCCTCCCTTCCACTTGGCATCTATCTGTTGTGTTAGTGGGAGAATATTTGTTGGGGATGTGCACGCGGTGCATAGTCATCCCTAAAATATTCTTGCATCTAAATTTGGTAGAGGCATTACACTCCCAATTGGGGATGAATTGTAACGTCCCTCTTCGACCAACTGACCCAAAAATGCCTTATTCTTGCTCATTCTTCCTTCAAATTCATCCATTCTTCATTCAACTCATCTTATTTTCACTCTCTAGCAATTCAATCCATCTCTTTTCACATCCTCTTGCAATTCTCAATCATTTCCAACACTTCAACACTCCATTGCAGCAACAACACTCCATCAACTCTACATAGCAAGTGTGAAGAAAGCCATAGCAGTGTGGGCTTGGAGTCTTACGAGACCTCCTTTCATCACAATCGAGATTGTGGTGACCTTGCCAAGTCCACTTTATCCACCATTGGCTAGTGATATTTTGGGTGAAGGTGGTAATTTTTCGCTCCTCTCCTTTGTGATTTTCTTGAGTAGCATTATACTATCTTGTAGTGTTTATTGCAACTTCTACTTTCTTTACTTCTTTATTGTATATTTCTATCTCGTTGCTATCTAGCTATCCATGGAGGTGGAAACACCAAAACGGGGGTCTGACTGAGGCAGACCCCTATACAGCCCCAACCATTTTTCCTCTTTCTTGTGTGTAGGTGAACATGCATTTTTGAGTTAGCTAGAAAACTAGCAAATTGGTGATATCATCTTCCTTGCCCTATGTTTTATCTATCTATTTTATCATCTTCATTTGTAATTTTTACATGTTATCATTATGTTTTATTCATTTAAGAATAACTAGCTAGGTTGTTAGTTCATTTTTAGGTAGCTTATATTGTACTTCATATTTTATAGCCGTACGAATGACAACATGCCCAAGAGATGCCAACGTACCATGTTGTCATCCTAGAACTATGTTGTCGTCATTGAACAAAGAGTTGTCTGAGGTGTAGTATCGAATCTGAAAACTAGCTTTCCTAGCCTAAACTTGGATTCCGGGTCTGAAGGGTGATAGAAGTACTTTATAGTCCTCATCATTCTTGACCTCTATTTGAAACATTTCTTTAGAGTGAGGTAAGTTAGGGAAACCCTCCACTCTCAGCTCTCCGTGACCTAGAGTCTTGACGTGGTTGGTCCCCCTGTCTTACAAACACCTAGTCTTTTGTAACTTGTAAATTTTTTGATAGAATGAATGTATTGAAAACCTTTTTTTATTTAGATGGTACAAATGTAATGAAAGACACCTTCAAAAATTAATAACAATTCTTACTTAGAGTAAAAATTGCATTTCAATTTCCTCATATGATTGAAAAAATACACAACATAATTGCAGATTGGAAAACATAATGTGGTTTGTTAGTTATTTGGTTCTTTATGTTTAAATATAAAGGCTTGTCTCACGATGAAATTAATTTTATGAGATCGATCCTTCATAATGAGATGTGGTTTGTCTAGCTTTGAAAAATAAATAATTGCTAATGTGATGTGAAATCTCATTAAATTACATTAAATTGGGAGAAATTATGGCTTAAGGGATCCTCATAGGATGGCTTAAGGGGTTGTAATAGGATGGATTAATGGGATCTATGAATTAAGGTCCTAGGACAAAACAGTGGCTTAAGGGGATGAAATTTGGTGAAGTTTCCCAAGGAAACCAAATTTCATTAAATTACATATATTTTTTAAAATGTACATTTAGGAGGTAATTAATAAAATATGATGGCATCCTATTATTAATGTATAATTACTTTATCATGATGGTAAGAAGATCAAATTCTGTGAAGTTTCCCAAGGCAACCAAATTTCACTAAGTTACATATATATTTTTTAAAATATACATTTAGGAGGTAATTAATAACATATTATGGCCTCCTATTGTTAATGAATACCTATAAACTTACCGTTTTGATGAGATATTATTGATTTCTATTCATTATTGTGCATGGACTTCTATTGATAAATTTTATAAAAATATTAAAAAAAATTGATACTTCTTCCTTATTCTCTATAGCCATAATTCACTATTTCCTTAGTATCCTTTTAAATTCCTACTCAAGTTTCTCAATTATTTCCCTATACTCTAGAATACCTTTCCATGTATAGAGGTCCTTCAATTCTATTGATTTTATCTATTGTTTCTATTCCCCCCATACTCTACCTATTCATAGCTATAATCATTCCCATATGATCTAAAACATTCATTTATCTGTACCTCCTTAAGCAATTCACTAGTATTAAGGGGCTGATTTCCATTAAAATATAGAATTTCACATTTATGCTATTGCTCTCAGTATAATAACCATATATCCTCATGATACAATATAACAATCATTCACAATATTTTCCCACCTTGGATTAGGTCATGTGCATGATCTAGACAATAGCCTAGACCACATGACATGCCTTGACATATGGATTAGACCACACGCCTTGATCCAATATGTGGATTAAATTGCATGACATGACCTAGTCCACCTCATCCAAAATTAAAATCTCCTACTCTTGAGCCAACCTTTCCAAAGGATAGTAATTACTTTGTTAGTCTATGTGCCAAAAATATTCAATTGAGAGATAAAGAGCATGTATTTGTGGGAATTCCTAGGTTATTAGAAATCACTTAAAATTCATGGAATCACAAATAATAGTAAAATTATTTAGTAGGAATTTAGAGGAACATATTTTCATTATACATTTATTCATTAGATCTCTTCATTAGCATCTTTTTTCTCAAGGAATGACAACAATTTTGTTTCATAAATCTAATCCAGAAATAGATGCAACATTAACGATATGGATTGTGGAAACTTGATATCATTAACAATTTTGTTTGATAATTATAGGTGCTTGGCTTGTGAATAAGATACCTGTCTAGGTCTTCTCCTCTTGTCTTGGAAATAATCTTGTTATTCTTTTTGGAACAAAACTTTGTTATAAATGAGTCAAGACACATATGCACATAGATCCCTACAAGTTACATTAGAATTATACTAGGTCATACAATGAAACCTTGTTCAAGACCAAGCCACAAACATAACCTCATTTTTATAAGCTCATATTGTTCACTCTTAGTCAAAGATATTAATATCTCTAGTATTATTTTATTGGTTGTTGCATATTTAGGACGATTGATAGGATTTTTATCCTTGGATTTGATTAATGGGATCAACATGATAATTTTGACCTTGAGTAACCAGATATTTATGATAACCAGGTATTATAAGAGAGAAATTGGTTACCATCTTCAGCCTAGATTAATTTTCGTGATCAATTGTTAACAATTGATGATCTCAAGGAAGTCATTTTCTCTATGGCCGATGACAAGGCTCCTGGGATTGATGGCTTCCCTTGTGAATTTTACATAGCTCTTTGGGAGTATGTTGGGAGAGATTTGTATCGTGTTTATCTTGAAGCATTTTAAACCAAATCTCTAGGTAGTATAAAATTCATACCGAATCCTAGGGATCTGGAGGATATTTGCAACTAAAGGCCCATCACGATTCTCAATGTTTCCTACAAAATCATTGCCAAATCCCTATCTCTGAAAATTCGCCACCTCTTGCCTCAAGTTGAGTGCCCTGAGCAGACTGGTTTCATTAAATCTAGGTTTATTCTGGATAATATCATTGTTTTTTGGGAAGGCATGGAGTGGGCCTGACGCTCAAACCAGAAAGCGGTGTTCATTAAAATTGACTTTGCCAAAGCTTATGACCACATTGAATGGCCTTTCATTCTTGCAATTTTGCAAGCATTGGGGTTCGAACCCAACTTCATTAAGTCTATTCGTATGCTTTTTTCCGATGCTTCAGCATGCATTACCATTAATGGCCACCAGTCTTCTACTTTTGGTATTTTTCATTCAATTCACGAAGGGTGCCCTCTTGCCCCTTCTTTGTATGTGCTGGCTACTGAAGGCTTTGGGTATCTTTTAGTCCATGCCATCTCTCAACAACATGTTAAAGGGATCTCTCTCCCAAAATCCTAGGAGCATCTTGTCAATGGCCACTTTGTAGATGATTCCTTTCTCACTCTCTTGGAAGAAGAAGAATCTATCACCGCTGCCCTTGATTGTCTTAATACATTTTTTCTTTCCTCTAGCTCTGCAATTCAATGGCGCTTGACCTTATGCTACAAAAAATTAGTGCTCCCCACTCTTGCGTGGCTCCAAACTTATAAATGGAGGTGGATTGGGCAGGGATAAATCTTTCATTTTTTGGGCATGCCCTTCACCTTTCAAGCTTCCCCTCGAGAGCTATGGCAAGTTGTGCTCTCCAGGGTTGAGTAGAAGTTGGAATATTGGATTACTAAGCCTCTCTCATTGGCTAGTAAATTCTAGTTTTTCTCTAAAATCTTGGCAACCACTCATGTTTAATCCTCTTCTTGTTGGGCTCCATCCAAATCTGCCTACAGTAGGCTTGAAAAGCTGCTTCAAGATTTTTTATGGGCTTCCTCTCAAACCCACAAAGGTTTTCATCGGATCGCTTGGGAGTATTGTTGTCTCTCTAAGGACTCTGGAGGGCTTGGGTTTCTCTCCACTCAATGACAAGGGTCTTCTCTCTATGTCAAATGGATTATCCGGGCTCTCACCGGAGATGAAGCTTGGAAAATTCTCCTCGGGCATTGTATTCAGTTTGGTTTTTCTGTTCACAGACCTACCTGGAAAGGAATTGGTATCCAAACCCTCCTAGTTATGAGGGATCTGGTTCAAATTGTTGGCTCATTTGTGGCCAAGAGCATTCAGCACTCTTGGGAAGCTATTAAACCATGGCTCCATTAGGTCGGGGCTGGATTTCGTGATGGGCTTTCCATCAACCAACAAAACTTATGGTGGTCTCCCCTTCTAGCTCAGAATGGTCAACCCTTGGCCAAGTCACCTTGGCTCAAGGCCCTCAAATTTCAGAAAAAGGGCATTCAAACCCTGCGTTAGCTCTTTAACCGGCCCACTATGCATATTTTGCAGTGGGATGCTTTTAAAGCCTAGTATAGTCTTCAAAACTAGGACCGTGCTACTTTCAACGGGCTGGTGAGCGCCATTCTAGCGGACATGCTTCACAAAGTTGGCATTCATGGGTACAAACCTTGGTGGAAAGACTGTAAATGGTTTCCAGACACTCCTCTTAGGAGCTACAAGCCTTGGCTTGGTTACATGTGGCTTTCACCCCATTTTCCTATGATTAGTACTTTGTACCAGAGGTCGCTTCTTAATTCCTTTGCCCATGCCTGGTGTAAGAGGTTTGATGCCACTTGGTCTGCAACTGTTAATCTGAAGCTAGCCCACTTTTCTTGGTGTATTCTTTTCCAAGGCTTGCTTGTGTGTTCTCGGCTTGTTCATTTGGGGGTTCTTGACCCTTGCTACCCTTTTTATGGGTAGTTTGAAAGCTTTAAGCATCATTTCTGGTTTTTTCCCAGAGCTCACAAGCTTTGGATAGTCTAAAAGCTTTTAGCATCTTTTTTGGTTTTGTCCCAGAGGTCAATAACTTTGGACTTGGATTCATGATTTATTTCAGCCTTTTTGGCCGGAACCCTTCTCTTGGCATATGGTTCTGTTGGGGGACTCGCCTAGGATCCCGACTAAGTTCACCCAACTCTGGCACACTTTTAGGGTGGAAATCCTCTTCAATATCTGGTGCAAGCCAACAAAGTTACATTGGGGTTGGCTCACCTATAGGTCCTCCTAGACCACTGGGGCAATGCCCCTTGTACTATGAATCGGATTTTTGATTCGCCCTCCTCCTCCCACAGCCGGTCACCCTCTCGGGGTCGGAAGCGAAGTGACTTTGTGCGTCCCCGCTCTCAGCCTCCTGCTCGATGGGATTCCCACCCTCCCAAGAAGGCTCACTCTCCTTCGCTGCAGCCTAGTCAGGGTTGGCATTCTGGTGGTACGATGGGGAGTGGTGGTGGTGGTTCTGGGTGGTCCTCTGATGCTCCACCTGCTTCTGGCTTTGGCTAGCCTGCTAGTGGTAAAAGTTTTTTGCGACTGGCTCTTGCAATCTCGCCTCGGTGCGAGGAAGAAGATAAAGATAAAGATGATGATGGTTGGGGTGCTCCTTTTGACGTCACTCAAAACCCCGCTTATTTATGGGGGAAAAATTTGGATGGCAAGGATTCCCTAGGCTCTGCTAGCACTGCTTTGTCCACATAATTGCCTGTTTTTATTGCTTTTAGACTTCTAGGGTAGGCCCATGTGATCTATTTTTTTGGCTCTTTTGGAATCTTCCCATGTGACATTCGGGGTGTGCCTTCTTACCACCCGCCCCTTTTTTTGTGAATATGTAGTCTTATCTTTAAATTAATATAGATATTTGCCTATTCATAAAAAAAAAGTAGTTTAGGGTTATTTTTTGTAATAGGGTAAGTTTTTTGGTTTGAAGGGTAAATATTTTTGTTTGGATTTAATTTAGGGTTATTTTTATTTTTTCAGGTAATTTTTTTAGTTTTGAAATTGAATCTAGGGTTTCAATAGTTTTTAGAAGATTCAAATTAAACATAAACACCTAAATTATAAAATAAATGAAAAAATCTAAAATACGAATAACTAAATACATAAAAAAATGAAAAAAAATCACCTAGACTAATAGCGGGCCATAAATTATTTTTTGTGACTTGAGATCCCATTCCTTGTGTAGGTGAAAATGAGGTCATAAACCAATCTAGAAAAAAACCTGTGTGAAACAGGATCCTACTTATTACAAATCGAGATACCATTTTCTAGAAATTGGGATCTCATTTCGTAACAATCAAGATCTTGTTTCTTAATTCTAGCCTTGGGGTCTTGCCACAAAAAGGGATCTCATTTTAAATTTAAGCTCAAGGTCCCAAAGTGAAACAAGATCCTAATTTCTATGAAATGAGATCCCGTTTCATTTTTCCTAATTTCAATTTTTTTTTTAGTTTGAAACTTCCACTAGAAGTGGACTCATCTTTGTGATTTCACTCACCAAGGTGTTGGTACAAGAAATTTAATTCCTTCATGATGAGGTTTATCATTGTGATTAATTTCAAACATATGATGATGAAAATTTTATTATTTTTAATTTTATGTTGATGATATATTGGTAGCAGGTTCCAATATCTATAAAATCATCCATTTGAAAGTTGAACTTGCTAAGGAGTGTGAGATGAAGGATTGAGGCAGTATAAATTAGATTCTCAGTATGAGGATACATAGAGATATAAATAATAGGAAAATATAGTTGTTATAGAAAAATTATGTGCAAAAGTTTTTGTAGCACTTCAATATGCCGAATTTACAACTAGTTAGTACTCCATTTCCTATTCATATTAAATTATCATCAAAATAGTTCCCTAGCACAAAAGCGGTGAAGAAAAAAATGTCTTATGTATTGAACTCATCAAAAATTAGTAGTCCTATGTTTTCCATGGTGTGCACCAGACTAGACATTGTGCAAGCAGTGGGAGTAGTCATTCGTTACATGGAAAATCTAGAGCATTAGATGACAGTGAATTGGATTCTCAGGTATTTGAGAGGCACTTCTGATGCTAATATTTGTTGCAGTGGGAGTAGTCCTTAGGTTTATGGGTATGTAGATATAGATTTTGGAGACAGAGATGAAAGATGAAACCTCAGAAATAGGGTTCCACCTTTTGGGAGATGGAACTAAAGGGGAATTAGGGTTCCTCCTCCTATTTCACTTGTGTTTCATTAAAGGAAACCAAGTTCCCTCAACCAATTTTATTGATTGAGGGATGGTTTATATGGTTAGGATGGTTTCCTTGGGTGTGATTAAAGTAAAAATGGGGTTTGCCACCAAGTAGAGGCTTGGAAAGAAGAAGATACAATGATATATAAATTGAACTATGCAACCTAAGATATGAAACCAAAAATTAGAATAATGAACTGAGAAAGGATAGAGGGGCACCTGGAAAACTAAATATGCTTTAAACAAGGTCTCTACTCCTGAAATTATGACTTTCAATGCACACTAGAACTCATACGCCAGTAGGGGTGATTTAGGCCTAGTTTAGGGTTTCTGGCTGAAACCAAAATTTACAACTACTAAACCAGGATCTTTAGAAAATGTTTGAAATTTGGTATATTGGGAATCATATGCCACAAGTGGCAATTTAGTCCCAATATCAAGGTTGATCTAAAACTTTGAATCTTGCTTTGTAAGTGACTTTCCATGATCTTGCAAGGAAGGTGACAACTTTGAAAAATTTCTCCAATATTTCTCTTCAATGTATCTCCAACATAGATCTACAAATCACACATAAAAGAGGTAAACAATTTGTTTTTTTAGTATATAGGGGTTTGCCTTTGTCACACCTTATTTTGGTAATCAAACCTTGAAATTAATTGAAATAGAATGGAGGAATGATGAATGAAAAAATATGCTATCTTGCAACTCACCAACCCTTGGAACAAAGGCTGCAATCTTGTATGAGATGGCTAGCATGAATGTAGATCTTGAATCTTGATTGCATGTTATGAATTTTGACTTGAATGCTTGCTTGAATCATAAGAACCTACAATACAAATGTTAGCTAAGAACAAAACATGATGAATGATGACTTTGACATGATGCTTGAATCTTGAATATTGCTCCAAAAAACTTGATAATCAGCTCTTGTAAAATCTTGTGTAAGTGCTCTTGATTGCTTATGAAGTTCTAGGATGAAATTATGTCAAATAGCCTACTATTTATAATTATTTACGCCAAATTTCTTGAGATTAAAACACTACAAGCTGACATCAGATCTAGGAGGATAAAATCCCACCAAAAAATTCAATTCAAAATATTTCCAAGCTAAGCGAGACTCATACGCTTATTGTGGCGTATGAGTCCTAGTAGGCTAATCTTGGGACATAAATTTCAAGAATTATTAAGTTCTATGCCAAATTTAGGATGAGGCCCCAAAACTTAGGTGGGACCCATCGGCCCAAGGTGGTGTATGAGTCTCAGGTCACTAAATATGGGCCATATAATCCAAAATCACTGAATTATGATTGGTTATTAGATATGTGTTTGGATTATCCATGAAAAGATGCATTAAATAGGGCTTGTGGATTCAAAATAGAACCAAATAAGGCATAAAGAAGTCCAATTTTAGTAAGGAGGGCCCAAACAAGTGTGCAAATGTAAAGGGATACATTTTTCTACACTAAATTTTGCCTCCAATTTAGTGAGAAGATGAACTTTCTTGAAACTCACACTAAAATAGACAAAATTACATCAAGAGGGGTCCAAGTGTACCAATGCTAGTGAGATAGGATGACAATGAGCAAGAGGGTTGTGCAAGCCCCCTGGATCAAGATTATACGGAAAACAAACATAGGAACAAAAGAACACACATGAAAATTATGTATGAAGCAACAACAAGGCATAATCATACACTACCAAAGACATAAGAAAACAAAAAAAAAAGGAGTGGATCAAAATTTGTCCATTTGTCTTGCAAACTATGTCCAAAATGTCCAAAATGTTGTTTTTTCAAAATTTTTACAAGTGGAACACAATGTCCACCATGCAAACCAACACATTCTCACAAGGGATATTGGAACCTTAGGCCATCCACTAGGTGAGCCCCTAATGAGACACATACACACGCATCTGGTATGTGCTCACATAGACAAGAAAATGGCTATGGGAAAGCCATGCCTAAGTTTATCTCCCATACAAAAACCATACCAAATCTATACCTCTTGATAACTTTGATAAGGCACCACACAATATGAACAACAAGATTCATGAGGCAAGAAAAAAATTTTATGCTTAAAACCCATGAATAAACAAGATGGATCCATAGGCAAGCAAAGTGTGTTATGCAAGGTGGCCATATAATGAATATTGCAAATGCAAAAGTAGTGTATGATACATTCAAAGGATTTTTTCTTAGTTCATGTAAGGTCTTAACTTAGGGAAAATTGAGCCTAATATCTCCAAGAGAGGGATAATCAAAGAGTATAAGATTCACAACTTAGGGGATGCAGTGTGTCACAACAAGCCATTAAGAGGAATATAATATGCTAAGAGAGATCACACCCAATATCACCACAAAGTGAAAGACACATCACATGAAGTAAGAAGACTACACCATGAAACATAAGTTGAAATGCAAAAGAATAATGCCAATGCATGCCCTCACTTTAGAGAAATTGCTAAACACCATGATGTGAGAAATTAATTTAAAGTAGAAAATGATAAATGCTAACAATAAAGAGGACATGGGACTTTATTTGGAAATCCCTATGCTAATTCATATGTTTCCAAATAAAGCTACATCATGAAAAATGGGTTGCCCCCAAAATGGAATGGTAAACATAGGAAGAAAGTATGTCACATGTGAGCCAACTTAGGCATGTTGTGCAAAATCCCAATCTTGCTCTTATATACATGGAAGGTGGTTAACTAGCCAAAAGAGATAAAAAGTGCCATACAAGGACAAGAATACCTAACCCATCTCCCCCACTTAGTGCAAGACAAAGATGAGCCGAGAATGGATGATGAGATGTTGCTCGTTGTAAAAAGGAAATTATTTTCAATGAGTGTAAAACATGCAATAGTGAGTATACTATGATCCTACAACTATTATATGGCAAGGAGCAGTAAATATTGTTATTGATTATGATGGGTAAAAAAAGTATCAACTTGATGCATATCTAATGCGATATCTATCATTTTAGGATGCACCAAATTTGAATTTGTCTTAGAAGAATCTTTCGTAATAATGTTGACATTGAGTGAAGGCTTGTCTATTTCTTTTGAGGGACAATAACAAAGACCATTAGTCATTTCTTGTGTTTTAGGCTCTACAGTGACACAAATAACTTGTTCTCTAGCACCACATCCTTTTCCACTATACCTAAGTTATTTCATATGTTCATAACCTCTTCCATAAAGATTTTTCACTTCCTTCGGATTCAGTGGTTTTTCATAATCAGTTTCATTAGAGTTTGTCATGTATGTTGACTTTTCTTCTAAAGTGGTTGAAGTGAATGCTTCTAAATTTTTTATTGACATTACCACTTTTCTTTTCCTTTTTTAGACTCTTTGGTTATGATATTGTATTCATCCATGAATGTAGGTATGAAATCAAAGTGTTGGTATGTGGCGACTGATCATGCAAATATTGTACACTCACAACGTATCGTAGGGTTCAGGGCATCACCCCATTTGTTTTTGGTTAACACATCAAGGTTTTTTTTGTTAACACTTCAAATGAAAAATGACATTATAAAACCCTAATTTGAGAAGGTTCCAAAAAGCTTATTATAGGTGACTAGGATGTATGTTGTGGTATGGTGTTTGCAAGATTGTAATTATTTTTTCACTAGATAATAAAATCATTGGGTTGCTGAGTTTTTTGTGGATGTAGCCCATATTAGGTGAACCACGTTAAATTCTATGTTGATCTCTTTTATGTTATTCTTCATTGTTATTTTTGGGCTATTTAATCTGCATATAATTATTAATGTTTATTGCTTCAATATTCCTAAACCCTAACAACTTGTATCAAAGCCACATGTATTTCTATCGACTGGAAATAAACCTCTAGATTTGAGTGGGAACAATGGAAGAAATCAAATTCAAGGTTGAGAAGCTCAACAGTCAGAATTATCAATTATGGAAGATACAGATGGAAGATTATTTGTATCAAAAGGATCTATGGTGGCCATTCCAAGGAAAATTAAAGAAATATATTGCGATGTCGGATGAAGATTGGGAGATTTTGGATAGAAAGGCATTGGGAACCAGTCGATTGTTCCTGGCACCATATGTGGCATTCAATATAATAGAAGCAAAGACAACAAAGGATTTGATGGAAGCTTTGGCTAAATTGTATGAAAAAACCTCAGCCTCAAATAAGGTATTTCTCATGGAGCATTTATTTAATTTGAAAATTATTGAAGGTGGATCTGTGACAAATCATTTAAATGAGTTTAATACGATTACCAATCAGTTAAATTCTGTAAAAGTGAATTTTGATGAAGAGGTGAGGGCTTTCTTGGTTTTATGTTCTTTGCCTAAAAGTTGGAATAGCTTGGTAATGGCTATAAGTAACTCTGTGTCTAGTTTAAATACATTGAAATTTGATGATGTTTTTGGTGTTATCCTTAGCTAGGAAATGTGATGGAAAATCACATGTGAGACTTTAACATGGGGTAACGCTTTGACTGTAGAGAATAGGGGAAGAACAAAGGAGAGAGGAAAAATCCCAAGAAATTATGGGAAGTTGCAAGGGAAGTTGAAGAAAGGAAGATCTAAATCTAGAGGAAGAACATATTATTGGAACTGTAGAAAGCCAGGACACTTGAAGAAGGATTGTTGGTCTCGAAAGGGAAAATAAGGAGATGAATAACATGATGACAATAAGGAAGCTAATGTTGCAAGTAATAAATTGTAGGATGATTTAGTTTTGTGTTTAGATAATATTTATGATTCTTGGGTAATAGATTCAGGGGTTTCATTTCATGCCACCCCCCATAGGAAATATTTTAGATCATGTTCAAGGTGATTTTGGACAGGTATATATGGGTGATGATGAACCCTATCAAATTTTTGGAAAAGGAAAGATAAAAATCAAGTTGTAGAGTGGAAATGAATGGTTGCTACAAGAGGTAAGACATGTTCCAATTTTGAGAAGGAATTTAATTTTTGTAGGACAAATAGGTAGTGAAGGTTGCATAGTTACCTTTTCAAACAAATTCTGGAAGGTCACTAAAGGTGCATTAGCAGTAGCTAGAGGTGAAAATTTAGGCACATTGTATTTGTGTACTAATAATACTTATTCTACCTTAGCTGCTACAAAAAAAATTTCTACTAAGACAGTTACAACACTTGCTAAAGGGACAAAAACATAATTGTTGCACCATAGAATTGCGAACATGATGAGAAATGGATGAAGATCCTTCACTCTAGAAATTTGCTACCAGGTATGAAGCAGACTAACTTGGAGCTATACAAAAATAGTGTTTATGGAAAAAATAAAAGAGACTGATTTCTCAAAGTTGGAAAGAGAAGAAGAGTGAGAAATTAGATCTTGTGAATTCAGATGTATGGGGGCTAGCTCAGGTATCTTCTCTTGGTGGCTCTTGTTATTATGTTACTTTTATTGATGATGAAACTAGGAAAACATGGGTGTATTTACAAACAAAAATTGGAAGTATTTGAAACTTTTTAAAAGTGGAAAGATTTAGTTGAGAATGAGATAGGGAAAAAGTTGAAGTGTCTCAGATCTGATAACGGAGGCAAGCATTGCAGTAGATAATTTGAAAATTATTGTTCATACAATGGAATCCATAGGAAAAAAATTATTCCTGGAACCCCACAAGAAAATTGTGTATCTGAGAGGATGAATATTACCATTATGGAGGATGCAAGGAGCATGAGATTGCATGCTAGACTACCCTTACATTTTTGGGAAGATGTTGTACATACCGCTATTTATTTAATAAATAGGGGACCATCAAATTCTTTGGATAGTGGCATTCCAGAGGAGGCATGAATGGATAAAAAGGTAAACTACTAATTTATGAAAATCTTTGGTTGTGAATATTTTTTCCATGTTTATATTGAAAATAGAACTGGAAGCTTGAGGCTAAGTCTAGAAAATGTACCTTCATTAGATATGGAGTACATGAATTAGGTTATCAGTTATGAGATTATGAAAATCATAAAATCATTAGGAGCAGAGATGTTATATTCAATGAGAAGGTCATGTATAAGGATTAGCTACAGGAAAAGAAGCATGAAAAGGCCTAAAAGGAATATGTGGTGTTGGATGAGATTCCAAAAAATAAAATCCCAGTGGTACCCGATGCTCAGCAACAAGAGGTTATCCCACGAAGTCCTGAAGTGTTAGACATTCTACAAGGATAACTAGACCTCCAAAAATATTTTCTCCATCATTATATTCTATATTATTAACTGATTATGGTGAACCTGAAGGTTATGAAGAAGCAATGCAGGTAGATACTAAAAGGGAGTGGGAGCTAGGCATGAAAGAGGAAATGTATTCCTTATTGCAAAATCAGACTTGCGACTTAGTCCAATTGCTTGTAGGTAAAAGAGAATTTCCAAATAAATTAGTTTACAAGTTGAAGGAAGAAAGTGGAAGTAAGAAAAGATATAAGGCTAGACTCACAGTAAAAGGTATATTTTGATGAAATATTTTCTCCGGTTGTAAAGATGACTTCTATTAGAACTATTCTAAGTATTGTGGCTATGGAAGACTTACATCTTGAATAGGTATATGTGAAAAAAAAATTTCTCCATGGGGATTTGGAAGAGGAAATATACATGCAACAACCACAAGGATATGAGGTCAAGGCTAAGGAGGAATTTGTGTGCAGGTTAAAGAAGATTTTGTATGGCCTGAAGCAAACACCTCAGTAATGGTATATGAAATTTGATAGTTTTATGGCTGAATAAGGTTACAAAAGATGTCATTATGATTATTGTGTTTATTTTGTGGAATTGGGTAATGGCAACTATATTATCCTATTGCCGGGTCTAACATGCAACATATTAATGAACTTAAGCATAAATTAGCAAATTCACTTGCTATGAAGGATTTGGGTGCAACAAAACAGATCCTTGGCATGAGGATCACATGGGACAGGACAAACAAAAAAATATTTTTGTCTCAAAGTGAGTATGTAGAGAAGGTGTTGAAAAGGTTTAACATGTAGAATGCAAAAGTAGTTAGTATGCCATTGCCTAGTCATTTTAAGTTGACTAAGGAGATGTCTCCAAAGACACAAGAGGAGGAAGAAAAAATGTCTAAGATACCATATGCATCAACAATTGGTATCTTGATGTATGTAATGGTATGCACAAGGCCATATAATACACATGTAGTGGGAGTTGTGAGTAGGTATATGAGAAATATGTGAATGAAATATTGGAATGCGATAAAATGGGTTCTCTGATAATTAAGAGGTACTACTTCAAAACAACTATGTTTTGAAGGAAAAAATTATTCTCTAAAAGGATATGTTGACTCTAATCTAGTGGGTGATATTGATAGTAGGAGGAGTACTACATGGTATTTTTTATTATAGGAGATACTACAGTCAGTTGGATTTCAAAACTGGAAAAGATTGTTGTGCTTTCAACCACTGAAGCTTAGTATGTTGTTGCTACAAAAGCTAGCAAGGAGATGATTTGGTTACAACAATTTTTGGAGATATTGGGCCATGAATGAGAAGATATCCCTTTGTACATTGATAGCTAGAGTGCCATTCATATTGCTAAGAATTTAGGTTTGCATTAAAAAACTAAGCACATAGAACTCAGATACCACTTCATCTAGTCAATTTTGGAGGACGGACAATTGAAGTTGGAGAAAATTCACACAAGTGAGAATCCTACAGATATGTTCAAAAGGAAATTACATGGAAGAAACTAATTTCCTCATTAGTTTTTGTTGGCGTTCACGAATGAGAATGGTGGACATAAGAAACTAGCTAGATGTATAATCCAATGGGAGCTGCAAGTATAGTGGTGTCATCCAGGATCAATCTCCAAGTGGGAGATTGTTTGGTGTGGAGCCTGATCAATCTCCAAGTGGGAGATTGTTGGTATGTGGTGGTTGATCATGAAAATACTATACGCTCGTAATGTATCATAGGGTTCAAGGCATCACGCCAATTTTTTTTTAGTTAACATGTCAAGGTTTTTTTCCCATTAAAAAATGACCTTGTAAAACCCTAATTCTAGAAGTTTCCAAAAATCTTGTTATAAGTAGCTAGGATGTATGTTGTGGCATGGTATTTTTGGGATTATAATTTTTTTTTCACTCGATAATAAAATCATTGGGTGGCTGAGTTTCTATGGATGTAGCCCATATTGGGTGAACCATGTTAAATTTTGTATTGATATCTTTGTGTTATTTAATATACATATAATTGTTAATTTTTATTGCTTCAATTTTATTGAACCCTAACACAAAGGAACTCCAAGCATCTTCCAATAGCTTTCTAACTTCTTTAGTATGCTTTTCTTTTTCTTTCTTAACATGCAAACAACTTTCAGGTTCAAGTTCGACCTTGATTGAATACACCTTGTTATATATGTGAGCAATGGAATTGTAAGTCGGTTGCTAAGAAACATTATCATTATCAAGTTTCCTTTTAGGTGATTCTAAGATAAGCATGGATTTATTTTGAACTTGTGGTTGTTGTGAGGGTGGATAAATTATAAGTTCAAACTTGCGATATTGCTTCAAGGGATATCTAATGTGCATAACATCAAAAGTCTTGTCCTTGTTTTTATGATTTCTTAGTGAAGGGGAGTCTAATGTCACTTCATCATATTCATCAAAGAAAGACATGTTTCAATGTTAGATCATTTTCTTCCACCATGATATCTTCCCTAGTAGGAGATTTTTTAGGAGAGCTACAAACTAGATGTTCATGACATTCAAAGGTTGGTTCTTCTAAAATGACTTCATCACAAGGGAGTTATTTGTTGTGTAGTTTTGCACACATGCCCCACTGAAAGTGGGGAACCCCCACTTTTTTCTTGGACTTTTGGATCTTTTCTATGGCCTTGCCCTTTTTTGAGCTTGTCTTTGAAAATATTGGGTTTTTGGTCTTTGGTGCTCGTCTTGGTTTTAAGGTGCCTTTGTGTTGAGTTCCTAGTGGTTATGGAGTCTCGTGGATGCCCTCTCTGAGGGTGGTTTCCCTTTACCTTTTTATTTGTCCTTTATGTTTTTGTTTGGGTCTTGGGAGTTGTTCTTTTCCTCTGAAGGCCTTGTTTCTTTTGTTCTATCAGAGGTGAAACCGAGATGGAACTGAGCTCTGAACCTTAAAGAGGTTCATTGTTTAGTTTCTGTTCCGGTTCTAGTTCTGGCTCCGATCCTTGCCTTTTTGTTTTCTTCATTGTTTTTCTTATCTTCAACCTTTGGGTTGGCTTCTTTCCTTAATGTTTTCCTTGGTTTTCCCTTTTCTTTTGTTTGTCGGAGGTGGAATCGGGACGAAACTAAACCCTAAACCTTAAAAAGGTTCATAATTCAGTTTATGTTTCAGTTTCGGTTCTGCTTCCGCATCCTGCCTTTGCGTCTTTGTTGTTTCGTTGTTTTGGGCCTTTGGGTTGGTTTCTTCCCCTTTGGTCTGAATTTGGTCTTCCTTTTTATTTTGTTGGAGCTGGAATCGGGGTGGGAACTGAACTCGGTACTTTGCATAGGGTCCCGTCTAGTTTTGGTTCTGCCTCCACTTGTTTTATCTCCATTTCTATTTTGGTTTTGGTTCCACCTCCGCCTATTTTGTCTTTGTTTCTATTTTTGTTTCGGTTCCACCTCTGTTTGTTTTGTCTTCATTTTTTTTTTGCTTTTTTTTCCGCTCCCATCTGGTTTTTGGTTCCGCTTTCGCCTGGGTTTGTGCATGGTTTTCTTGCCTTAGGGGATCTAGTGCATTAACTCGGATTTTGAAGCTATTGAGTATTAATTGTCGCCCTTTTTGAATGTAGATAGGATCGGGTGGGTTGTTGTTGTCAGAGCCGAAGGAAGGATGGGTGTACTTTGAAGATATTGTGGGACCCATAAGATACAATCGGGTGCATATTGCGGCCGCGGTCAGGTGAAACCCATCCGTACATGAAAGGTTAGCGCGCTCGATGGTCATTCATCCGAAGTGGACGTGGCATGGAAAGTTCAAAATGGTTTGAATCGATCATAGTCATTTGTATTCCCAACTCAAATGTTGATTGGTAGCTCATATTCAAACTTGTGTTGCGTGCATGTTTCCATTCTTTTGCTTCGCGTTGGTGAGATATTAGTGGCGAATGGGACCTACAGGGTTCGTTCTGTCTAAATTAGGATTTACAGAGATCCAAGGTCAATCTGAGGAAAGTGCCTCATGCATTCAATGTAGGGTAGTGATTTATTGCGAGTTTTCTAGGCCAATTTGGTTGGTGGCCAATCTTCTCTATAACCCTCGTTCGGGCTCGCACGAGATGAAATGTCTATAAGTATGGAATTTCGCCTCATTTGTAAGCGTTGGTTGGTTAGTTAGAAAAGTAGGTTATTGTTGGAAAGTAAAGGGTTAGACAGTAGATTAAAATAATTGGGAGTTGGTCTCATTTTCAAGCAAAGGTTGTAATATAGAATATCATGCTGCAATTACTAGTGATTCAATAAAAGTGAAGACATTGTGCTATTATTGGTGCCTTCTTTGGGTTGATTAATCTCGCGGTTCTTATTCTATCTTTGAAATTGCTTGGGAATGTATGAATTAATTTTAGATTTAGAGTTAAATAGTGTAATGATGCTTGTGAGCAAATGCTTGGAGTGTTGTAGCAATCTTTGGTTCATACTTTGGGCAGCTTCTTGATTGTGGGTTTATTACACAAGGTCAACTTGTACCCAATATTTGTGTGCTTAGTTCAATGGTGGGCATTTATCTATTTCTATTGAATAAATGCCCATGATCTAAAAATATTTAATTCCTTAGAATATTGCACTATTTATGTGAGATTGCAGGTATAACCCGGGTTAAACAAAAAGTAGTTTTAAAGGGATTGGTCCATTTCAAGTATTTCTTCATTGGTATTGTTGATCTTAGAAGTAATATCAATCTTAGGATTTTTGAAACCCTTACCTTTTGCTATTTATTTGAATTGTGGTTAAAGTAGGAACTCAAGTATCACCTTGTTGCAAAATATGATAAGTTTAGAGTCTCCAACATTTTTTTTGTAAGGTCCCTTTGTGATTACTAGCATTTTCACATTTATCACTGAGTGGTTCCACCACATTTTCATGACCTGACACCCGAGAGACCTTAGGGTTATCTCTTTGTTCATAGAGATCAACCTTTCAAGAGAGATAGGATATTTTATATTCTGTCTCAGTTGTCGCAGTGTAGAAAACACCATCAACAAGATTGACGCTAGAAGGAGGGCCTTGAATAAGCAAGTTGGAGAATTTTTCTAAATGCCCTTTTTCCTGAGAGACTCAGAAGGAGAACCAAATCTACCCTAGGAGAAGAAGAAGAGTTTCAAGAACTGTCTGCTCCAACTAGGTCAAGAAGGACCAGGAGAAGGGAGGATTCATCATCCAATCCATCATTTCCACCATCCTCACCCTCATCCCCCTCATCTTCATGCAATTATGAGGCTGGTTCCATTCAAAAATCCCAAAAAGTCATCGCTCAGCCTTTACCGCCTCCACCTCCACCAATGGACTTCTTGGCAAACAACTTGTCACCTCTATCCTTCAACAACTACAATGTTATGCCCAAGAACCCTGAGCTTTTTTTCTCTAAGTTTCACATGAGTGATCCTAATAGAACAACAGATGAGCATATTAGGATATTTCAGACTTGTCTAAGAGATAGAGGGATTAATCATGAGGATGTTGCATGTAGAATTTTCCCTTGTTCTCTAGGAGAAGAAGCCTTTTATTGGTACAATCATTTACCTGTTGGATCCATTCATAATTGTTTTGAACTTGAGGCTGCATTTTTGTAGAATTTTAAAATTTTCATCAGTTCCAATGAGCTCTATATGCAGTTTACCGAAGTTAAGAGAGAATTCAATGAGCCTATAGGATCATTCAATAATAGGTTCCACCGTGCATAGACTAGATTGCATAAACCTTACACTATGGATGATGCCACTACCTTAGAAGTCTAGTTTGAGGTCCTATATAGTCTTATATCCACCTTCCTTAAGTGGATAACTAATCCTCCAGCTACCTTTCTCATTGCATATACAGATGTTGTTAAGGTTAGTACTGATCTAAGACAACACTTGTCAGGACCCCTGCCATCTCTAGGACCAGCTTCTCACCCTGGGCAAGTCCAAGCTCTTGACTAGGCACTGACTAATCACACTCCCATTATGAATCCCATTCCACAACTACTTTTGGTTCCACACCTAGGTCATCGAATAAGTCAGGCTCACCCAATGCCCAGTTATCTGCTACAAGGTACCTATCAACCCCTTTATCCACAACCACAAGCTGGTTTCCCTAAATATTTGCAGAACTCATAATTTTTGAATTAGTCTATGGGTCTTGGAGGAGTGTTAGGATATCCCCCAAACAATCTAAATTCAGTGCCTTATAGTAGTCCTGATAAGGAAAGGTTAGATGAGCTAACCGAGCAAGTGAATAAGTTGTATATGGAGGTAACCTACTTGAGGAGTCAGAAAAACCAACTCTAAGCTATTAAGAGGAGCATGCAATCAAATTGCAATAGGGAGAATCAGGATGTTGCACGAGGGCAGAACTCTGATCGAAATCAGAATTTTGAAAGAGGCCAGGGTTCTGGTCAAAAATTTGATAGAGGTCAACAAGATGGACAAGGATTTGAAAGGAGACAACCCCCTAGGTAGAATAGGCCATGGAATACCAGACCTAATAATGGAGGAGTCCCCACTCCACTAGACCAACCTTCCAATCAATATAAACCTCTGAGTGGAGTATATCTAGCCGAAGCAGCTTTGTCAGGGTGGTGCAAGCTTCATAGGACAAGCCAACACTCTGAGATGGATTGTTCTAAATTTCAAACTATTGCTTCCATCTTTTAGTATGAAGTTGAAAACAACTCCACTAGTCGAGAGTTGGTACCCTTAAATCCATATGATTCCCCAGTTTTGGTGTTGAATCATGCTCCTTTCCTGAGGGATGAAGAGAATAAACTAGAGGATGAGTCAATTAGCTAGAATGAGGAGGATGAACAAGTGCTCAATGAAGATGAAATATTTCAGTTTTTTATTGAGGGATTGAAAATTATAATGGTCCCTTGGATGAGGAAGAAGCTGCTATTGAGGAAGTACAGATGTTTAAACAACCTACAAGAAAGTATTATTTGAGGAGTAGGCCTAGTAGGAATCCACTAGATGGTGGCCCATTTACTACATCTATTCCTCCAAGAAATTTTACCACTCCACCAGACCCACATACCAGTAATAATCCATCTTACCCTTAGGTGCCAACACTATACTTTGCAAAAGGAAGCAATGTCGATGCAACAAAGGATAAGCAAAATGGTCATTCCAAGGAGACCCACACTGACATGAATGTGGGACAATTAGGTGAATATGTGACTGAGGAACTTAGGAAAGTAAAGGTGAGTCTCTCTGCTTTTGAGTTGTTAAGGGTTCCTGAAATTAGAAATGTAGTCCTAGGGTCTTTCAATTCAAGTACAACACCATAAGGAGTAAAAGTCAACAAGGCAGTCGACATGCCTCCTAGTTCACAGGAACCTAAATGTCCAAGTCAAGCACCACATGGAGACAGAGGGAAATAAAAAGATAAGAACCAAGTTGCACAAGTTGAAACTCAATTGAGTTTATTCTAGGGAAAAATGGAAACCCCTCCCTTCCTAATTTATATTCATATCTTTGGGAAGAATTTGCACAATTGTCTTCTCGATTTAGGAGCATCTACGAATGTGATGCCTTTTTCCATTTGTAGGGCTCTAGATATTACCCCTACAGCCTCTGAGAAGAAGGTCACCCAATTAGACAAGACATAGGTAAATATGCTGGGAGAACTAAACATGATCCTCATGCAAGTTGCCTCGGACCCTAGAGTACAACAAGTACTTAATATTCAGGTTGCAGATATTCCTAACACTTATGGTTTGATCTTGGGTTGAGATTTCACCAAGGCACTAAATGGATATACATCCATGGATCATTCTCACACGTGGCTCCCCTAGAAAGGAGTCCCAAATCAAATCATAATTTAAAGAGAACCCAAAATGAAGTATGTGATCATTGAATATCACAATACTTCGAATGAGATATTGGTGTCAGAAGTCAACATGGGGAACTATGTCCTGGCTGCCACATTAGGAGCCCACAATTATGAAGCGTTGCTTGAAAAAATGGAGGAACCTGATGATCAGGAAGATTAAAAACTCATCTTGCTGGATGATTTCCAAGAGTTTATCAAAAAGTGTCTGAAGGATCAATTTTAGTTGGGTGGAAATATAAATTTCAAGGAATTGTTGCTCCCCAATTGGTGTGGAGTTCACAATGCCCCTCACTTTGAGCTGGATATGCAAAGCACTCAAAATGATCAAAAAAGAAAGAACCCAAGGCCTCCTAAAGAGCCTCTGGGCAGTAGCAAGGACAAGGTTAGCTCAAAGAAATCAAGAGCTGATGGTTGCTAGATATTGAGATTTGATTGATCTAGATCAAAGTAGGGTGTTGGAGCAGGATTTGAACTGATCAGCTCTAAAGGTATAACCTTTTTTTCTGCTCATAGACTCTAGTTCCAATGCACTAATAATGTAGCTAAGTATGAAGCTTTGGTCCATGGATTATTAATGGCATTGAGAAATAAAGTCGGGATCTTGCAAGTGTTTTGAGATTCTGAGCTGGTAGTTAAACAAGTAAGGAAACAATACTCATGCCATAACAAAAGAATGACTAACTACAGGCACATAGTATGGGATCTCATTGAAGGATTTGATGCCTTCAAAATTTAGTTGATCCCCGAAGTAAGAATCAAACTGCTGATTCTCTGGCACAAGCAACAAGTACATTGAAACTCTTATCACTTTCGGGTTTGAATAATTTCACTATGGAGCTCACTCCAATACCCTCAGTGCCTAACAACATCACAAATTTCTAGCTATTTGAGGATGATAAGCATATTCTTGATTTTATCATTAGTTGTGATGTGTTTTCTTCCCAAGCGATTGATGAAGCAGAACCTCAAGAGGTTGAAATGGACCTAGAAGGGGTCATTATCCTAAAAAATAACACTATTCCAAGAGGCATGGTGCAATTAGAATGAATTTTTGATTTGGATAAGATAAAATATCAGGAGCAACAAGCCAAAAGGGAGTCTCTCAGCAGCCAATGTGAAACATGCAACATGGGGGCCCGAGATGGTGTCAAAAATGTCCTTATTGGTAAGGTGTGCACTCCAAAGGAAAGGAGATGAATTATTCATGCCTTGCACATTTATCAAGATGTGATAGCATGGATCTATGATGCATTAAAGACATATGATACTTCAATCATCACACATACTATTTCCCTGAAGTCAAATGTTAAGCCATTCAAGCAGAGAAAAAGGCAAATTAATGCTCTACTAGAACCTATCATTCAGAAAGAGGTACAAAAGCTACTTTCAACACGAATCATATTTCCAGTAAGGCATTCAACATGGGTTGCAAACTTGGTTCCAGTAAGTAAGAAAAATGGAGAAATCAGATTGTGTGTTGATTTCAGGAATCTCAACAGGGCATCAGAAAAGGATAATTATCTAGTCCCTTCACTGGATGAGGTAATTCAAATTGTTAATGGGTCTTAGATGATGTCTTTTCTAGATGGGTACTCTGGATACAATCAGGTTATGGTACAATATGAGGATAGGCACAAAACTACCTTTTACTACAAAATGGGGGACTTTTGCCTATAGGGGAATTCCCTTTGGATTAATCAATGGTGGGGCTACATTCCAGAGGGAAATGGACATGGCTTTCAAAGACATCGTTGTTAGCTGCATCATCATTTACATGGATGATTTGAGAGTATTTTCTAAGAAGAGAGGTGATCATATTGTAGATTTGTGCAAAGTATTCCAAAGGTGTAGGGAGTTTGGCATCTCACTTAATTTGAAGAAATGCATCTTTGGAGTCATTGAAGGAAATTTTTTAGGGCATATTTTTTCAGAATAGGATATTTCCATTGATCTAAAACAGGTAGAGGCTATATTAAAAATTCAGCCTCCTGCAAGCAGAAAGGAAATGAAGTCATTCTTTGGGAAAATCAACTTCGTCAAAAAGTTTATCACTGGATTTTTAGAAATAGTGAAGCCCTTGAATGCTATGCTAAAAAAAGAAGCAAAAGTTGAATGGAGCACAGAAGCTAAGGAGTCATTTTCAAAAATCAAGAGAGCCATTTCTGAGGCCCTAGTTTTGGTAAGTCCAAATTATGCAAACCTTTTTACATATATTCATTTGCTTTTGATCACTCTTGTGCTGAAATGTTAACTCAAAAGTCTGATCAAGGTGATGAACATCCCATAGATTTTATGAGTACCCCCTTAAAGGATGGGGAACTGAGATACCCTAATGTGGAAAAACAAGCCTATGCCCTAGTTTGAATTGTGAAGAAGTTCAGACACTATATTCTAAGAAATAAGGTCTTTGCTATAGTACATGATCCAACAGTCAAGTTGTTGTTAATGCATAATGAGTTGGGAGAATGTAGGGCCAAGTGGGTAACTATGTTGCAAGAGTATGATATTGAGATCTGACCCATGAAATTGGTAAGAGGGTAGGGAATGACAAAGACAATGGCTGAGATAGGTTTTGACCTCACAGCTCAACAATATCACCTCCAAGAAGTGTCTCCAGGAGACTGGTATGATGAAATTATTTACTATCTATTGAACCAACAATGCCTTGAACACCTTAATGCAGTACAAAGGAGAGCTCTATGTTTGAAGAGTGGCAGTTTTATGATGAAGGGAGTTGTCTTGTACAAGAGAAACCATGAGGGGTTTATTTGATATGCCTAGGAAAGGAAGAAGCTGGGAGAGTGATGAATAAATTTCATGACAAGTATGGAACATGCCATGGTCAACACCTTCCACTGCAAATCAGATCTTGAGGGCAGACTATTATTGGCCTACCTTGTTGAAAGACACACATAACCATGTGACGATGTGCCATGTATGTTAGACTGCAACAAGTAAGGAGAAACATGCAACCCTTCCACTTCAGTTTGTCATAGAGGTAAAATCATTTGCACAATGGGGAATGAAATTTATAGGTCCAATCATTCCACCTTTATCTATGGGCCATAGGTATATTCTTACTGTAATTGATTACTTTACTAGATGGACCAAGACTCTTGCATGCAAACAATGCATTTCAAAAGTGGTAATCAATTTCATTGAGTTAGGTATTATTAATCACTTTGGATGTCCATTGGCTTTGGTTTGTGATAATGGTCTTGCTTTTGCATCATTAAAGTTTTCTAACTGGGCTTATGATCATGGGATTGTCATAAAATTTGCATCAAATTACTATTTGTAGGGTAATGGGTTGGCTAAGTCCTCTAATAAGAACCTTTTGACAGTCATATGTAAACTGTTAGAGAAGAACCCCAAGGATTGGCACACCCAGCTTAGGTTTTCTCTCTGGGCAGACCACACTAGACAAAAAATATCCTTAGGAACCTCTCCTTATCACTTATTATATGGTTTGGAATATGTGTTTCTCATCTAGCTAAAATCCCTACTTTGTAATTAATTAATGAATACTATGATGAGGAGGACAAGCATGAAGCCCGTCTAGCTGAATTGTTACACCTTGAAGAGAGAAGAGATGAATCCCTAGAAAACTTTGCCAAACATCAAGGTGTAGTGAAGAGATGGTTTGATAGTAGAGCCAAGGTAAAATCCTTTAGAATCTCTGAATTGGTTCTCTACTGGGATAAAGCCCATCATCGAAAAGGGGAGCATGAAAAATTTGATAGACATTGGCTCGACCCTTATCAGATTACAGAGATTCTGGGGGATAATTCTTTTCGTTTGAAAAATCTCGCCAGAGAAAATATACAACTTCCTATCAATGGGCAGTATTTGAAGCATTATTTCCAGTCCTAAGCTGTTTATAGCTCTTTCCTTGTACATAGGTAGATTAGGTTTCATTTCTACTATTTTTTTTCTACGTTGGTTCGTTTTGGTTGGTTTTTCTTTTTTCTTTTCTCTTGCTTTGGGTTCTGGCTTTCTTCTGGATTTGTTGCATCTATATAATTGGCTGCTTTCTTGGGGCTGTTATGAGGATTTCTTTTACAAAATTCAATCATCTCTTCGGAGTTAGTTGGGGGAATCCCTTTATTTGATGTTGCATATACTTGGAATTGGAGTCACTTGATTAAGTCAAATTATGGAATATATTTGGGTCTCATACTTACACACAAATCTTAAGATTTCCAAGGTTGTATATGGTCCTTGTGAGGTTTGACTAGGTGAAAAATCTTGTATTATACTCTAGCGCCATTGTGGTTCTCATCCCTGAGTGTGGGCTTCATCGCTTGCAAGGTGGAAGAGAAAGTTTAAAAGATCTCAAAGAGAATATCAAAAGGAGGAAAGGGTATGTGTAGGATCATGATGGGCCAAAAAGTGACGATATCTAAGTGATATGATAGCCCAGTGGCTGAGAAAATTTTTTTAACCTAAAATTGATGAAATGGAAAGGATTCTTAAAGGAGATTCTAAACTTTCCAACAATATAAATTATGCTTTACTTTGAATTTAATAAATCATTATTATTCATTTCTATTTGAATTATGACTAAAGTCTTGATTGATAGGTTGATTGAAAAAAATCTGTAGCTTTCAAAAGATATCACATTTTTTTAAATCCAAAACATGTGTCACATTCTATGCTTCATATAATATAGGATTTAAAAAAAAAAAGAACCGAATTTCATGAAGTTTTGACCAAGTTAAGGTAGTGAGACATACGAGTTTTTATATTTTTTAAAATTTGTAATAAAAAACTCATAATTAATTATTTACTTGGAAAAAAATTACAAAAAAATATGTATCACATCGGGGCATGAGTCTTCTACTTATATCTAAAATTTTATAAAAAAATATTATCATTTTATTGTGGTTAGGGTGGTCAGATAGACACCTACTTCTTATTTTTTCCTTGAAATTTAAGTACTACTGCATTGAAATTTTAAATTTTCACCAAATAGATTATTTTTAAAATAAAATATACCTAGAATTTTAGAAACTACATTCAATTTTCTACAGATTCTATTCTTACATATTTTTGAAATAATATAGATAACTTATTCAAATTTTTACATGAAGTTGCCTAAATCTCATTTTTTGAATTTTATTGCCACTTAAGAGCCTATTTTTTTCCATGATGATCCTTCACATACCCGAAAGGAAAAGAAAATGTTGAAAATCATAAGAAATTTTCACCTTATCAAGCGTATCCTCGTATCTCTACCAGGGCTATTGATTCCTAGCTGGTAGTAGAGTTATGTTAGGGAAGATCACAGTGATAACCTCATCGGGGCTATGGATGCTTGACTGGCAGCAAGGCTCTATCCGGGTTGATTTTTGAGTTAGAATCCTTATGTAGCCCTATCAGATTAAGTTGGGTCCCTGTTGCAACTAAGGAAAGGGAAATGAATGCATACGCACACACTTTGACCCAATAGGAAATATTTTCTTGTTTATGATTTTAGAAACCTTGTCCACATGTAACCTGATATCTGGTCTGTGAAACAAGAGATTCTGGGTTGATTCCAGTTTGTCAATGAAACACTTTGGAGCATTTTCCCAGTGGAGTTGCCATTTTTTGTGCAGTTTTGCACACATGCCCCACTGAAAGTGGGGATTCCCCCCTTTTTTCCTGGCCTTTTGGCTCTTTTTTGTGGTCTTGCCCTTATTTGAGCTTGTCTTTGAAAATCTTGGGGTTTTGGTCTTTGGTGCTTGTCTTGGTTTTAACGTTCCTTTGTCCTAAGTTCCTAGTGGTTATGGAGTCTCGCGGATGCCATCTCTGGGGGTGGTTTCCCTTTGCCTTTTTGTTTTGGTCTTGGGAATTGTTCTTTTCCTCTTAAGGTCTTATTTCTTTTATTCTGTCGGAGGCAGAACGGGGATGGAATTGAGCTCTGAACCTTAAAGAGGTTCACGATTCGGTTTCCATTTCAGTTCTACTTTTGGTTTTGGCTCCGCTCCTTGCCTTCTTGTTTTCTTCATTTTTTTTCTTGTCTTTGGCCTTTGGGTAGGCTTTTTCCCTTAGGTTTTCCTCGGTTTTCCCTTTTCTTTCATTTGTCAAAGGCAAAATCGGGACGAAACTGAACCCTGAACCTTAAAGAAGTTCACAGTTCGGTTTCCGTTCCAGTTCTAGTTCCGCTTCCCACCTCCGTGTCTTTGTTGTTTCCCTTTTTTGGGCCTTTGGGTTGGTTTCTTCCCCTTTGGTCTGCTTTGATCTTCCTTTTTCTTTCGTCGGAGCTAGAATCGAGGTGGGAACTAAAATCAATACTTTTCATAGGGTCTCATTTGGTTTTGGTTCCCCCTCCGCTTGTTTTGGTTCCACCTCCACCTGTTTTGTCTCCATTTCTATTTTGGTTTTGGTTCTGCCTTCGCTTGTTTTGTCTCCATTTCTATTTTGGTTTTGGTTCTGCCTCTGCCTGTTTTGTCTCTATTTCTATTTTGGTTTAGGTTCTGCCTCCGCCTGTTTTGTCTCTGTTTTTGTATTGGTTTTGTTTCCTCTCCCATCTAGTTTTGGTCCTGCTTCCGCCTAGATTTGTGCATGGTTTTCTTACCTTAGGGGCTCTCATGCATTAACTCAGATTTTGATGCTATTGAGTATTGATTGTGGCCCTTTTTGAATACAGATTGGATCAGACAGGTTGTTGTTATTGGGGCCGAAGGAAGGATGGGTGTACTTCAAAGATATTGCGGGATCTGTGGGATACAGTTAGGTGCATATTGTAGTCGTGGTCAGCAAAAACCCATCCGTATACAAAAGGTCGGCATGCTCCATGGCCGTTCATCCGAGGTGGGAATTTATCTAGTTCTATTGAATGAATGTCCATGATCTGAGAATCTTAATTCCTTAGAAGATTGTACTCTTTATGTGAGATTGCAGGTATAACCTGGGTTAAACAAAAAGTAGTTTTAAAGGGATTGGTTCATTCCAAGTATTTCTTCATTGGTATTTTTGATCTTAGGAGTAATATCAGTCATAGGATTTCTGAAACCCTTACCTTTTTATATTTCTTTGAACTGTAGTTAAAGTAGGAACTCAAGTATCACCCTGTTACAAAATATGATAAGTTTAGAGTCTCCAACATTTGTTTTGTAAGGTCCCTTTGTGATTACCAGCATTTTCACATTTATCACTGAGTGGTTGCACTGCATTGTCATGGTCTGACACCCGAGAGACCTTGGAGTTATCTCTTTGTTCATAGGGATCAACCTTTCAAGAGAGATAGGATATTTCATATTTTGTCTGAGTTGTTGCTATGTAGAAAACACCATCAACATTATTAATGATTGAATTCTCTTGTTCAATAATTTTTTCCTCAAAGGAAGAGAGACACATAGGATTCTCACAACTTTCATTGGTTTGATCATCTAAGACCAAAATATGTTTTTCACAACTAGGAGAGATATTAGGAGAGGGCCAAATATGATTCTTAGTGTTGTCCATGATTTGATCCTTTTTCTCTAAGGTCTCATTCTCTTGTTTCATAGTCATACTATCTACCCTAGTAGGAGAGCTTTCAAGAGGTTCATCATATTCCATGATTATATTTTGTAATTTAGTAACTTCATCGCAAGTAGGGTAGGCATCAAGGGAAGGACAACTATGATTTCCATGTTTACCAATGATTGGATCCTCTTGTTCAAATAGACCTTTCCAAATTTGGGGACATTAGGAAGGAGATCAATAATGCTATAACTCTTAATCATTGGATATCTTAATACCAATATATCCTCTTCATGAATGTGTTTTTCATGATCGTTCACGATTGTATCCTCTTTCATTAAAGAATTGTCACAAGTAGGGGAGGTGTTGAGAAATGTTCCAATGGTCTCATCTTCTTGTTTCGTAATATATTCCCATGGGGGAGGAGGAGAGGGACCATCAAGACTCTCAATGATTGTATCTTATTTCACCAAGATACCTTTGTCACTAATAGGAGAGGTATCGGGAGAAGAACAATTATGATTGTTATGATTTTCTACACTTTCATCCTCTTGTGTTATGACATTCTTACAAATCTGATAGATACTAGGAGGGTAGACAACATGCTTGAAAATGTTTTATTTTGTTTTCCTATATTATGCTCACAAGTAGGGAAAGTAGAATCATACAAGCCATATGATACTCTATGAATACTAAATGCTTGAAAATAAAAAATGCTAACATGAGAAAGTAAGGTATCTAAATTATGCAATGCTTCTGAAATGTAAATAAATTTCCTACAGATCTGAAATTTTTTAATACTAAAATGATTTTAGAAATGCTTTAAAAATGAATACACTAAATGGAAGATTTGACCTAAATACATAAAACAAAAGTTCCTGAAACTTTATAGACTGATACTATAGGTTACCAGTAAACCTAGGAAGTACATGCATGAATTTTTTAATGCTATAAAATTCAATTTCAAACCTGATTCAGGACTAAATTTCCCAAAGGGGTGTATGAGTCCTAATTAATTTTTTTGAAGGGTTCAAATGCTAAAAACAGTCAATAGAAAATCCCCAAAAATTAGGTAAAACAACCTGTACTGGGACTAAATTTCCCAAAGGAGCGTATGAGTCCTAGATTATAGTTATACCACCAAATTCAATAAATTTTGAGTGAATGTTGAGGTTTATTAATTGTATGCAGTATTGACTATGTGTAATTATATATTTCAAAGGAAATTCAATGATGCAAGATACAAAAATGCAACCTATATGCACTTTCACTAATGCAAGATTTAGAAGCCCTAAATGCAAATTAACTAGTGAAAGACCTAATGCAAAGTTAAAGTAAGCTAGATCTAGGAATAAAATGCACTCGAAATAAGAGATAAGGTGTCTAAAGGCTAGGTTCACCAAAATGAAACCTCAGAAATAGGGCTCCACCTTTTGGGAGATGGAACTAAAGGGGAATTAGGGTTCCTCATCCTATTTCACTTATGTTTCATGAAAGGAAACCAAGATCCCTCAACCAATTGGCTTTATTGAGGGATGGGTTAGATGGCTAGGATGGTATCCTTGGGTGTCATTAAAGACAAAAGGGAGCTCACCACCAAGAAATGTCTTGGAAAGAAGAAGATGCAATGATATACAAATCTAACTATGCAACCTAAGATATGAAACTAAAAATTAGAATAATGAACTCAGAAAGGATAGAGGGGCACCTAGAAAACTAAAGATTCTTGGAACAAGGTATATGCTCTCAAAATTATGACTAAATGCACATTGGGAATCATATGCTAGTAGGGGTGATTTAGTTACAATTTAGGGTTTGAAGCCAAAATTGGAATCTGAAACTACTAAACCAGTATCTACATAAAATGCTTGAAATCTGGTATATACTGGGAATCATACGCCATAAGTGGAAATTTAGTCCTAGTTTCAAGGTTGATCTAAAATTATGATATCCGAGCTAGTGACTTCCTATAGCTTCTCTCATGTCAAATCTCTAAATCTGAAACTTTGAATCCTGCTCTGTAAGTGACTTTATGTGATGTTGCAAGGAAGGTGACAACTTTGACAGCTTTCTCCAATCTTTCTCTTCAATGGATCTTCAACCTAGATCTATAAATCACACATCATTGTTTTTTTAATAGATAGGTATTTTCCTTGGTCAAACTTCATTTTGGTAATCAAACCTTGAAATCAATAAAAATAGAATGGAGGAATGATGAATGAAGAAATATGCTATGTTGCAACTCACCAAACCCCAGGAACAAAGGCTACAGTATGACATGGCTAGTATGAATGAAAATATTGAATCTTGATTGTATGTTATGAATCCTGACTTGAATAATTTCTTGAATCATGAGAACCTACATCAGAAATGTTAGCTCAAAAACAAACATGATGTATGATGACTTTGACATGATGCTTGAATCTTGAATATAGATCAAAAACAATTGATAATCAGCTCTTGAATGCTCTTGTAAACTCTTGTGAAAGTTCTCTTGATTGCATATTCTTGACGCAATATTTTGCATGTAGCAGCAGCCTTATGGGAAACTTAGCTATTGGGGGACACATTGCGCTAGCTAAGTAACCTCTGGGATTTTATCGAAGTCGGCTCTTCATTTTAATAGTTGAAGAAAAAGGTAGAAGAGATTGCAGGAATGTAAAAAGTTACACTACAGGTGATGCACCAAAGTCTTAGACAAATTTCAACAAAGAACAGTGCGAAAATACAAAGGCCCGAACCACTAAGTTGCTATTAGTTAAGTTAATTTTTCCCACAAGCATTTATTATGCAAAAATACCCTCTAATTTGTATAATGTAACCAAACATAACTTTATCTTAACACAAAAGAGTTAGAGAAACATGATCTGCATTTTATTTCGGCTATAAAAGGTTACAGAAACTGAAGAACAAGCATTCATACAAAATAAAGAGAAAAGCACAGGTCAATATTTCTAACAAATGCGTTGAGACAGAAAGGCTGAATTTATTTGGCACAGTTCGAAACTTTTAATTGAAAGCAACTATTACGAAAGGCCCTATTTATATGGCCATTCCACTGCCTGAAGACGCATCATGAAAGAGCATACCACACACGGCGATCCTTGGCCCAGATTATTTTGAGTTGCCACAACAAAAATTGATCGGTTAGTAATACGCTAGCAAGGCCACAACACACAATGGAAAACCATGCAGCAACAGGAGAAGACATGTGGCAACAGGAAGTACAAAAGATCCATTGGATTTTCCAAGGTAACCGGTACAGGAACAAAGTTTCCATGTGTTGCCCAGATGGAGCCCAACAGAAGGCAGCAAAGGCGCCTAGTAGAAAGCCATGAGGAAGATCCACGTGGAGAGCTCCAAGCAAAAGTAAAGAACAAGGTGGGCCCGACTCAGAAAAGCAACCTGAGTGAGCCACGCAACACACAGACGAAGACTGTCGAAAAGCAAAGAGAAGCAGAAACGAAAAGCTTCGCGAGGAAGCCACGTGGCAAGCACCGAGGATAGTGAGCATACAAAATTAAGGCACAGCTACAGAGGAAAAGAAAACTGCCAAGGCCTCGACAGTTTTTGTTGAACAGTTTGGCGACTCATAGGGGCTTCGTGCTCATGGAAAGGAGAACCCCAGAAACCTTTGGCTCAGCAACAAAATGTTCACAACCTCGAGAGGGCGGCCTGCAGATTGGTCCATACTTCGTTTGTTGGTGTAGAGAGAGTTCGCAGATGCTCATGAGCCAGTCTAAGATCGATGATTGCTTTAAAGGGAAATCTGCCTGATACTTTTATTTCCAACTCTAATTGGAAGAAAAGCTGTGCCAGTTGATGCACGATTGCCTCGATCTCCTTAGCAGTCGGAGATTGATCAAAATTCTGGAAGACAGAAAGATCCTACTTCTTTTCTTTGATCATTTCAACAATATGCTCCATTCTTGCTACTACCTGGTCTGCAATGAAAGGTGAGGGGAGGCCTCTCTGATTCAAATGGAAAACTTTGCCCGCATGTCGCTGGTGACTTGCTTCAACTGAGCTCTGCAATCTGCTACTTGTTGAACAACCTCGTGCATGAAGATGAGGCTTCTTGTGCCTAAAGCCACTGTCGTTCGTTCATTGATGCCCACGCTACTCAATGCTTCATCTGAAGTGGTATACAACTTACCCAATAAAATTCTAGCCTTGGGAACCTTGTCAGAGTTTAATTTCTAGATCTGTTGTATTGATTCACTAACTATCCCACAGAGGCTAGCCGTTTGCACCATAAAATTTAAGGTGGGTTGTAGAGTAAGGCACAAAGCCTTCATCTTGTCCCAGTATGATGCGTGCAACTCTTTAGCAATTTCCAATGAGCTCATATGGGGCGCAAGGGGTTAGGTCCTTAGGGTAGCCAATTCTACCTCTTTGCTGCTTAAACTTGCCACTGCTTCTGCCAAACTTTTGTCCAATGCAGACATCTGCTCTCTTAGGGCATTTCCCTTTTTGCTAGGGCCAATTCGATCTGCTTAGTCTTTTGGACCTCCAACTCTAAGTTGGCACTTATTTCGGCAATCTTGGCAGTGGTGTTCTACCCGAGCTCTCTCATCCCTTCAGTTAGTAGGTTAGATTGAGCCTGAAGTTCTTTCTCTTTTGCCTGGAGCTTTTCTTTACTTGCCCAGAGTAGCTCAACCTGCTTCTCGAGAGTCAGAACGACCTCTTCGCCTAAACCCTACAACTCTTTGATCTTAATTTCGACCATACCCCTCTCCTTCTCCAGCTGACTTATTTCGTTCTCCTAGGCCTTGAATTTGTTTACCCAGATATCAACTTTCCTTTTTAGCTCCACAATTTGATCATCTTTCTTCTTCTCTTGTCGGCTGAGCTTGAAAAAATCAGTAGTCACTATTTTTTGGGTCTCCTCCATTAGTTCAACTTTATCTCGTGGGTAGGCCTGCTGCAAATCTAACCCGACAACATTCACAGAATAGTCACTAGGCTGCATCTCGCCTACTACCTTGATCACATTAGGAGTGATCTTTGCAAACATTAGGGAATTCTAGCTTTCATTGAACACGATTTGCAAGTGGGGCTCTGCTTGCCTGGTTGCGTCCTTCGCCCTTTGCTTGTTGATCCAGTTAGCGCAGGTGATTTTATTTGCATCGACCTATGAGAAATATTCCTAGGCCGGGATACCCAGTTTGCCAGCGAATGGATACTCTTGAGGGATGGCCAGTGGGAAAGACAGTGTAGCTGATGCATCAAAGGTCTTGCTAGGTCGCATTACAATAGCTGGGGAGAATGGCGGGATGAATTGGCCACTTGGAGGAGATGAAAATGAGGTGACAGTGTAGGGGAAAACTGGAGACACACCAACTGCAGGGCTGGGCCTTGGGGATAAAAATTGTTGGCCCACGAGTCCGTTGCTAACACCAAATTGCGTTCGAGGTAAGGTATGGAAAGCGGAGGACACAAGAGGGAAAATCGAAGGTGCGAGGCTAGAATGTTCAACAAATCCAGTGGTGGAGAGGATTGGCGCTGATGAAATAGTAGGGGTAGATTGTGGCAAGATCAAAGACATAGAGGAGAGAGAAGAGGGAGGAAAAATTACTTGATGCTTGGTTTGAGCTGTCGATGCTTCGACTGCTACCTTTTTTGATTGTTCTCTCTCTTCACCGGCCTCTTTAGTTCATTATCGCTTCTCCTCTGGGAAATCATTGAGGTCAAGAATAACCCATCTCTTTCCACTGGTGGTCCATGCCCGCTTTTGTTTTGATTTAGAGGGGGCGGCTGGCTCTGAGGTTTGTTCACATGGCACTTCCTCTTGCACAAGTTGTTTGCCAGTACTTTTCTCAAGAATTGGACTGTCAACGATGGCAGGGGGATTCTAGGTTACTTCCTCCTCTGATTCCACGATAGCCTCCTCTCTTCTATATTGTTGCATGGATGTTGAGCAGTTTGGAGAAAATTCAACATCCGGATGTTCATTTTCCCAAATGTCATCAAATTTTTCATCAAGGGCTACCTTGTTATATATTTTTCCAGTTGCCAAAATTTCCTGCTGGTATATCCAGAAGGCTTGCATCTTCTCGGGTACCTAATTTAGCTTCTTTAATTGGGTGACCAGGGAGGAGTCGATCATCAGCTTTGAGTTGACCCTCCCCATAATGTGATAAAAATTCAGCCATGGCGGTTGATTATCCGGTGTAGGAAAATACTCAAGACCTACATATCTACTTAAATCTCCCTCATGGGGATCCCTCCGGAGGTCCCAGAATGGTCGAGGTGAATGCAGGATCTTGATGCTGATTCCTAGTAAATTATTGTTGGGGTTGTAATCCCATGGATCATCTATTAATACTAACCCGAGGTGACCCAACTTTGAAAGTAGAACCACTGAGGTATCAATTTGTAGGGTCCTCTTCTTTACCAGTGACACGGAACCAAACATTATCGGTAGTAGCAAATAGGAGGTTAAGTGCTTTCCTCCCCAGTAATCATCGTCAAGGGTACATAGCTGCCTCATTGCCTCCAAGGAAAACACTCAATCGAAGAGAAAATGGGGAAGTTGGAAAGGCTCCCGAATGAAACCTGGCAAGCGGAGCATGGTGAAATCTATGCCAAAGAACCAGTTGCAAGGCAGATTTAACTTCCCCAACCAGGATCTCTATCGGGGCGATATGTGTTCAGACATATTTAGGCTAGACCGATCCAAAACCCTTATAGCCAGGGCTATGAATGAATCCAAGAATGCATAGTAATCATAGGTTTTTGACATGATGGGGGTCCATGTCGAAACCGGCTTCCTCAAACCACCCTCGTCAAAAATAGACAGGGACATAAATATTGAAAATTAATCCGCAATTTGGTGCACAATATTAAGTAAGTCAGGAAAGACGAATACCTGAACTTAGAGCTGGCTCCAAATTCTTGAAACTTCTGCCAAATGCCATCGTTAATAATTCTTGCAAAATAAAAAAGCGAGCCCTCACTATTCTTTTTTAGCATAAATTAGAGGGACATTTGAAACTGATGAACCTCTTTGTTCGAGTCCAAACCGCACACCATCACCAACATAGAAGTGGTAGATGAAGCCGCACCTTTTAGAGCTTTAAAATTGAAAGGAAATTTGGGCGGGGCTGAACTACTCACTTGCTAAAGCTCAGAACAATATTATTGTGGCCCTGATTGAAGCTCTCCCCACTTTTGCTGCATTCTTTCCATATTAAAATTGTCAACCTCCTTTCCTAAAGGAAACAGGACGCACAACATATCTTGAATAGCCATGGGGCTAATGACTACCTGGAAATCCTTGCCGCTGATAACCCCTGTGTTGGGGTCGAACCGCACCGTGCATGCTGCCACAACCTCTGGACAATGGTGCACCAAGGGAACCATGTACTACACTAGCCCACAGTACCATAGCCGTTTGGGGAATGAGTCTGATGTATGCTTAGTTTTTTCGCATGCAACCTTCTGAAGGCTCTTAGGATTGTTAGACAACTCAGGGTCAAAGACGTTGTCCCAATCTTCCAAGACCACTGCTTGATCTCTGTGAGGAATCGCGCTTAATAACTTTTAATTCACTGGGTGAGTGAAAGGCCAGTAAGGCTTCGTAGGTATGCCTAGAGTTGCATAAGACTCTCCATCGTATAGTTGTACGTGGGGTGCATTCCTCATCTGCTCACTCAGACTTACTTGAGCTGAAGCCTGCGTAGGGTTTTCTGCAATTTCGGCCATTTTTTGCATTCACAAGAGTCTTTCTGCAAATATTTTCGCAAACGGCTTAGCCTCTTTAAACACTTCTTCTCTTCTTGTGAATTCCTTAACTACTTAATCCATGGTAAAATTTGTAATAAATATGTTTCCCTACATGCCATAACTTTCTTTTTTTCTTTCTTGAGAAAGACGGCCGAAATAGGTACGTGCCAGCCACTTACGCCAAGTTGCTTATTATGTGCTACTAGTTTTACTCGTGCGAAGAGGTTTCCAACCAGCCAAAATGCTCAAACATTAATTGAAAATCTTTCATGTGTGATGGGAATGGATTCATGTCTCGAAAGATGAACCCATGTGCTCCTGCGAGCATTTCCTTGTAGGCTATATGTATTGATTGACATCAATGCTCGTATAGGGCACATTGCCCAACAAAGCTTTTCTCTATACTTTCACCCAATTCGGATGAGACGGCGGTGCCTTGAATCATTTACACCTAGCCGATTTGTGAATGATGTGGTAGCTTAGCGGAGCAAGTTGCAAGTTGCTCCTGCACCTTCCCATCACCTCGCACGCTGCAATGCCGAGAACTGAGGCGGAGTGACACACTTGGTACAATTGTTAATCATGATTTCTTCGACAAGTGAACCTTAGCCAGTCTATAAATCAGCCCCTTGGGCAACATTGCAAACCACAAATCGACTAGCCTTTTAGCTTAGCAATCTCTTGCTACCTTAGTAGTTTTAATCTTCTAGCTAGAAAAGTAGAAATCATGGAAACACCAGTGAGACTCACCTGCAAAAAGACCTAGGCTGCCTTTCTGGGCAAGATTACCTGTAGGCACCTAAAACGTATGACAAGTGCGAAAAACCTGCTATATGTGAAAGCGATTAAATGGATCCTTGGGAAGGACTACGTACATTATGACAAGCAATATCAGGTGAACACCAGCATCTGCTCCCACTTTGTCACGTCTCTACTAGATATTAGCATTTCAAAACGCAAGATTTTAAATTTGACGAGGCTGGTCTTCCCTTAGCGCTACCTCGGAGGTCTGGAATAGATTGTGCGCGTAGCCCAATTGGGTCATGGGATTCCCTTGGTTTGAAACATCCGCTTGCAACATCTGTATGGAGGCATCATTCCAACCATGCCTTTTCTATTTGACTTTGAGCTGGAGGCACACGAGGAGAATTGTGCAAAGGTTCACGTGGGCTGTTATTTCTTGATGTGCATACACTATCTTGAGCCATTCTCTAGTTTTCAGTGGTACGAAGACTTTGAGAGACTGGTATTTTCAGAGCCCGAGTTGCCTGCTGCCATGATCATCTGTCCTTCTCACTGATATCTTGAAGACAAAGATGGTTACAAATTTTGCTTCTTATGCTCACAAGCCCCGCGCTATAGCGAGCATATGTAAATGTTACCATAAGGCCGCTGGCCCATATATATTGTAAATTTCCAACTTCTAATGAATATAATATGCTATTTTAGATAATCCAGCCCATTTGTAAATTTCTTTCAATTGCTTGCATCATTGCTATGTTTCATTTCAATTCTTGTGTTGAGAGGATCCAAAATTTAAAACAACGAAGAATAATTACATATATACAAATATACAAAACTAACTCATGTGCAAAATTAATAGAATCTTTTAAGATGTATTCCATTAACTGGAATACTCAGGGCATTGCCTTCCATATCTTCCAACTCAAAAGAGTTGAACTGTTACACTTATAGATCTTGAATGGCCCTTGCCAGAGGCTGTCAAATTTGTTGTGTTGTCCGAGTTTTTCTCCACGCTCGTTGAATTTGAGGACCAAATCCCCGCATTGTAAACCCTGATAAGAAGCCTTTTTGTCGAACTTTTTTTTCACTACCTGCTGACAACTATTCATTGCTTCCAGAGCTTGTTCTCTCTTTCCTTGCACCTCGAGCAACTCAGAAAATCGCACCTCCATCGCCCCATTTTGTTCAATTTCCAGGGACTTGAGCAATTGTAGGGTAGGAATTTACATGGCGATGGGCAGCAATGCCTCTTTCCCATATACCATCTCGTAAGGAGATGTTTTCAATATTTGCTTAGGTGTAACTTGGTCTGTCCAGAGCGTTGTCCGGAGGTTCCTATGTCACTCCTTTTGGTGTTCTAAGCCTATTCTTTTGATCAACCTGATGAGGTTTTTGTTAGTAGACTCTGCAAGACCATTTCCCTGGGGATAATAGTTAGAAGAAGTCTTCAAGAAAACTCCATATTTCAGTGCAAACTAGCTCATCTCTGAACCTAGAAAAGCCTTAGCATTATCAAAGATGATTGTTTTAGGCGGGCCAAATCTGGCCACCAACTCTTCAAAGAAATTAACAATCTTCGATTCAGCTGTGTTTTTTAATGGTACTGCCTCAATCCACTTGGTAAAATAATTAGTTGCTATTAATATCCATCTATGTCTAGCTGAAGAAAGAGGGTTGGTCATCCCAATAAAATATAAACCCCATTGAGCAAAAGGTTCTTCTACCACTATTGTCCTTAAAGGCATAGTAGCATTCTGTCTCTTTCCCACATAGAACTGGCATTCCTTGTAAGACCTAATTAATGAAAATGCATCATTAAAAAGCATTGGCCAAAAATAACCAGCACATATAATTTTGATCACCATGGTTCTTGCAGAAAAATGCCCTCTGGTAGGGCTATTATGGTATTGATCTAAAATCTTCTTGGCTTGTTCCTCATTTACGCACCTTAGCAGGATGCCATTGAAATTTCTTTTAAATAGGACACCCTCCAAAAGGACATAATTTCTATTCTGTAGGCGATAGAAATTCCTTTTAAAAGATGGGAGATCAATCGGATACCTTCCTATCTGCATAAAATTTATCCTGTCATCAAGCCAGTTGCTCTGGGAATTTTCTTCGTTTATTAACATAGTTTCCGGAGCTCCAGACTATGTCGTTGCTTCACTATTTTTAGTGATGTATTCACACAGTCCTTTTCCCTTGATAGTCTTGATGGGTCTGACTTCAATGTCATATTCTAGGATCTTTGTGATCTAGTTAGCTCTTTTTTCAGTGATTTCCCCCTCCATGATATATTCTCGCACACTAGGGTGCAGTACACAAACAATCACCTTATTATATGATATCAGATGTCAGAATTTCTTGAGCCCTTTAACAATGGTGAAGGCATGTTTCTCTACAAAGTTGTACTTTACTTTGTACTCCTTCAAAGTTCGTGAGTAGAAGGTGACAGGGGACTCCCTTGTGTTTTCATCATCCTTCTGCATAAGCACTGTGGCAATACTATTCCCACCACCAAAAACATACATAATAAAATCTTTTGATAGGTCTGGGTTAACCAACATAGGGGCGGAAGAAATAGCCTCCTTCACAAGCTCGAAAGCTTTTCCGGCTTCCGTCGTCCATTTAAAAATCTGATCTTTCTTTAGCATTAAGGTGATAGGACGAATAATTCCTGCAAAATCTACAATAAACTTGCTAATAAAATTAACCTTACCTAGGAAAGACTGCACACCTTTTTTGTTAACAGGTAATGGAAGTCCCCAGATTGCATCAACTCTTTCTGGGTCAATAGCAATATCTTCCTTAGAGACGACATATCCCAATAGCTTTCCTTGGAGAACCCCAAGCACACAGTTCTTTGGATTCAAAGAGATCCCAAATTCTTGTCATTTATGGAAAATGAGCTCTAGATGATCAAAATGATCATCGGCAGATTTTGAGAATACTGTTAAATCATCCAGCTAGATGAGTATAATCTTGTGGATCAAATCTTTAAAAACAATGTCCATAGCTCTCTGGAAGGTGGCTCTAGTGTTTGAGAGTCTGAAAGGCATTTTAACATATGCATACGTTCCCCACTTTGTGGTGAATGTTGTCTTGTATTGATCCTCTTCCTTTACCCGAATCTGGTTATAGGCCAAAAAACCATCCAGCATTGAGAACATTTCGGAGCCAGCTACAGTCTGCAGAATTACTTCCATTGAAGGCAAGGGGTAATGATCATTTAAAGATGCTCTATTTAAATCTCAGAAGTCTATGCATAAGCGTATATCCCCATTTTTCTTTCAGACTGGCACCAGGTTTGACACCCAGGTGCTATGTTTGATTGGAAACACTATCTGAGATGCGATCAACTTGTTCAACTCTTGTGACATTAGGGATTCTATCTTTGGGTTCATAGGTCTCTATTTTTGGTGAACTGGCTTTGCCCCTTCAGACAGCTCAATAGTATGCTCAATGATTTTGGGATCATATCCCTTAAGATCATCATATGACCAAGCTACTACACCTGGGTATTCTTCGCTGAAATGTTTTAGTTTGTCTTTATTCTTCTGCGAGACTTCTTTCCCAACTTTGAGCTTCTGATCTTCCCTGATATGCAAATCAGTGTAATCGCCTTTATCCGCCATTAGATTTATTTTGTCTCTTATCACATCATCACAATCAAAAAGGCTCTCGAGAGTAACTAGGCCTCTCAGGAGTTTGTTGGATATCAACTGGATGATTTGATCTTCGTAAGCTTCGGTGATCTTCGGTTGCAACTGATCGGTGAATTCTCTAGATGACTGAAGGAATGATGCAATATGAGCATCGCTATCAAACACCTGCCAATCTTGATTGTTATCTGGGACAGTGGGTCTTACAATTACCTTCACCATATGTCTATTTTTTAGTAATTCGGAGGCTGGCTCGAACTGAGCTCCAATAGTTGCCATCTTATCAACCTTAGAATTTATTTCCCTCAGAATAGCTTGAATGTTGAATGCCTCAAAATTATTGATCAGATCCTAGACCCTATGTCGATAAGATCACATACGGATATTATTCACGGTTGAAGTTCTACGGATTTGGTTAACCACCAGCTCATAATCTCCGAAGACACTTATTTGTTTTGCACCCATTTTCTCAGCAAGGCTAAATCCATGGATGAGACCTTCGTACTCAGCTTCATTATTTGAACAGGAAAACTGGAAGCAGTAAGACCTCAAGGTCTTTTCGTCGGTCGAGGATATCAAACAAATCTCGGCTCTAGCTCCTATCTTACATCTGGCTCCATCAAAGTATAAAGTCCATATTTCCGGAGATTCTTCCCCTTCGGGTTCTTTAGTAACCTTGGGCATGATCTGCCCTTCTTCATGAATAACATAAGTTCCGAGGCCAGTTGAGTGGTAATTCCCGAAAGGGTCTATATCAATAAACTCCTTCAACAAATCATCTTCATTTGTTGTCCAAGAGCCAGTAACCTCCTCTTCTTCAAGAAATTCCACATTGTACCTTTCCTCTTGAGAAATTGAAGTGTGTGTCGCTTCTTCAAAATTTAGCAAAGCCCCGTCAGCAACGTGCTCAGGATGTAAAGTCTTCGATAGAAGTTTCATCTTAGCCCCATGCTTGGTTCTCAGAATCAGGTGCGACCAGTCTAGTGCCAGATATCCTCCTACATTTGCAGTGAACTCCCTTGACAAACAGATCCGAAATAAAGAAGAGATATCGATGAGTATGGTATCCTGCTTTACAGTAATACTAGGGCAGGCAAACAAAGTCATGGGTAATCCCTTGATTATCCCAACAATATTGACCTTATTTCCATCAAGCTGTATGACTCCTTTATTTAGAGGCTCATATTTTAGACCTAAAGCATTAGCTATTTTTTTTGGCATGACAGTGGTGCTAGCACCAGAGTCGATCATATAGTTATACAGTAGCTTGTCACCAATAATTAATGTTAGAAAGAAAGGCTTAGGTTTAGGCCTACATTCCTTTTTAGACTCGAGTTTCTCCTCTGGTTGAATCGTTAGCACTTTATCCAGGCCGGACCCGGATGCATCCTCTCTATCGGGTAAACAGGAACTTTAGAATCTTCTTTAGCTGATAGCGCCCTTTGTAGTAGTACCTTCTGCTCTGAAATAGCCAGGACGTCCCATAGAGAAGCATTGGCAGATGACTTCTTCAATTGTTCTACCAAGTTGAATTGCACTTTCGGCTGGTGAGTTGCGATTGCCTGTTCTTTAGGTCTTGCGACCGCCACTAGTTTCACAGTCGGTACATCCGACAGTTTGGTAACAGTAGAAGTAACCGGTGGAGCCTTTGTCTTCAAAGGAATTGGATTCAGAGTGCTAGGAACCACCATCTTGAACTGTGGTGGGGTTGGCAATAGACCTGCTGCTGGGCTGGGCATTAGTTGTGATGTAGCCTCGGTAGGTAAGGCTGTGAACTCCTCGGTAAATCTACGCTTAGAACGTGTATTATAGTCAGATTGCACTCGGGGTACTTTATCAATAGGGATGTCATTTGGAAATGCTGACTCTTCTCCTTCCATCCAAGAAAAGAGAGCCTGGTCCAGGACAATGTTTGACTCTTGCTGGATTGACATCCCCTGCATTTTGCGCGGTGAGGACCGAATTGCCCATTTGCTAAGAAGCATATGGTGAGTTGCCAGAAATGGATATGCTACCTTGACTATGTTGATCTGTGATTTTTTGTTGCAAATTTCCCCGTGGACAGTTTCCTGACATGTGTGCGTCATTGCAGGGAAAACACCATGAGTTAGCATCTCCAACCAAATTGTTCTATCCCACCACTAGCTCCTTATTCGAACTAGGATGAACAGTCTGCATGGGTAGGGTTATCGGAACCATCTGATTACTTGATTGATCTTAAGTATTCCCACATGACCTATCCTACCATTGGTTTGATTAGTACAGAGGTTTTTCGCCTTGGTAATTTTGGTATGTAGGCTTTTGATAGTTGTATTGCTGCCGCTTCAAAGTAGTTAATTCATTTTTCATAGCCTGCATCTGCTCTCTCATTTCATTCATCTCGAAAGCCATAGGATTAGGCACAGGAGCTACTACAGGGGCTGCCGTCAAGGCAGAGCCTGGAATATTTTCAAGATAGGCGTACATAGATTGAGGAGGAGTTGTAGGAGCGCTGGTAGAAGGGGCTTCAGCTTCTATAGCATTGCACTCGGGGAACAATGGCATGATGGGTCTCGGCTCCAACTTTCCTGCATTGATCAAATTATTTTTTGCAATGATAGCTAAGGCATAAGTAGCGGGAAGATTGTCTCCGCCCAAAGCTTGCAACATCATAGAGATATCGGCATTGATCGACTTCAAGTAGAACATAAATGCTAGATCCGAAGGTGGTCGGCTACCCATAGGCACTCTTTGCCAGGTTGAATGGAACCTCACATTGAATTCAGGCAAAGCTTCATGAGGGGATCGCTTTATATTTGCCAGTTGATGATACAATGAAGATTTTTCACCTGCGTTTGAAAATCGCTCATAAAACGGGGTCCCGAGCTCATCCCAAGTAGCAATAGTACCAGCTTGTAGAGTTCTGTACCAATTTAGCGCCTTTCCTTAGAAGGAGGTGGCCAACAATCTGAGGGCTGCATTTTCATTAGATACACCATGTACCAGACATACGTCTGCTACATCTTGCAAATGTTCTGTCGGCATCTTTGATTCATCCTCAGAATATTTAGGGATAGCCTTTAGAGTGGAAACCGGGATGGGGGCCCAAACTGCAGAAGGCACAGGTGCTACTAATGGGTTGTCAGAGTCCCAGGCAACGTAGTTTCTAGCAAACATAGGTGCAGGTGGATTAGGTGACATCGGAGAAGGAGGAGACGGAGGAGGTGAGGGACTACTTAGGTGACCCCTCGGGTGCACAAAAACTAAAGGCAGAACAAGTTGGCCAGGGACTCTCGCAGTTTGTGACCTAGTCACAAGTCGATGGCTCATACACACTTATAAGATCAGGTGAACGTGCTAGTTCACTATCCCACCGGGCATGCCAGAAAAAGAACTGTTGACGCAATATTTTGCATGTAGCAACAGCCTTATGGGAAACTTAGCTATTGGGGGACACAATGTGCTAGCTAAGTAACCTCCGAGATTTTATCAAAGTTGGCTCTTCGTTTTAATGGTTGAAGAAAAAGGTAGAAGAGATTGCAAGAATGTAAAAAGTTACACTACAGGCGATGCGCCAAAGTCTTAGATGAATTTCAACAAAGCACAATGCGAAAATGCAAAGACCCGAACTACTAAATTGTTGATAGTTAAGTTAATTTTTCCCACAAGCATTTATTATGCAAAAATACCCTCTAATTTGTATAATGTAACCAAACATAACTTTATCTTAACACAAAAGAGTCAGAGAAACATGATCTGCATTTTATTTCGGCTATAAAAGGTTACAAAAACTGAAGAATAGGCATTCATACAAAATAAAGAGAAAAACACAGGTCAATAGTTCTAACAAATGCATTGAGACAGAAAGGCTGAATTTATTTGGCATAGTCTAAAACTTTTAATTGAAAGCAACTATTAAAAAAGGCCCACTTCTCAGTGCCTGAGAGTTTTTCTTAAACTTAAACAACCAACTATAAAGAAAACAACACCCTATTTATATGGCCATTCCATCACCTGAAGATGCATCATGAAAGAGCAGACCATGTGCGGCGATCCTCGGCCCAAATTGTCTCGAGTCGCAACAACAAACATCGATCGGTTAGCAATACGCCAGAAAGGCCATGACACACAATGGAAAACCATGCAGCAACAGGAGAAGACACGTGGCAACAGGAAGTACAAAAAATCCGTTGGCTTTTCCAAGGTAACCAGCATAGGAACAAAGTCGCTACGTGTCACCCAGACGGAGCCCAACAAAAGGCAAAAAAGGCGCCTAGTAGAAAGCCACGAAGGAGATCTACGTGGAGAGCTCCGAGCAAAAGTGAAGAACGAGGTGGGCTCGACTCGACAAAGCAACCCGAGTGAGCCATGTGGCACGTAGACGGAGACTGCCGAAAAGTGAAGCAAAGCATAAATGAAAAGCTTCGTGAGGAAGCCATGTGGCGAGCACCGAGGATAGTGAGCATACAAAATTAAGGCACAACTGCAGAGGAAAAGAAAACTGCCAAGGCCTTGACAGTTTTTGTTGAACACATATGAAGTTCTTAGATGAAATTATTTGAAATAACCTTGTACTTATACTTTTTTATGCCAAATTTACCATAATTACAACATTACAAGCTGACATCAAATCTAGGAGGATAAAATACTGCACAAAATTTGAATTCAAAATAGATTCAAGATAAGCAAGACACATACACCATTTGTGGCGTATGAGTCCAAGTAGTCTAAGTTTGGGACACAAATTTCAAGAATTGTTAAGTTCTATGCCAAATTCAGGAACAAGCCCCAAAACTTATGTGGTAGTCATACACCCAAAGTGGTGTATGAGTCCTAGATCACTAAGTCTGGTTCATTCAATCCAAAATCACTTAATTATGATTGGTTATTAGATATGTGTCAGGATTATCCTCAAAAATATGCATTAAATAGGGCTTGTGGATTCAAAATAGGACCAAATAAGGCATAAAGAAGCTCAATTTTAGTAGGGAGGGCCCAAACAAGTGTGAAAATGTAAAGGGATACATTTTTCTACACTACAAAAGAAATTCCACATTAGGTTAAATTTTATCCTTAGCTAGAGGTCAAATTAGTTGGGTATCAAATTTGCAAATAGTGGTGGCATTGTCTACTACTAAAGTTGAATATATGGCAGCAACATAGGCTAGGAAGGAGGAAATTTGGATTCATAATCTTTTGGGTGAATTATAGGTAAAGTAGGAAAACATGATGTTGCATTGCGATAGCCAAAGTGCTTTAGACTTATCAACATATCATGCCAATATAAAGCATATTGATATTCAATATCACTTTGTAGGTGAGGTAGTGGAAGGTGGACAAATATCTTTGGCCAACATACACACTGATTTAAACCTAGTAGATATTTTGATGAGGCCCATTGGTAGAGAGAAGTTCATTTGGTGTGTACATGGAACTTGTCTAGGCTTGCATATTAATTGATGATTAGAATAATTGGCATTGGTCTTTTAGTATGAGGGTTTATTCATAAGAGAGGAGTTTGACTTCAAGTGGGAGATTGTTGGAATATGAAGTCAATTTTGTTGTTATTCCAACAGTGACAAATATTCGGCAAGGACTTTGCAACTCAAATTTCTTATACACTTTTGAAGATATGTTTTCATTAATTTTGAAGATTGTTGTAATTCTAACTTTCTTTAGAAATAAAAATATGAGAGATCTTTTCCCATGGTTCTTTCCTGTTATAATTTTATAGAGTTTTTGACACAAGTACTATGTTAAATTTGTGTGCATTATTTTTCCCTATTTATTTTTCACTATAAATTTTCTTACAAGAGGAAGTTATTCATTTCATCTTAAATTAAGGAGGGAATAAATTTGATAATGATTCTATCAATCAAAATAATTATGAATTTTCTCAAAAAATAAATAAGAAAAACTTGACATACAAATTCCTTGAAAATATTGTAGAAGGAATTTAATATATTTCCTTGAGTTGAGATGAGAGAAGCTCTATTATTTCCACTTCTACATTTCTTCACAAAATTATGAAAGAATACAATATTCTTATCTCCTTCTTGAAGCCATTCAATCTAAGATTTTTGTTTCCAAAATATATCATCTTGAAGCTCCCATTCTGAAAGCTCATTAGCACATTTAATTTATTCTTCCCTTAGAATCTCTTGATTCATTCCTCCATCTTTAATTTGAAAGGTAATTTTCTCAAACTTCTATTGAATATTTCCAAAATAATTCTTATTCTACCTTTTTAACTTAACTTTTACAAATTGTCCAATGTCTTAAAGAAAGAATACATAGCTATACTAAAACTAGACTTCCCTTGAGACCACCATCTCATTGTTAACTCAATATAATTAGAATCCCGTAGCCACATGAGATGCGACTTAAAAGTAGGATTCTTGGGAATTGAGAGCACTAAAGAGGAAAATTTAATTCACTAGTGATCATAGCCTTTACAAATGAGAACCTCTAAAGAAGAGTTCCAATTGCTCCCAACCCAAAACTCAAAAATAAGAAACCTATCCAATCTCTTTGAAATTGAATCACTACTACATATTCTATTATTCCAGGTAAAAAACCCATTTTCGGTATTACATCCACCATATTAAGGATATGTTATCTTTTACTAAGATAGATGAAGGGCCCAAATGATCATTACCCACACTTTTCTCTAACAAGATAAAAATTTCATTAAATTCCCCAGCCAATATCCAGGGAAATGAGGGAACTAAAGAGTGAAAATACCTTATATGGTTCCATAGATAAACTTTACCCAAAATTTTAGTTTGAGCATAAACATTGGTAATCATTATGATAATTCCATAACCAAAACAAGAAGCTACAAATGAGGTATAATTCCTACCTCCATGCCACCAAGAATGAATTATACTAAAAAGGTTCCAAAAGCAAGCCAACATTGTTGTTTATCCCTGTGCACCAATACAAAGACATTGTCCTCTCCAACTATTAGAAAAATTGCATTTCATTTCCTAAACTAAAAGCTTTATTTCTTTAATGAAAATGATTTCTATTTTATTAACATGAATAAGATCTCAAACAACCTTTGGTCAAGGGATGTTTCTCAAAGCACTTGCATTCCATGAAATCACTATCATTTTTAGGAGCTAGAAACTTGATAATATAATGTTTTCATAAAACGAGACTCCACAAAAAATTATCCAATCAATTTGAAATTTTCTAGAGGTCCTTTTTCCCCATTTTCATTCCCTCCTTTCTTGATGATTTTTTAGTGTAAACCAAGAAGTTGAATTCTATCTTTTTCCTCTTGTCCATGAATGGACTTAGAAGGAGAAATACCTACATGAAATTCCACCTTGAATTCTATCAATGGGTCAATCCAACTTTATCACATTGTAGCTCATGGATTGCCACCTGCTTATAAAAAATTAAAGTTTTCTTATTCTCCAAAGTCACTTGTAACTTTGGAAAAGGATTTACACCATGAGGGTTGTGAACCACAACTAATCCTTGGAGAGACAATTCTTGGTTTTCTAAATTATTACCATGATCCATCATAACCACATTTTTGAAATGTTCAAGAGCATCAAAACTATTGGACAACAATCCATTAGGAACATTTTTAAACTGATGAATCCTATATTTCCCTTTTGAACAATATTTAACTAGAATAAAACCATTTGAGTCTAACATCTCTTCTTGGATTGGGAATTTTTCTTTTTCTTTGATATTTTTAGCCTATGACTCCACATGCATTTGGGGCTTGAAGAATTTATTTTTTGAAAGTTTATTTTTAAGTAACCATATTCATGATAGGATCAACATCTAAAGGGTAAAGCCTCATAATCAATTTGTTGAACCAAAATCATATTACCAAGCCTAATCTCAATATATTTAAGAAGAGGGTTATTTAAATTAATTTCAACATAGAGGTTAAATAAGTAACAACCTTTTTGTCAAGATTCTAGCATGAAGGACCCCAATGCTTATCAATGACCACCACTATGGATTACAAAATATCTTATCTCTAAAATTCTATCAAGATGTGAGGAAGAAAAATCCAAATAGATATTTTAGATGACAACACATCCATTGGATCAAACCCTACATTCCAAGGTTTCTAAAAAGGCCCACTTGATTAGGGAAATAGGGACCTCCTTGAAAAATAACATTTTGATCCAAGATGCAGGAGAAAAACACAAAGCAATAACAATTTCACACCAAAGACCTATATCCATGTCACCTTCAAGGTTTCAGTTCTTCCTCAACTGTATTTCTAAGAAAGATAAGGAGATTTAGATGCCTATGAATTTTCATATAAGTGCATGCTTAACCAAGTATAGAATATATTTTGTAATAGCTTATGGTTTTATCACTACAAGTGACCACTCATTACTTCTCTCAAGAAAACCATATTTTTCAACTGATTTCTTGAATGATGATCTTTTTAGTTTTCTTGGGTTCATGCAAAAGAAAACGAACCACTTATGCATGCCTTGAAGATGAGGTTTCCTCCCCACATAGAGTGTTCTTAAATGATATAAATGTGGGGTATCATAGATCCCCCAAGACACCATATTGATAGACACAAATAGAGAGAAACACACCAGAGAAACCCATAAGGTCGAACAACAACAATATTCACTGAAGTTGCATGGAAAGAATTAAAAAGTCCAACCTTAGTCACCAAACTTGTAAATTAAAATGTGCTAAGGGGTAAAGGTCCAACAAAAAATTACCACAAGCCAATGACACACCCACATGCATGTCCTTACACAACCCAACACTGCTCAGGATCTGTATGAAAACCCTTGCCTACCATGTCACCTCCTATATTCCACTAGTTAAATAATGATTTCCTAATTATGATTAGGTGGTTTCGTTCATTTATTTTACTTCACCTATTTATTAGATGCTTGGGATGGAGGCTTCATTTATTGATTTTACTTTCTCCTTTTTATTAGATGCTTGAGATGGAGGTTTCATAGTACTAAGCACTATTATTCTACCAAAGTTGCTCTAAATAGCCTATCTATGATACTCCTCTAAAGAATTATACTTTACTAGAGTATTATAACCAATTAACCATGTTGATTAATAAATAATACATTGAGTTTTTTGAAGTGGTTTTTTTCTCCTGAAAGGTTTCCCCCATGTAAATCATGATATGGTATATTATTTTTTTCTTATTTTTCCTTCTAATTATATTATATAAATTTAGTTTTGCACACACACCCTATCAAAGATTAGTGTAGGAAGGATATTTTACATTTTTATTTTCTTTTAGGATAAAAAAATATATTTTAAAATATTGAAAAATAAAATTTAATCTTATAAAATGGATTTGGAAAGCTTCATCCATTGACAAGTCTTTTTTTGGTAGTACATTTGACAATGTTGGTTGGGTCATTAGAAAGTTTTATCCATAATATTTTGTATATTTTTTTATTATCAAATATGGTATTTTTTAAAAAATATTTAAAATTTAGTCTTCAAAAGAAAATAATGAAAGTGAAATGAGAGGTGCCTAATTTTAGAATTTTTTTAGATTCATCTATATAAGGATTGGATTGTAATATTAGATCTATTTAATGAATTTAACAAAAAAAATACCTTAATCATAAATGAAATATAGTGAACCAACATCATGAATAGTAAAACACACATGAAAATACTTGCATACCTTTCTAGGATTGAGGAGTTTCTCATTAAGGGTGTCTTCTCCCATATCACAACCTTAAATTTGTTAACAATATAGAATGTAAATATCCAATAGTGGTTCCTAATTGTCTCTTAAATGACTCATTAATATTTGGCTTTACAAAAATCCTATAGACAAATAATCTTATATATTTCTTCAATCTAACCAACATAAAAAAAGACTCAAATGATAATAAGACCTAAGTATTATGAACGTTTTTGTACATATAATCCTAATTGATAGATGGAAGGATATATACACAATATATACCTTGTTTATTGTCAATGACCTTCTCAACCATATGGTGCTATATGTGCATTTAGTCTTAAAAAAATTCTCTATATTTTTCATTTCTAGGAAGAGCTCTAAGAAGGATGCCCTACCTCTTCTTCTTTAATTATTTTTCCATCTATCTCCATTTTCCTTTTCAATAACTTTTACCATTATTGTAAATTGTACATACCTATGAACTAATAACCCATGAAATCCACCAAACTAAGAGACCATAGTTGTGGAAGCATAAGAAAATATTCATGAAAATTTTAACAATAACTTATACCATTTTTTATATTTCTTTTTCTTTTTTCTGGAATTCCTAAACAAGGTGGAAGTCAAGCATTGCAAACATGTTTTCTGCTTCAAAAATCATCAATGAGAAAGAAACAATTTCAAACCATGCAATGTCCTCAAACTTATGCATGATATGTGTATGTTATTGTATTCATGAATATAGAACTTTGATTTCTCACATATGCCAAACATGTTTTGCTAACATCTTCCTAAGAACTATAAAGGTAAATCAATCAAAATAATTTTTAAATTAACTTTTCAATTTGCATGTCCATATAGACATTCCTAGAAACAATGTCTATATAATTTCATTTAAATTATGTGTTTACTCTATTTATTTTTATAATTTTGCAAATGAAAATTTATCAATAATACAAACTATTGATACATATTAAATAATTATTTTAATTTTTTATCTCTACATAATTTTCTAGACAAATAACTTTACATATCTTTAAATTTTATTTCTACAAATACTTCATTTAAGTTTTTAAAATTGAAAATTAAAAGACCTTTCTAAAATAAAATCTTGACTAACTAGGAAAAAAAAAACATAAATATCCCCACCAATAGGCAACACTTTAACCTTGGCGAGTTTGAATTATTCAAATGAATTAGAAAATGACTTAAATTAATCGCCATTCCTTCCTTATCAAGTGTAAAACTTGATGAGAAATTATGATATTGCTATCAGGATTCAACCGTGTAGTTTTCAACTCAAACTCATTGACCCATGATTCATGAGTAGTGGTTTACAAGAACCCATCTCTCATGATAATGAATGGTCCACTGAGCACTCATTGCATCTAGGTGATGCTCACATAGGTGAAGCATTGGTCTTTCTCGGGAGGTCACCCATCCTAGTACTGCTCCAGCTCAAGCACACTTAACTACGGAGTTTCCCCCAAGGTTAAGTCCACTTAGCTTGCTACCCCATTCACAAAACCTTCAGCAAGTGTTGTGCGTTATGAACCATTCATTATAGAGCCCCTTTAGCTCATCAATTGATAAGTAGGAGGTTTCTTCCACAACGTGTTAAATTATGATATTGCTATCAAGATTCAACCATCTAGTTTTCGAGTCAAACTCATTGACCCATGATTCATGAGTAGTGGTTCACAAGAACCCATCTCTCATGATAATGAATGGTCCACTTAGCACTCATTGCATCTAGGTGATGCTCACAGAGGTGAAGCATTGGTCTATCCCAGGTCCCGGGAGGTCACCCATCCCAGTACTGCTCCAGCTCAAGCGTGCTTAACCACAGAGTTTCCCCCAAGGTTAAGTCCACTTAGCTTGCTACCCCATTTGTAAAACCTTCAGCAAGTGTTGTGTCTTATGAACCATTCATTATAGAGCCCCTTTAGCTCATCAATTGATAAGTAGGAGGTTTCTTCCACAGCGTGTCAAATTATGATATTGCTATCAAGATTCAACCATGTAGTTTTCGAGTCAAACTCATTGACCCATGATTCATGAGTAGTGGTTCACAAGAACCCATCTCTAGTCTCTAGTGGTTCCCACTACAGACTTTGTTAGTATTTCTCATTGACCCACCAATATAGACTTTGTTAGTATTTCTCATTGACCCATGATTCATGAGTAGTGGTTCACAAGAACCCATCTTTAGTCTTTAGTGGTTCCCACTACATACTTGGTTAGTATTTCTTATTGACCCACCAATACAGACTTTGTTAGTATTTCTCATTGACCCATGATTCATGAGTAGTAGTTCACAAGAACCTCTACTTATCAATTGATGAGAAATACTAACAAAGTCTGTAGTGGGAAGGCGTTTAAAAACAAATTGCTCGTGTTGGACTAATACCAAATTCTTCTACAGAGAAAGCTTAATTTCTGAGTTGGCAGACCACACATAAGGTTTTGCAATACCACCTAATAAGCGGTGGCGAATTCTTTAACATAAAAAGCTTAACTTCTGAGCTGGGAAACCATCTCCCTCTAAACTTGTTAGACTCTGAGTTGGCTGATCATCACCCTCCAATCTTTATTAAATTCAATTATTCTTTTTTCAAATAGCAATGAGTGTATTTCGATCACACTCAACTGCATGGTCTGATCAATTAATTTGTTCGACATCAAAATCAAATTTGGTAGCCTGCTTGACCCGGGTATATTAAATTTCAGATAGACCCTCTAAAGACTTAAGTGCATTCTGGCTTTCTTCTCCTTGTTAAATTGTCTCATGCACTCCCCTGAGGAGAGGCCACTGTGAATTTCCGCTGCTTTTATTGTCTGACAATGAAGGGTCATGTTGCTAGCGGACTGTTAGTCTTAGCGCTGCTTCTGTTTATGGGTTTTCCTACAAAAGCTACTGATGATTTTGCTGCAGATGAAATGTCAGATACTTTGCTGGTCGGAGGATCGCTCACAGGAAGTCATACAAAGATTTCCAACAATGGGATCTTCCGACTTGGATTCTTCAATCTGGTGGACACTGATAAGTGGTATTTCGGCATTTGGTATGCCCAAATTTCAGTGCAAACCATCATATGGGTAGCTAACAGAGAGTACCCATTGGAGAAATCCTCTGGCGTTTTAAATCTCACGGAGAACGGAAGTCTCGTGTTGTCTTATGCGGGGTCTGTGGTTTGGTATACTGAAGGAGCTACGAGAGCTTCCTCAGCAGTGATAAGAGATACGGGTAATCTAGTTGTCACGAGCGCCTACAACAGCTCTGAAATCATTTGGGAAAGCTTTGATACACCAGGAAACGTGTTGTTGCCCGGGATGAAGATGAGCCAGAGTGGGAAGCTCATTTCATGGAAGAGCCGCTGGGATCCAAGCCCAGGCATCTTCAGCCTTCAGATGGATCCAGCTGGAGCCAACCACGTGGTCTTGCTCTGGAACGCTTCAGTAAGCTACTGGGAATCTAGGACTTGGGAGGGCAGAATTTTAACCCTAGGTCCTCAAATTACAAGCACACAGAATCTCACATACAATTTCAGCGTCGTCATTGACGGCTCCTCAAAGTATACCACTTTTTCTGTGCATCCGCTGATCACATATTTGTCGCAATTCATCATGGTGTTAGACGTGTCGGGAGAGATTAGAACTTATTTTTGGCAAGCGAATATAAAAAAGTGGAGCCTGTTCTGGTCACAACCCGGACGGCAATGTGGGGTATTCGCGGTTTGCGGAGCCTATGGACTGTGCAACACGAACAACCTTCAGTCGTGCAACTGTCTGCACGGTTTCAGGCCTCAAAACTCTGCAGCATGGGAATCTCAGGAATGGTCAGCCGGCTGCGTGCGACAGACGCCGTTAGAATGGGCCGGGCTTAAACATCACACACTAAGCGTTTGACCGCTTAGGTGGATGTTGTGGGGCCCTCTTCAACCATCCTGCTTCCGTTCGCTGTTTCCGTTTCCGTTAGTCCCGTGCAGTTACTTACATGGATCCCGGTAATGTGTTTAAATTGTTTCTCCCACCCACTGAATGCGGTAAATGTGTTTAAAGTGTTTCTCCCGCCCACCTGCACGGTGGAATCCTACGCTGCACTCACACTAAACAGGTTTCCAACTCTATCAGTTTTCATTTGCCAGCATACATGGATTATTCAGACATCACAGTTGGATATGCTCTGGTAGACATGCATGCGAAATGTGGAAGCACGTCAACTGTGTGACAGGATGCCTCAAAGAAATGTGGTCTCATGGAATGCTTTGATTGCAGGCTATGCACAAAATGCGTTTGTTGAAACGGATTCAGAAGCTTTCAATCAAATGTAACTCGCAGTGGAAAGTTGGACTTCGCAATCTTTGCCAGCATCCTCCCTGCCTGTGCCACGATGGGAGCTTCAGAACAGAGCTTGGACATTCATTGCAGGATGAAGGAAAGATGAATTTTGTCAGATGTAGTTGTAACTGCCCTGGTAGACATGTATGCAAAATGGGGAAGCATAGACAAGGCACGTGAACTGTTTGACAGAATGCCTCCAAAAAAATTGTTTTCATGGAATGCCCTGATAGCAGGATATTCACAAAATGGATTTGTTGAAGAGGCTTCAGAAACTTTCAAGCAAATGCAATTAGCAGGTGTAATGCCAGAATACAAACTTTCTCAGCGTCCGTGCAACCTGTGCCGAAATGGGAGCTTTAGATGTAGTAGTTGCAACCTCTTGTAGAGATGTATAGGAAGTGTGGAAGTATACGCAAGGCAGGCGATTTTTTTGACAATGTGCCTCAAACAAATTTGGTTACATTGAATGTCATGATTGTAGGATATGAACAAAATACATTTCTTGACAAAGATTTACAAACTAAATGAAATTAGTTAAACATTATAGATGGAAAATGTGCAAGCATAGATAAGGCACGTGAATTGTTTAACAAAATTCCTCAAAGAAATGTGGTCACATGGAATGAACTGTTTGTAGGATATGCATAAAATGGATTTGGTGAAGATGCTTTCAAAATGTTTGAATTAATGAAACATTTGAGAATATATACTAATATTATAGTATATAAGCTTTTTTGTGTTCTATGTGCATGCAGCCATTCAAGTTTATTGGAGGAGGGTTGTACATATTTCAATCACACAAGTAATCCTTATTGCATTACATCTACAACTGATCACTGTGTGCATGGTTGAGCTTCTTGCCTATGTTGATGAGGACACCCTAAACTTTACCATTAAGATGCCAATTAAACCTATGGTAGCTGTGTGGATGGGTTTTCTTGGTGCTTACAAATCACATACAAATATATGTTTAGGAGTTATTAAGACTTAAAAACAAAATTAGGCTTTAATATTGCAAAGGAAGATAGTTTGGAAGGATAGCTTTGATAGAGAAATTCTCATTAAGGGACTCTAAGACTTATTATAATTAATTCAAGCAACAACCTCTCATACTTAGATTATTCAAACTTTAGATCATTGAATCTTGCAAAGAGTCACATGATAGTGGTTTCAATCTAGGCAATTAGAATTTACCTCAAAGATTTTTGCTAATACATTGTTTGATTTATCCATTGGGTTTAATAATTAGCTCTTAATAAATTTTACCTATGTAAGCCTACACTTTATCGGTACCTTAGGAGTGGCCTTCCCATTAAGAAGGTTTTTGAATAGGGAGTGCATGTAATATAACCTTGTACTTGATAATGCATTGAGACACATTTTATATATTTTTCATGCTTTTCCTTACAAGTCTTATTCACAAACCATATTTCTATGATCACTTTCCTAGTTCATGATTCACTGAAGTGCTTGATCTAACATATTTTAAATGTTGGAAGTAATTTGAAAAAAATTATCAAATTCTTGTTCTTTAATATGGAATTACTCTAGAGCTTTTTTTTTATTTTTATGAAATTTACTAAAACAATCATGTGATTCTATTCACTTTTGAAGCTCATCATATGCTACTTAAAATGCACATCTACACTTACTTGGAAAGATAACATCCATCCTAATAATGTAGGATTATGTTACTCTTTTTCCTTATTAATAGCTTGCAAAGCTAGCTAGAAACATGTTGTGCCTTGCATCACACACCATTTTCCAAAAAAAATGATGAGTCCCTTTATTTATTTTCAAGCTTATTGATCAAAAGTTCTTCTAGCTTGAAGTGTTCTAGTTTTCCTTGGTTCTTGATGGTTACATTGTAAGATCTAAATTTTTGTGCTAGTTAGAATTTTTTTTCAATACATGAGGTATTAGTTTTGTGGTGTCACTTGATGTGATTTGGATTCTTAGATCCACCTCTTGTTTGTATTTTCTTTCCTAGCTAGTCTCTAAGTTACTATAGTTAGAATTCTTGATTTTAGTGTTTATGGAGACCTTTTATGCTATGTTGCTATTTGTTCATACATTAGAAAAGTTTATGTTACTATTCCTTCATACATTAGAAAAGTTTATGTTACTATTTGTTCATACATTAGAAAAGTTTCTAAGTGTTCATCATGATATTAACCCCTTTAAACTCTCATAAAACCATTAAATAGTCTTATAAATAGCTTGGAAGTTGTTTTGGAGTATTTACAACCTTTACAAACCCTCCTTGAAGCATTGAAACCCTTCATTATCTTTCAAAATAATATTTTATGTCAAGAATTTGAATTTAAAGAATGATAAGAAGGTAGTAAATAGAATGAGGGTTTGAACAAGGATCATTGGATATATATGGCATACCTTGAATACACTATTAGATTCCCTTTAGTAGATCACTAATTATGTTATATTTTCTCAATAATTTTGTGGCCAAAATTGATAGTTTGGTATGTGTTGCAAACTCTCACCTACCTATAATGATAGAGCTATAATTGTCAACTAGGAGCCACAACCCTTATAAAAGCTATACGAGGAGTGTTTTGGTGTCTAACATCGACTACAAGGTTTGACACATATGATCTATGATATCGAACTCACATGTGATCTATTATATCAAACTCCCTCTACCGTTTTTGAAAAGAACAAGATTATTACTATGTGTGTTTAGTGTTGGAATGTGGAATTTTTTTTGAAACATCTTTTTTGGTTGGATTTTAACCTTAGGGTTAACTAATTGTAGTGATTTACAACCTCATTCTGAATCTCAATGCTAAGGAAACATCATACTTGTAAAAACCATTTATTTCTACATGCAAATCTTGATAAATATATCCTAATATTTTAGGAAATCAAGATAAAATATGTCTTATCTATGCATAACTCTTCAACCATGAACATAGATAGAACTACAAGGGTTTAGTTTTTAATAAAAATCCTAAAAATATATCATTTTAGTATGGTAACTTTTTTTGACATGCATGCAAGTATAATCATGTAGGATCTAATAAATTTGACTTTCTTTGTGTAGTTGGAATGCTTATTTAAAGGTCAGTTCATCATTGCTTAGATCCAAGAAACTCATTCAAGCCAAAAAGAAGCTTATTTCATATTAATCAACGTTTACCATTAGAGTGTAAGTATGGTTGTGGAGAGAAATAAAATGGTTTATCATTTTTACATGAGCGTTCTACATAGTAAAGTGGTTGCTTTCTTTGGTTGGTCAACATTCAACACTAATAAAAATTGAAAATAACCTAAGTGACAAGTACTTTCACCAAACCCCAGATAGTGACTTATCTCTTCCTTACCAAGTCTATGATTATATTAAGGGAAGTACAAAAAATCATTCCTCACAAGGGTAATAGTCTACTAATAAAGAAGAAAGATATGTCGCAAAACCAAGTGGAATAGTCAACACCATTTGAGAACAACTATGTTGTTGACAATAAATGATATCCAGGGACTATTACTACAACAATAAGATAGTAAGTTAACCTAATAAATAATGCAACACAATAGAGCTTAGTTACTTAGCCCATAAATATACCATCAAAAAATAATTCTTCACCTACAATAACACTATCAAACATATGCACAAGATGCTATATAATGACTAATGGACTATAATCTTGCTTAAGCTATCCCAATAGCATCATGGGGGATACTAAACTTTTAGAATATTTTTATGGTATCCATAGATCTATTATTAACACTAGGAATTGTTGAGAGGGAGTTAGAGACAACAAAGAAGAATATAATTAAGTGGAATTTATGATGGAAAGACATAAAATGCAATCATGCATTACTTCTATAATTTATATGCCTCTTATGAACATGAGTTATTACTCTTTCATGGAATCCAGTAGGAGTACCAATGTTTCCATAAGATAAAAATCATACTAGGTTATTATCATAATTAGACCAGACACTTATTTAATTTCCTATGTATTATCATTTTTTTATCATAAATAACAGCAATATGACAAAAGGATACTCTTAGGAAATCATTAAAGCCATAAAAATTTAGGATCTTCATGGTTATTAAGGCTACTATAAATCTTATAGGATGGGCATGTGCCTAGATAGTTTTATTAAAGTTATCCTAATAAATAATAATAATAGTTTCTATGTAAGATTTTAGTAGGTACTAAATTATGATGATTTCCACCTTGTTGTAAGGCATCAATTAAAAGTCAGCCATGAAATAAGAGGATTATCTTGAAGCAAGGGTAAGAGTTTCATAAACACTAGTATCAAGACCAATATCATTTCATTTAAAACTCTACCATTTCACTCTTGTAGGATAGTAATAAACAATTGGCTAGTCCTGTATAAGAGAAGAGGCTTTTCATGATAATTTATTGCTTAAAAATTCCATAGCATGTCACACATATAGAGGAAATGGTCCCAAAATACATCTAGTATCACTAAGATAACCTTGTAATTAAGTAAAAATATTTTCATGAATATAATATTTTGGGCGTCGATGATGGTGATGATCTGGATCCTGACGATGATGGTTGGGTCCTCTGGTTTGATGTGCACATTTGGATTGCTACTCCTGTCCTTGGGTAGTTCTTTCTTGCTTGTGTGGTGGCTTCTGATTTTTCTAGACCTATGTGGTGGTGTCTCCTGTGTGGGACTATTTCTCTGGCTGGTGATGTCCTTAGTGGGAAAGCTTGGTGTGTTTTCTCTGGTGGTTCTTTAGTGGGCTGGGTGAATCTGCCAGCTGTGGTAGACTCTGATTTCGTGGACCCGGGTGTGGGCTTAGCTTCTCATTTTGTTTTGGGTTGAGTTTGTTGCCTTCCCCTCTGTTCTTGTTCTGTGACTCCTGTCGTGGGTGTGCAGTATGTCTTCGCCTCTAGCCCTATGTGGGTTATGTGTTTGTGGGTGCCTTCATCGTGGAGGTTTTCTCTAGTCGTGTGGGGGTCCTCCCCCAGGGTCTCTGATGGTGTGTGCAATTTTCCCTGCTCTGGATACTGGATCCTGTGCTAGATGGGTGGCTCGAGTGTGACTCCTCTGCTCTGTTGGCTGCTATTGGCTATTCTTCAGCCTATGTATCTAGTGTTGGGTTTCTATAGAAGTCCGTTGTTGCTCTTGTTGATGGGGGTTGTTACTGTGTGGAGTGGAGGGTATGCTTTTGTGGCTCCTCTCTCAGTGTGTAGTTGTGGCTGGGTGCTTTGGTTGGTGTGCTCTGTTTGATGTTTGGTTGTTGTTGGGGTCCTTTTACTGACCACTAATTCTTTCTCGGGGCCTGGTTTGGTTGTTTGGTCCCCTATGGTAAAGCTTTAGTGGAAGCCTGTGGGGTTTTTAGTGGTTTTTTTCTCGGGTCCTATTTGGTTTTCCTAGACTTGGGGTTTTTTTATGCATTTGGCTGGGTGGTTTTCTTCTCCTTGCAGTATTGTCCCTGTGCTAGTTATGCCTTTGGATATTTTGTTTTTCCTTCCTACTGTCACTAGTCTCTGCCATTCTCTTTAGCTGGCTTCTTTTGAGGTGGAGTCTACTTTTATTGAGGGGAAGCCCACTCTTATTGAGGTGGAGTTGGTGGTTGTTTTGATGGTGGAGTGTTCTTTCCTCTCTTATGAGTTCCTATTGAGGTGGTTCTTGTTAGCACGGGTGAGTGGTGACTCTGGTTTGGAAGGCCTTCATTTTATCCACTCCTATAGAGAGGAGCCCTCTCCTTTTGAGGTGGAGCTTGGTTTGGTTTTCCTAGTGGGTGGGTGTTGCAAGTTGACTAATGTTGTTCTATGTTCAGCTTTGTTATCCTTCTCTAGTGAGCCTTCTTTTTGTGGCTGGTTGATTGACGTTTGGATGGCCTTCTTTGGCTCGGTTGTTGCTATTTATGCTTCTATTTTAGTGAAACCCTCTTCGTTAGAGGTGTTGCTTGGTTGGTCGGTGGTGTTTGGAATTTGGTTCTCTATTGGTGAGCGTGTTTTTTTTCCCTCTGTTGATAGGAATCTGGTGGGCTCTATTCTCACTAACTTGAGCGGAAGGAATGTTGTTGACCAACTGTTGCAGGTGGTTAATGGCTTGGTTGATCCTAGTAGTCAATAGGGCTTGATAAGTGGTGGGTTGTTCCATGGCTATGAACGTTGCTTTGCAGCTTTGTATGATTCTTACCACTCTATTGGTAAGAAACTGTTAGGATCTCTATTGTCTAATTTGAGTGAAAGGTCTGTTGTAGCCCATCTGCAGTAGGTGATTAGTGGCCTAGTGGTTTCAAGCAATCTCTTGGTCCTGCGGTTTTGTGGGTTTTCTAGTTCTATAGGACTGGTTTTTGTCTTATGTGGTCAGTTACTCTTGGTTATGGTGCCAAGTTTGGGTTGCTAGTTGGTCTTTAACTCTGGACTGTTGTTGGTTCTGAGTGTGTTGTTGCTCTTGGTCATTGCTGGCCAGGTGTTGTTTGTGTCTCTATTGTTCTTTTGTGGTGTTTCCGCTGGTGTTGTTTCTTTGGCACTGTTTGTGTCTGTGTTGTTTGGAAGTGTCCTTCTCTTTGTTCTGTAAAAGGGTCTTGGTCCTTTCAAAACCTCGCTTACTTTATTAAAAACATATACAATTGTCCTTGTTTGATTTTATTGAGTGTGAAGTTGTAAACTAACTATTACCTTAGAGCATAGGCTTGTAGCTCATTTTTCCATTCATTGCTATGAAACCACCTTGAAGAATATTACAAGAAGTGAAGGAAGTTGGGTTGTTAGCAAATATTTTAGTACTACTATGGATCATCTTATCTTGGTAAGGAAGTCCCTAGGTCACATGATATAATTCAAACCTATGAGGAAATCATGATAAAATTTTGAAGACTTATAAATGAGGAGTACAATCACATGAGTGATGACAATCATGGTATTAGAAGGATAATTAAGGGACTCCATCCAACAAGTCTTAATGCCTTAGCCTTATGTAAAATACACAACACATTATTTAAAGTCTATTATATAGCCATAATCATAATAGACATAGTTACTCATATGGTCACACCAATCATGGATGTCCTTAATCTTAGAAACATTATTATTGTATGATGTGTTATGTGGGTCTTCTCAAGTCAAAAGCATCATGGTAACCAGTAACATTCAAGAAATATATAAATTTGTTACACCCCATTGTGTATCTACCAATTATTATTACTTTTTATGAATAAATATGTTTTTAATGCATGATTATGTTTACGAAATTTCAATGAATGAATGAGATGAATGAATATGTATTATGTCAAAGTGATTGATTTTTAGATGCTTTATGATGAATATGATTTCCATGTTATCAGCTAACTTTGTTTATGATGCAAAGCCCATGCACAACAAGCTTTGACTGAGTATTTTTAACACATGTTGGCTAAGAAATCCCACAACTCAAGATGTGGTGCTATGAAAAGGGAGAAATTTGTTGAATGGTGCACAACATATCAAAGGGAAGGAAAGGTGGCAAATTTCTTAGCTATCTTTCAGATTTGAGATGAGCTCTCTTTTTCTATATAAATATGGGTCGATGGGCTCTTTTTTTGGTTGTTCATGATAGATGTTATCATAGTTGTTCATTATATGTTCATTTTCTATTCATTTGTGATCATTGTTGCTATCCATTGTTCTTTTTGTTGAGTTAATTTTGTGAGAGTATTGTGAGATTGAGAGTAATTATTTGTGAGTTAGAGCAACAATATTATTGAGAGTAAGAGCAAATTGATTGGATAGATCGGGATAGGTTGAGTTGAAGAAGGCAACAAACTAAGTTTTGGCATTGATCTAGAGTTGCAAATTCTTCATGGGAGCTTTATATTTCTAGGCATGCTTAGTTATTCTATCCCTTACTCTTTTGTATGTTGAATCTATATTTTTTGTTGATTAATTTTGTAAGTGCTTTTGCAAGTTATTGATTGTTTATCATAGATGTTGAATCAAGCTTGTGCATATAGCTAGATTGGATATAATTTGTTTTTTGGTATCTTATTATTATGAAACATATATATAGTTATTATGATTGCCATGATTGTATGACGTAATTATGAAAAACTATCTACAAGGTTATATATGATACCTAGTTTATTGTATGCTACTTATATGCGTGCATGGATTATGATGATAGTAATGCAAAGGGAATAATATCATGTTAGACGTATTACGTCATCATTGATAGGATAAGATGATGTGTAAACCATGTTGGTAGTTTATCCTTGAGTGGTATTTCATGTTTCCTTGGAAGTAGGAAGTCAATTTATTTCTTCAAGGGTTAGGATAAACCAAAGGTTGGGATTAACCTATTTGGTCAATTAGATCAACTAAGTGTGACATCACTTTTTGGAATGGAATCTTGTTATTTTTATTGAGGTCAAACCTAGTCAATAGAGTTTCCAAGTCGAGCAAGGGGGTGGGTGAACATACGACATCACTCAAAGTAAGTACAGAGCATTTATATTTATTATATATGATAAATCTTTGGCCAAAGTAAGTGTAGTTGCCACTATGCACACTTTGTTGGTTCACTATGAACCAGGATTGCATAGCTAGTAGGGAGTGTCATGCATGTTAGGTAGGTATGTAGTGTATGGAAACACTAGTTATGTAGGACACAACACCATGCCCAGGTAGGCATTATATTAGAGGGTTTTCATACCAATCTCTTTATTGAAGGGTACGACTATCCTATCAGATAGAAAGATGTGTAGGGGACCACTTAAGTCTATGGTTGGAGGAAAAGAACTTGGGTGATTCTCTCTCTCTCATGCAGTTGGTAGTCAAGATGTGTGAAATCAAAAAATATGAAGATATGTGTTCCGATTGAGGAAAACTTGACCAATATGTTCTAGTACATTAAGCTCTTGTAAGCTATCATTTGTAATTATGCTATTGCATCTATTTGGAAAGTGTATATGAAAGATGTATTCATTACATGGGATTATTATGTAATGTTAATTTATTCATGCAATGTAATTTAGAATGGGTTTATATCAAAAGTGCATCATTGCTATTGAACTAGAAATTTTTATTTCTATGTGTTGGTGAACTTGATCTTTTCTCATACATGGGTTAAAACTTAGGTGAAAACAATAGGGTAAAATTTGGGCATGTTACTGAATTATTGTTGAACTATTATAATGTCTTACCTTATTAAGGGGAAATTTCCATCATCAACACCAAAGTTAATCATGGTACTTGGGACCTTACTACCCTCAAGCTCTAAAATTAACCTCTAGACATATTGATAATCATCATTACATGAATAATTATCATAAATGAGAGAAGTGTTATCATGATGAATTCCATGAACCTAATCATCCTTAGGACAATAATCACTCCATTATCATCCAATACCATTGAAGAATTGTCATCACTTGGTTTGAAATTTTATTCACAAAGTTATCATAAAGATGGGAGAGTATGTTTAAATACAAAATCTTGTCAAACATATATAAATTAGGTTGTCATCAAGGAAGGAAGTATTCATTGCAACATAACACTTTTGCATAGTTATAACTTCACTTCATTGTGTAATCATAAACAATTATCCTGAAAGGACTACTACACTATGTTCATAAGAATAATCACACCAATTTTGTGATAGTAAAAAAAACCTTTATTCTCTAGAACGTTTTCATCAATCCATGGGCACTATCATGTCCTATTTTGATAATTAATTTAGGGTAATAATCATGCCTTAACTACCAAACAAGTATTAATACAACTACTATAGTCAAAATGTCATTTAAGAAATGGTGTCCTCATAGGAATTTTACAATCAAGGTGGATTGTCCTATCTTTAAACCATTATTGCCTACACAAGGAGACAAACATCAACATTCAAAGGGACTTCAAAAAACACACTAGATTCAAGGTTAACCATAATTTTAATCAAAATCGTAGCTAAACCATAATAATGATAATGGGTCAATCTAGATTCTATCAAATAGAAGCAAGGGGTTACCATTATGGTAGAAGAGATTTATTGTATCAATTTTGTTATAAAAGACATCCAACATTCAAATATTGCTCACTCATTATATCCTACCATAATAGGTAGACAGGTGATTATGTACAAGGTTATCGATTTTGATGTTGCTCTAAATAACTAGGAAGATGGGACCATACAACCTTTAGACACTATCATGTATGATTATATGCTCCTAGTTAGTGAGTCAATCAATCACATGCACATTTCTTATGCAATTGATTGCCACTTAAATTGATGATGTCCCATTTTGACATTAATCCAAATAAAAGGACTGCAGAAAATGATGAGGGTAATTGTGAGCCCTTGTCTCCCATTTCCTACTAGTCAAACATCTTTTGATTTACTTGAAGCATTCCTCACCTTTTGTTTTTCTCTTTCTCTACCTTATCCAACTTTTCATTTAATACATATGTAGGTTTATGAAAACAATTTAATTAAATGTTCATGTTATCATAAAATAAGTCTTTGATAGATACCCTAATAGTGTATATACACTTTGTGCATCTAATTTTACGAAGCCAACCTCATGGTCTAGATTTCCAAATATTTAAAACAAAAACAAAACCATTTTTTTATTTCTAGAATCTGACAATAAAACCTTGTTCCTTCATTATTAGTGTAGGCTTGACATAGTGCACATTAGTATAGTGAAAGCCTATTTTTTAGATTACTTTATTTAGCATAACCAATCATCTTCACAAGAACATTTTGTCTATTTAAAATGATGGAAACAATTCACGTCTATCACAACAATTTCTCTTGCAACAATCTTGGGAATAAATTCTATTGTAGTGTGTGAATCAACACATATTGAAGGTTCTTAATAACTATAATAGTTGTTCTTGGGATGCATCTAACAAACCAAAAGCAATGGTCAACTTTTCACTATGATGGTAGAGAAATAACTCATTTCCCTCCCTTTCCTCACTAAGTAAATGTCTTGAACTCAGAAAATACCCTGCTACTTTCATCTTTCAAGCCAATCTCTCCAACTTTGCATAGATCTTCAGTGTTTGTGGATGTGAGCTATCCTCTACACATAAAGCACACACCATTTCATGGATTTCAATACAACTACAACTAAGAATCCTATTATATCCTTTACCATTTATCAATCTTTTTGCCATTCCTCTACACATAAAGCACACACCATTTCATGGATTTCAATCCAACTACAGCTAAGAATCCTATTATATCCTTAACCATTTATCAATCTTTTTGCCATTCCTCTACACATAAAGCACACACCATTTCATGGATTTCAATCCAACTACAACTAAGAATCCTATTATATCCTTTACCATTTATCAATCTCTTTACCATTTGAACCTCACACCACTTGCCCACATCTGCATAAATGTTTGAGAGAAGAACATAAGTCAACATTTTAGATTCTAATTAAAAAGAAGCATCACTATAAATACTCCTATAACATATTTTTGTATGTGATTTAAGTTTTTAACCAATTTCATTTGCTTAAATATTTTAATTCTTTATCAAGAAATCCATTTTGTTCATATCCTACAACCATGGAACCAAATTTCTTTGAGGCACATAGTAAAATAGTTTGCCTGCCTTATGTATGCTTCCACACTTTACATACATGTCTACAGAGTAGTTGCAAATAATACTACATCTGACAAAATTCCTTTGTTCTTTATGCTTTGATGGATGTCCATACCCTGTTCCAAAGCTCACATTTTGGCACAGGTTGCACAGATGCTGACAAAGTTTGTAGTCTGGAATTAGACCTACTAATTGCATTTGCTTGAAAGTTTCTGAAGCCTCTTCAACAAATCCATTTTCTGAATATCCTACTATTAGGGCATTCCATGAAAATAATTTTTTTGGAGGCATTCTGTCAAATAGTTCACGTGCCTTGTCTATGCTTCCCCATTTTGCATACATGTCTACCAGGGCAGTTACAACTACATCTTACAAAATTCATCTTTCGTTCATCCTACGATGAATGTCCATGCTCCGTTCTGAAGCTCCCATCGTGGCACAGGCAGGGAGGATGCTGGCAAAGATTGCGAAGTCCAACTTTCCACTGCGAGTTACATTTGATTGAAAGCTTCTGAATCCATTTCAACAAACGCATTTTGTGCATATCCTGCAATCAAAGCATTCCATGAGACCACATTTCTTTGAGGTATCCTATCACACAGTTGACGTGCTTCCACATTTTGCATGCATGTCTACCAGAGCATATCCAACTGTGATGTCTAAATAATCCATGTACGCTGGCAAATGAAAACTGATAGAGTTGGAAACCTATTTAGTGTGAGTGCAGCAGAGGATTCCACGGTGCAGGTGGATGGGAGAAACACTTTAAACACATTTACCAGCATTCAGTGGGTGGGAGAAACAATTTAAACACATTTACCGACATTTAGTGGGCGGGAGAAACAAGTAACTGCACAAGACTAATGGAAATGGAAATAGCGAAGGGAAGCGGGATGGTTGAAGAGGGCCCCACAACATCCACCTAAGCGGTCAAATGCTTAGTGTGTGATGTTTAAGCCGGGCCGTATTTTATTAGGCGTCAATGAGTTTTGACCAACAAAACGAGGCAATTGATTTTTGATAAAGACGTCATAATTTTAAAATGCCAAACAATGTATTAATTATTTATTTTTAAAATTTTAAGGAAACATATAAAATAAATGTAATAATCATGAAAAGTACATAAATTACTTTAAAATAAAAATTAATTTTAATTATGTTAAAAGATTATTTTAGAAGATTCCAATCTTTTTACAAGGTTACTAAGAGATGTGATAAACAAAATTCAAAGATTATAATAGCATAACTACAACAAAGATTGAATAATAAGTGAGCTTTTCAATTCAACTGTGTATATTTTTAGATCTAAAAATATACAGAGTTGAATCCAGAAGCTCACTTATTATTCAATTGATGGACTGTGGAAAACTTATACCTACTACAACAAAACTATCAAAATAAATAGTGGAACAACAATCTCAACATAGAGATAACGATTACATCCAAACTACCAAAGACAGCAACCCTTTACATCAAATTAAACCATAAACAAAGACTATAATGGCATAACTACTACAAAGCTACCAAAATAGTGGAACAACAATTTCAACATAGAGATAACAATTACATCCAAACTACCAAAGACAACAACCCTTTACATCAAATTAAACCATACAATATCCACTTATACTCTTTTGACTTTTGAAATTCAGAACCAAACAATGGGACAATACACTTCCTCTTGCAAACCATGGTCAAAGTATCAAAAATTCGATTTGTAAGGGGGTGTCCAAATCTTTAAGGGGTGGAGTGTATTTGTGTGAGTGTTAAAAGAATTATTAAAGAGACATTGACATGTAAAAATAATATAAAACCAAAATACAACATATAAAAATAATATAAACTAGAACACAACTAACATATAAATGAAAAACCTTTACATTCCACAAAACAAAAACATAAATGTAAATATTAAAAATCATATTCATATGGAAAAATAGAACTGCCATACATAGCTTCAGAAAAGCCTATGTAAAAGATATTGAGAGATATAATTCTTTAGGCACTAATTTTCCATTGATTTTTAATTAAAGAAAAATATATAACATCTTTTTAAAGATAGGTATGCTAGTCACACTTTAAAACTATTTAAATTATTATTTTTAATTTACACTGTTCTTTCTTCATTTACTTTATATTGAGAGATACCATTCTTTAGACACTAATTTTCTATTGATTTTTAATTAAAGAAAAACATATAACATCTTTTTAAAAATAAGTATGCTAGTCACCCTTTAAAATTATTTAAATTATTATTTGTAATTTACACTGTTCTTTCTTCATTTACTTTATTTTAACTGGAATAGTCTTTTTTATGTTATATGAAAAATAAATAAAACTTGACATTTATTGAAATGCTTTTGAAACTATATATTTATAAATTAAACAATTCAAGAACTAATTATGACTTGAAATCTTATTTGTTGAGTAAATAGTTTTTAGGTTTTAAACTAATATTCAATAATAATTAAATAGATTTTAGAGACCCTCTTACTTTATAATGCCACATTCAATACCAATAATTATTTATATTAATTATTACTTAAGTTTTTTTACTTTCATTATTTTTATTCAAAGAGTTATTTTATTATGTAATTTTATATATAAATTAAAATTAAAATTTATTGATATTTATTTTTAGTTATATATATTTGACATGCCTTCTTCAATTTGTGTTGTGGCTTTCATTCGATGGTTAGCTTCTTGTGGATAGGTGCCCCTCTCCTCACGTGTCGCCCAAAGTTAGGGTCTTAGAGAAGGTTTCCCCTCCCCTCTCTTTTATTTTGATCGATTTGGTGTTGGCATATGGTTTGTAAGTGTTGTCATTGATGGGAACCCAAACAACCTATCTGGTTTACAATATAGTTTTGGTTTCTACCGACGAAATAGAGCAAAGAACAGAGCATCTAGCTATGTAAACACTGGACATCCTACAAAACAGATATTTTGAGTCGAGGATCTACAAAGAAAATCTTTTATTTTTTGTAATACCTTGGTGAATGATTGTTTTGGTGCACAGTCTCTAGTATGTGACCTAGAAGATCTGGTAAATTATTTTGTTGATTATTTGTGCTAAAAGGCCGACTTGAAAAATATAGTATTCATGGATGTATAAGATGTATAAGATGTAATTAATTAAAATTCATCGTGCTTGAATAAGTTTTATTCGGGTCCTCTCTTTGTCTTAACCGACTTTGGAGGATGAGCATAATGATTTAGTGGTGGATCTGGCTGACAAAGTATGAGCAACTTAATATTTTATGACGCCGACTGATGGATGGATAAATCCTTGACCACAGATATATATATGAGTTTGGTTTTGTCATTTAGAGAGAAAATATGAATATGTGTGTGTATGAAGTGTGAATATGTATCACATCATTCAGTAGTGCGAAAATCAGTTGGGTAGTAGTGTGAATTTGTCTCTAAGTAGTGCATAGAGTAGAGCAGAGCAGAGCGAAGTACAAAATTGGGAAGCAGATCTAGAATCAAGTTTATGAGCCTCATCGGAACTATAATTTGGCATGGATAGATGCTATTATCTCAGTTCTCCCTTCAGATGGTTTTAATTTGAACTTTGTAAAGAAGTAAGCCTTCCTCTTAAGTAATGTACCTGAATGCAAGTGCATTCTCTTTTGTAAGCAATTATATTTTGAGTACTCAAATTATGGATTAACCTCAATCATGGTTTTTCCCCTAATAGGGTTTCGATGCAAAAAATTATGTGTTATGGTGTTATGAATGTTTACTTTAAATGTTTTCATCTTCTCTTTAATGATATGACAAAATGATTTAAGTTTCAGATTAATGAAAGTATAAGATTTGTTTAACATTGATTCACTTCTTAGTGTTCCCTTGATTCCAACAATTGGTATCAGAGCACAGTTCCTCTGAAGAAGTTTTGCAGCTTGAGGTGGATCTTGGAATGTGATGGACTCTGGTAGTCTTCAAGAACAACTTTTGGTAGCCCTTGATGACCTTGACCAGTCTAAAGAAGAAGTTTTAGAATTGAAAGAAAACTTGAAGAATGATGAGAAATTCATTCAATCTTTAAAGGATCAGATAGTGAAATCCATGGTGAAAAGGAAAGATCTTTGTGATAAGATTAAGCAAGATGAGAGTGATAATATTGATGATGCTCACTTGAATCAAGCCTTGAAGTAAATAACAAAAGAATGTGAAAATATTGCTAGAGACAATACAAATCTAAAACATGAGATGGAATCCATGACGATGAAGATGACTAAAGAGATTGAAGATAAAAAGAAAAATAAAGAAAATCTTACTCAGTCCCTCAAAGAGAAATATGATGAATGTAATAGGATGAAAGGGGAATTTACTCAGCTGGAAAGTGAACTACAAAGAACCAGAAACAATGAAGAAGAACTTGGTAAGCAGATTATTACTCTTAGGAATGAACTTGTCATTGCAAATAAATAAAAAGAAAAGGTCATAATCAATTTAGAAAAACTTGATGAGCTAACTGAAGGATAGAAGAGTGGAAATGATAAAAGAGGTCTTGGATATGAAAAGGGAGAAAATTTTAGATCGGGGCAAAAGAATTTCAGACAAAAAAATCAGATGAACAAAGATAGAAGATATCTAGTAAGAAAACCTAATGCACAAAATTTTAATGGATTTTATTTTGCATGTAATAAGTTTGGTCATATGATTTCTTAGTGTAGAAGAAATATGAACTCAAGATTTTCATCATTATCTAGTCAGTGCTTTAATTCCAAAAATTTTGGTCACAAATCAATTGAATGTAGAAATGTGTCAAATTACTCTGTTGATAAAAGAAACATCAAATTCTATACATGTGGGAAACTTGGACATGTTGCTAACCAATGAAGATCTAGAAGAAATGAATGGAATGATTGGTATGGACAAAGAAACACCATGTGCTACAATTGCAACAAGCATGGTCACATTGCAAGATTCTACAGAAGCAGAAACATTGATAGAAACAGAGGTTCAGTACAAAAAAATAATAATATGCAGAATGATGTTAAAGAAAAAAGAAAAATGATTGTGGATGAAATAAGGGATCGGATGAAGAAGACATGGGTAAAGAAAAGTGAATCTTATGACGGTAATGGCTTTGCACTAGAAGCTTCTTTTGACAACTCTTCCGATAATTGATTTCAAGCCACTTGCCTAGGGGGAGTATTTCAAGAAAATATTTCCTCCCCTATCTATGGATGGCACCAGAATGAAGAAAATAGTTGATAAAGTGTATTTGTGATGTAAAAAAGTTTTGAGTACTTTAACAAAAGGAATTCAGTCAATTCATACGTCTGTAGAATATTTTTTCGTCACTAGTTGAGTAAATAGAGTCTTCAGTAAGTCTAGGAAAAATGCATTTATTACACACATGCGAGCTATAAAATTCAAGTTGGAGTCATCATTTTTCACTTTGCATCAAAGAAGAAAAGAAGGAGAGCACTTGACATGAGGATTATGAAGCAGCAAAATCGACTAATCGATAAAATTTTAAGATCTATCCGATATTTTGAAATTACTCTCAAAATCTTCATACGAATTGGTGTATGGTTGTAAACCCCAAATACAAAAGAAAATGGAGAAAATCAAAGGATCGACCACTCTTCATGAATATAACAGTGCAAAAATCAAATTATGAGAAATTTGTTACTGTCGAATGAATTAAAGTAATTAAGCGAAGTGAAACATGGGGATTTGGATTTATGGAATGAGTTTTTGTACTTCAAAGATGTGGAACTTATGAAATTCATATTGAACAAGTTGCATAATGATGTTTTAACTTTGTATAATCCTTATACCATTTCAAAAGAGATAATTGAGAATTTAACTAGATTCTGTAAAGTCGGAGATGTTCCCAAGAAAAATTCTATCTGGAACAAGGAAGTTGAAACCCTAACTAGTGTAATAAGATATTAGAGAGCCCTAATGATCACAACAATCAAGAATCTCGTTACTAAATACATCGCACATGGAATATCTTATAAAAATTTCTACTGAAATCGAGAAGGAGCCTAATCGGCTGGCATAGTCTATACCACTTATAAAATGATAATTGAAGGCAAGGAATAAATACCTATGTTGATTGATAAAAGACTAGATCAAGGAGAATGTGCAACTGACTAAGGAATCAATTTACCCATTCAAATATACTCTTACTCTAAGATTTTGGCTAATTGGGACATAGAATTTGAAAAATTCATTAAAAATGTGTAAATGTAAAGTGTGGTATGGTCAATATCTCACCTCTGGTAAGATCAATGGAAGTTGGTTCCTCTTTCAGTGGTACTAGTAAAGGACAAAAAAGAGAAAAATAAATCTCTGAGTTCAGCCCTCCTAAAAGAAAAGTTCCCAGAACTGAGGAAAAAGGGAAAGAAAAGGAAATTGTAGATATTCTGGATGAAGAATTTGATGAAGATACTAAGAACCCACAACAAAATGAATCCAATGCAGAAAAGGGCAGTGAAGAAGATTAAGAAGATCTGAAAAAAGAAAGGTTACAACAAATTATTCAAGGAGAAGGAGGAATGCAGAAGTTAGCTAAGTTATGGTCTTCTAGACCATCTTATGATCAAGACATGATACTGAGTGTGTTGAATGATCACATTGAGAAATGCAAGATCAAACTGGAGAGCTTGAAGAATATTCTACCAAATGAAATGATTGAGTGTAGAAAAGAAACTTTGAATTCTGAAGAAAAGGAAGCTAGTGAATTTATCTTGCATCTAAAGGAACAATTCAGACTATCTCTCTCTAAACTAAAGAAGAAGATGGGCGAGTTAAGGAAATACATAAACTCAGCCACAAGCATCTACAACTATTGCATTTTTTGGCCCCATGAAGTCAACAATTATACTGATAAGTTGAATCAAACTAAAACTGAATTGAATAATATTGGCAAGAGTCTTGACATATCTCAGATGGTGTTGTTAGGAAAAGATTCAAAGAGCTTGAGACAAAACACACAAAAATACAACTTTCTAAGAAAGCTCTTGTGGATGCCTTCTGGAAAGTAAAGGATTTGGTTGAATGCAAATTGGAGTAGATGGTGGACATTCTAAAAAATGGTAAGAAATTTGAAGAAGCTATTACAATCCCTGAATCCTTAACCGAAATTTTGAACAAGACTTCTAAGAACAATAGTTTGATCATTATTATTGGAATTACAGTAGATGGTTGGAAGAAATCTCTTCTACATTTTTAAAAAAATCATAAGATAATAATCTAAGGACAACAGGTAAATTGTTTTCAACTTTTTGAAATTTTGACTAAAGGAGGAAAATTGTTGACACTGTTAGCATATATTGGAGTTTTGAAGCCTTGAGGATTTTGAACACATGTTTTGTCTTTTTGGCATATGGCATCCATGTTGTGTCATTGATTTCAAAGGGGAAGAGAATGAAGTGAAATATTCCCTAAAGGGGAAAGAATGCAATAGAATGCCTTAGAAATCTCAAGGAAAGAAAATGTTGCAAAAATTTTGGCAGTGTACCTAAAATGATTCTAACACTTACTCATTTTTCACTAAGTGTTGCCATCAATGCCAAAGGGGGAGATTATTGGCATATGGCTCGGGAGATTTTTGTCTTATGACTTGTAAGTTTTGTCATTAATGGCAACCCAAGCAACCTATCTAGTTTATAGTATAGTTTTGGTTTCTACCGACAGAACAAAGTAAAGAAGAGAGCATCCGACTACAGGCATTGGACATCCTACCAGAAAGATAAATATATTTTGATGTCTGTAATACCTTGGTGAATTATTTTTTTGGTGTGCACTCTTAGGTACGTGACCTAGAAGATCCGGTAGACTAATTTATTGATTATTTGTGCTAAAAGGCAGACCCGACAAATATAGTGTTCGCGGATTATAAGATGTAATTTAATGTCGACGTGCTTGAATAAGTTTTATTTGGGTCCTCTCTTTGTCTTAACTAACTTTGGAGTATGCGCGTAATGATTTAGTGGTGGATCTGGCTGACAAAGTATGAACAACTTAATATTTTATGAAGCTGATTGATGGATGGATAAATCCTTGATTGTGGATATATATATATATATATGAGTTTGGTTTTGTCATTTAGAGAGTGAATATGTATCACATCATTCAGTAGTGCAAAAACTAGTTGGGTAGTAGTGCAAATTTGTCTCTAAGGAGTGAGCAGAGCATAGCAAAGTAGAGTGAAGTGCAGAATTGGGAAGCAAATCCAGAATCAAGTTTATGAGCCTCACTCAAATTGTAATTTGGCATAGATAGATGTTATTATCTTAGTTTTCCCTTTAGATGGTTTTAATCTAAAATTTGTAAGGCAGTAAGCCTTCCTCTTGAGCAGTGAGCTCTAGGTAGTGTGCCTGAATGCAAGTGCATTCTCTTTTGTAAACAATTATATTTTGAGTACTCAAATTGTGGATTAACCTCCACCATGGTTTTTCCCCTAATAGGGTTTCCATACAAAAATCTGTGTGTTATGGTGTTATGAATGTTTACTTTAAATGTTTGCATCTTCTCTTTAATGATATGACAAAATGATTTAAGTTTCAAATTAATGAAAGTATAAGATTTTTTGAACACTGATTCACCCCCCCTCTTAGTGTTCCCTTGAGTGCAACATTTGGATAATGAGCCTTCTTGGATTATGGTTCATAGAAGAAATAAATGTCTTCCACAATATATAGCTTAGTCACATACTTGGGTCAAGGGTGTGAGATTTACCAGATCTGGGTTTGATATTCTCTAGTCTTTATATTATTGTTAGTTTTAAGTAGCTTTGTTGCAACTATGTTGTTTAGAAATTGAGTTCTAACAACTCCTCTTTGTTTAACCTTGTAAAAGGTTTGATTTATTATGAAAAACTCTTTTACCAAATAAAAAATAAAAAATAACTATGACTCAAAAATATATTTGATGAGAGTAAATATATTTTAGATTTTAAACTTATATTCAATAATAATTAAATAGATTTAAGTCACAAATGTACTTTGTTTTTTATAGTGTCATGTTTAATAATAATAATTATTTATTTTAATTTTTCTTAAATTTTTTAAGTCAAGTCTATTTAACCTAGAATTTTGCACATAGAAATATTTTGAAAATAGCTTAAGTAAATCAATAAAAATTTCTAAATAGATTTTTCTTTAAAAATGCTTGTTTTGTTATTCCGATTATGTCCAAAATATATGAGTTACATTATATAGCCTTATAGTTTACAAATCCATTAAAGATAAAGATAAAGTAAAAATCTAAAGAGAGAGCGATTAGTTATCTAAATTTTTAAAAATGTGAGAATGAGGAAAAAATAGAATTGAACATATGAATGTTCAATGCTATCCTTCTTAACTTAAGTAATTAAATAAGAAATTACTTAAGTAAATATAAAAAATGTGCAATAATATACTTAGGATAAAAATATATCATATTTGAACTAGTTTTATGCTAACACCTCCTTAAGTGCAACTTAGGGAGATGGTAGAGCAATTAAAAGAAAAAAGAATGGGTTTTGATTTTGGGTACCCATGAAAAAAAATACTCTCTTGGGTGAGGAAAAGGAGAAATATTGTAGGAAAAAAATCCCTCCCAAAAGAGAGAAATGCTAGAAGGACTAAGAATGCCCCATACAAGGATGTTTTGAAATCACTGTACAAGAGAAAGTAGATGCGTCTCTCAACAAACAAGAAAGAATACCTATGCAGAATGTAACATGGTGAATTTTGTAATAGGGTCATCTATAATAGATCATACATCTTCCCTTTGGAAGAAACAAACCTTGAGATTTCAAACCACTAAATTCTCATTCAAGTGGAATGTAGAAAAAAATTATGATGTATAGGTTTACAAGTTTCTCATATGTCTCAATGTTGATGTTGAACTATGACCATTTGATACAATATTCAAGAAAAATGACCACTAAATCATGTAGACTGGATCAATGTAAATCAAGATTTTTCTATTAGAGTCACTCAAGGACTTAAGCTCATAGGATCACCTGCAAAATTAAAATATCCTTCTACAAGAGAAAATAAAGAGCATAAATTTAGAATAATGGATGTAATTTATTAGATTAAATGTGATAAATGATGTTCAATATGCAATATCAAATGTACATATGAGACCTTTTATAGGCAAGGTTGAGAGGTAGGAAAAAATAATATGATGACAAGTGTCTTAATCCTAGGTGTTACAAGACACAAAAAGTAAATGACAAGATAAGATAAGCTAAGATCATATGATACCTAAAACTTCTAGAGATATTCCTAACTCACTAAGTAAACTTAACATGTGAACATTTGTGAAAATGGCCCAAATAGGAACTAGTTAGATATTGTCATGCCAAAAAAATTATCCTTCTTAATCACAACCCAAAACCCATTTAAAAAGAAAAAATCAAACTCAAGAAAGATATATAACTAGGGAAAACATACTAAGAACATTTTATGACACCAATTTGGTGATGCCATCTTGTATGCACCACACGCAATATGAGGAAGTAGTAGGTACAATCTAGTCTAATAACAACCCCTCCTATAAATTATAACCTTGAAGGCATCTAATTAATCTAAAAGGATGACCTCAAGGAGAGGATTCATATTCATGAATAAGTTCCATACTCTTAACTAGAGATTTTATCACAGAAACTAAAGGTAACAAGGAAATTGATAACAATATATGTTCAACTCATTCTAATTGAATGTTCAACTAAGGTCTAAATAAAATTAATCAAATATTCCAAAATTATATTAAAATAATAGAGGATTAAATGAATCCAAATGCATCTAATTGTTTGATTGAATTGCATACTAATATCTAGACTTATAACTTGTGACAAACATAACTGGATATAATTCTAATTCCTATGTATTCATATTATATACATTTTAAAATCAATTTCTAAATTTAAAGTTTGTATTAGGTTTAATATTTTTTTTGATCAATTTATTTTCCTCACATTTATGCACAATTGAAATATTACTATTTCATTTAATCATTATTCAAAATTAATATGCTTGAAGATATCTCAAGTCTAACTTTGAGTTTTCAATTCTTGAAAGTAATTTAGGTTGAATATTAAATATTGAAGTTAATAAGAGACTTAAGAGTTTATTTAATTTTCTTAACTTGGTTTCCTAAAAGGGAAAAGGTAAACTATTAATTTTCACCAACGATAAAAAAAATAACTAAGCATAAATTAACAAGGAATTTAAATTCAGAACTATAAACTAATTCCCAACTAACTTGAAACTCTATATAATCTGATTTCTTCTTGGATTTCCCTTTACATTCTTTCTTTTAAAATTATTTCTTCAATTTATTTTCATTAATTTTCTTTCTTTTCCACTTGATTGATTATTTTGCAATGAAAACTATATATGTAATTGTTGTGGTTGGAAAGAGGAATAAGATGAAAGAAACATATTTCAACTTGATTACCTTAATATGATTTCATGAAATTCTTACTTTGTTCTACTCCCAAATTTGTTTATCAATTTGTTTTTAGTTTGAAAGTAGGTGATAGTAATATTTTAATCATAAATTTTAATTTGTTTACTATATTAATCTTATTTTTTTATATGTCATAAAACTCTATGTTATTAAGAATCCCTTTAAATTTTATCTTCTATTTTTTTGTCAATCATTCTCTGTGATCAAATATATAAGATTGTTTTATGACAGATTACTATTGTAAAAATATGTCCATTTTTTCCTTAATAAATCACAATTGGTGATTTGGGTTAGTACGATTTTGAATATGTTTTTTCTGAGACTAATAATTGAAAAACCCATTAAATTCAATATTTAAATTTCATGTGTATCAATTTTTATGATCAAATATTTGAAACTACTTTATAACAGTTTATTATTTGGCATAGGGGCAGCAGTGTTGTAACCTCAATAATTGATTAATCAAGTGGGTTAAGCTGAATATTTTTTTTCATTTTTTTTCTAAATTTATTATTGATTATTTATATAACATAAATACCCTAGAATATTCATTAGAAAAATTATTTTACTAACATTAAACATTGTTGAAAAATGTATGTATTAAAAATTTACAAAATCATCCTATACACAAAATATTTTATATACATTTGGTTCTTTCTAAATTATTCTTATCTTTTGAATTCTATAATCCTCGAAGATAACAACAACTAACATGTATTATTATTTTTCCATTTCAGCAAGTAAAGTATAACACCTGGGTATGTGCAGGATCATGATGGGCCAAAAAGTGGCGATATGTAAGCCATATGATGGTCCATGTGGCTGACGACTTTTTTTTAACCCAAAATTGATGAAACGTAAAGGGTTTTTAGAGGAGACTCTCAACTTTCCACCAATATAAATTATTCTTTACTTTGAATTTAATAAATAATAATTATTCATTTTCTATTAGAATTACGAATAAAGTCCTGATTGATAGGTTGATTGAAAAACATCTATAACTTTCAAATGGTATCACATTTTTTAAATCCAAAACATGCATCACATTCTATGATTCACAGACTATAGGATTATAAAGTAAAATAAAATCAATTTCATGAATTTTTGACCAAGTTAAGGTGGTTAGATAGACGAGCTTTTATATTTTATAAAAATTGTAATAATAAATTCATAAATAATTATTTACTTGGAAACAAATTATAAAAAAATATGCATCACATCGGGACATGAGTCCTCTACTTATATCTAAAATATTATAAAAAAATATTATCATTTTATTGTGGTTAGGGTGGTCAGACAGACACCTACTTCTTATGTTTACCCTGAAATTTAAATACTACTCTATTGAAATTTCAAATTTTCACGAAATAGATTTTTTTTTTTTTTAAAAGGTCTAGTAGTTTAGAAACTACATTCAATTTTCTACAGATTCTATTTTTACATTTTTTTGAGATAATATAGATAACTTGCTCAAATTTTTACTTCAAGTTGTCTAACTCTGATTTTTTATCTTTTTATTGCCACTTAAGGGCCTATTTTTTCCATGATGATCCTGCGCATACCCACCTTCAACCATAAATGAACTCTAAATTACAAAGCATTCCTAAGTTCTTAAAAAAATTGTATTTACTTCCACAAGACCAACATGTTTCTCTCTTGAAATCCATATGTTGAAACTCCCAAGATAACCTTCCTTATTTTTGTATTAAAGATAAGGGGTAAATCATTTATATTAATGCCCAAACATTGTCACTGTTGTGAGCACAGTTCAAAATCTATACTATTTCAATTTTTTTGTTCATTGCATACCAGTTTATACACAGCCTTACATAATAGATACACGGGCTGAGTTTCTAGGCATATACGTGCATATACAACAAGAAGACATCATAGTCAACTTGGTATACAAAAAGCAATATAACATAATAGTAATGGTACTCAACTCTACTCATAGGTCTTCACTTGAACGTACAGCTTCCATAGCCCAGTCTAAACCTTCATTTACATGGTACCTAGCCAAGTGTTTTTCCTTTCCTGGTCTTATCCTTCTTTCCTTGGTTGTATGCCTTGAGAAGCTCAGCCATTCCTTTTAGCAGTGGTGTGTTTGCTTCTTGGTCAAATGCCCATGTGTGAGAAAAGTTAATCTCTTGTCTGTTCCATTGAACTATGCCTTCCTCTAGCAACTTTGAGAACTTGTGCTTTGAGAGCTCTATTGTTATTGTAACCCTAAGGAGCAGCAACATCATCTATCACCAGCATCTCCTACAGCTTCATTGAAGATCCTTTGGAAATCCTTTAGAGCCCTTAGAAAGCTTTCAGCTTCATCCAAATTGTGACTTAGCTTCAGGTCTATTAGCCATCCTAGCACTGTTTGTGCTCAATATCATGACTTTTGTCGATGATATCTCCAAGGCCACATTTACCTGCAAAGCAACAACAAGATATGTGAGTCTCTTATTTGACTCAATAAGCCCTCTCTTATCCCCTTGGAATTTTTCCTCATTCCTAACCTTCCAAAGATACCAAAGAATTTCAGTTGTAAGAATATCCCAAAATATTTTATAATATTTTGGAATTTTTCTACAAATAAACATTATTTCATACTAGTTAATCTATCCATAGTCATTCCATATGAGAGTTTTATTACAAAATATATTCCAAACCTCTTTGGCGTAAAAGCACTCAAAGAAAATATGCAATATTGTTTCAGGTGTCTTGCAAATACTGCACATATTCATTTCATTGTGATTAGTCTTATAGGATATTTTATGTAGTAGCAACTGCCACCTAAAACATGACTTCTTTGGTTCATTAATATTCTACCATATAAGTGAGATCACTTTTTTCCAATTAGCATCCATTAGATTAATATTCCAGCAAGCATTCACATGGTCTTGAATAGCATCAGTATTAGTAAGATTTTTATAAACACTTTTAGCTTTAATTTCATGCAACAAGGAACCATCTTATTAGAAATTATATCAGAAACTACCTCACTGCCAACGGAATTCAAAGGAAAAGAGGCATTTTTGCAAGTGTCCATGATGGTATTGTAAGTTTTGACATTAAAGTTACCCAACTGAAACTCCTCAACCAACTTGTACAGAGGTTTGATTTACCCATTTTCAATGAGGTTATTAAAGGTTTGTACACCAGCTATGTTCCACTTTTTGGCTGAGCACCCTTGTAGCAGTTCCAGGGGCTTACTATTATGCTCTAAAGTCCACCATAGGGAGCAGGATGTATGGCATCTAAGATCATTATTGATGGTGATATTGCAGTTTTTAAACACAACTTGATGTTTCACCAATTCCCAAGCCTTCCATAAAATTTTGAATACAAGGGATCCATTCGTTGCCATGGGGTGTTTACCACTCAGAACGTCACAAAGGGGCGGGTTCTTCCAAGATTTAGCTTGTTTGGGTGAGGCTTGAAGAATGTTATTCCAGACTAGGACCTTCCATGATTCCCCACCAGAAGTAGCCTTTGCAATCCACTTTGCAGCCAAGGCAATGCCTTGGGATCTAAGATCCTTTAGCCCCAACCCCCCCCCTCATTTTATCAATGCAATACCAGTCCCACCTTACTGCATGCCTTTTCTTCTTGCCTTTGCCATCCGACCACACAAAGGCTCTAATCTTTTTTTGGATTTCAAACACTTGATAGCTATAGAAGAACCATACTGAAGGGATGTAAATGCTATAGGAGGATAGAATCCTTTGGAAAACTTGCAATCTCCCTACAAAGGAAAAATACTGCCTATTTCAATTTTCTAGCTTTTTTTCAATCTTGGAGCTGATCCAAAGCCACATCTCCTTTAGATTGGGGTTGACTGCAAAAGGTATCCCCAGATACCTCACTATTTTGTTTGGGCCCCCCCATTGAAACTCGTACTTCTATAGCCAACTGGGGGGGGTCTCATCCTAGCCAAGAAAACAAGATTTGGCAACAGCTACTTTGGCACCAGCACCCAAGCAAAATAACTCTAGTTTCCCCAAAAGGGTCTCCAAGTTCTTTTCATTCAGCTCAATGAAAATAGCAGTGTCGTCCGCAAACTAGATGTTGATTAATTCATTTTGGTCAGGCAAGGTTATCCCTTGGACCTTGGGTGAATTTGTTGTGTCTCTGAGAAGATAGTGCAAAGCATCAGAGGAAATCACAAAAAGTATAGGAGCCAGGGGGTAGCCTTGTCTAATGGATCTGCCAAGTTTGATCTCTTCTGATAAAACACCGTTGACATCCACTTGTGCAGTGGCATCGCTTAGGAGGATGTCCACTGCCTTGCAAAATTCCTTAGGAAACCCAAACGCTTCCAGAGTTGCCCTTAGAAATGACCACTCTACCCTATCATATGCTTTTTCAAAGTCCAACAGTAGCATAGCTGAGTTCTGACCTGACTGTTTTGACCATTCCATGGCCTCCCAGCTTGTGATCAAGTTTTCCAAGATATATCTTCCTTTAATAAAGCTGGTTTGAGTACTATTTACAAACTTGGGGAGGATGTCAACCAATCTTAGTGCTAGTATTTTTGCTAGAATCTTGTAAGAAACATTTAGCAGCGTTATGGGCCTCCAATTTTTTATTAAAGTTTTGTCTCCCCCTTTTGGGAGCAGTTTGATAATACCTTTGTTTATTTTCTTGCCCAATGATCCTTTCTCCAAGGCCTCTTGATACACCTGTAAAAGGTCTTCACTTATCCAATCTTTAAATTCCTTGACGAATTCCACCGGGAGCCCATCACAGCCAAGTGATTTGTCATTATTCATGGCACTGATGGCCTTCACAATTTCCTCCTTGGTGATAGTAGCCACCAATTTGGAAGCATAGACTTGCCTAATCTTCTTGGGAATGATCTTTTTGATACATTCCCTAGCATTCTTGTTGGTATCCTCATTACTTTCAGAGGTAAAAATCTTTTTGTAAAAACTATGGAACTACTTTAAAATTTCCTCCTGAGAGGTGAAGAGGTCCCCCTCCTCCCAGATTTGGCTAATTTGTTCCTTATGACTCTTTTCTCTAATGAAGTTGAAGAATAACTTCGATCCTTTCTCCCCATGGAATAGCCAATTTAGTTTGGCTCTGGCCTTGAGACTTTTAGTTTTCTTAGCTTAAAGTTTTATGAGGTTATCCTTGCACCGGATCACCTCCTCATTAAGCACTAGGCTATTTGAAATTTCCTGAATCTTGGCCTCTGCAAGCACTAGATCTTCTTGTAGTTTATTCTCCTCTCACCTCGAATCCTTGGCACATTTCCTCCCAATGACTTGAAGAAGATTTTTCCAGGTTTCTACGTTATGCTCCCATCTTGAGATAACACTTTTCCCTTTCAACATCCACTTGTTAATCTCTCTAATAGAGAAAATTCCATCCTTGTAGTCAACATCTTGTAGTAGCTGTGTATTGAGGATGAACTTCCCCCTTTTAGCCCCTTCCACCCCTGCAATCTTTCTTGTGCATAAGCAAGCTTTTATCAGGTGGTGGTCAGATAGGGTGAATGGGTGGACATTGACTTGATGCCCCAAGTCATCTGGGATAAAGCACACCTCATCCTTATTCACATATAGCCTATCTAAGTGGCAGTAGATCCTCTTCTTACCCTTCTGTGCATTGCACCACGTGAACCAGATCCCCTTATAGTCCTTTTTTCCATTTTCCAAGGGATCCATTAGATTCAATTTATGCTTCAACCTTTGCCAATAGTGCCTCTCAGTCCCTTTCCATGAGACATCGACACCGCCCCACTTATCTTACATCTGCTCGACCATGTTGAAGTCTCCACCAACTACCCAGGGGACTTGCGGTAGCTGCTTTGCCATCCATATCCAGAGTTGGGCCCTTTCCCTGTGATCATTAGGGGCGTAAACTGAGCAGATTCCAATGCTATTCCCTTCTTTCTCCAAGATGATCCACACAACCCTGTTACAAGGGGAGGATCCATTACCGGTGACATGGTGCTTCCACTTGTTAGAGAGGAGAATGGAAGTTCCACCCCTCCCTTTTTCATGCTTGGTGGAGAACTGGCAAGCTTCTTTCTAGATGAATTTTAGGTTTACTTCCAACGTGAAGCCAATTTCTTTAGTTTCTTGCAAGAGGACAATGTCTCTCATAGGTTCCACATTCATAAACCTTTTGATATTGTATTTCCTATCTGGGAATTCTAGCCTGCAAATGTTCCAAGAGGTGATGTTAAGATTCATGCTCCATTATCAAGGGGGGTTGCCTCTTGGCTACTCTTGAAATTTTCAAAACATTTAGGTAACTTATCACCCATTTCTAGTTTCTTAGCTATGTGGGATTGGATGACCAGACTTGTCTTCTTTCTTTTATTTTGGACAGTCTTGTTACCAGTCAGTGAATCCCCATCCTTTCTAGGTCTACCTGGACCTCTCTTTGGTCTTGAGACCTTTCCTTCCCACCCTTTTGTGGCATTCTCATCGATATCTTCCCCTCCTTCATCGGCTGAACCAGGACTATTATAGGTAACCATGTTAGTGGTGAAAAGCTTATTGTTGGGGTCTTCACCGGTCAAAGAGGGCACAGGGTCCTTACTCCCTTCTGGATTGAGCTGGTTGGGGATCTCTTGGGTTTGTGTTATATTGCAAGGTTGACCATCACAAATAGTACCAACTTCAGATGTAGGTTTAGTGTTAGGTTGACCCCCACTGAGGATGTCACTCATTTGATTAGAAACCTTGGTGGATTCCCAGGATTTTGAGGATTTTGTTGTCTCCTTAAGCATGTTTGGGACCACCCCATCATCCTTGCCAAGAATGGCAGTGGTAGGTTCCTCAAATAGACCCTCAGTCCTAGGGTTTCTACTCAAATCAGTGCCATCCGGGTGGGCGACCCCTCTTCCCATTTTTTCTATAGTCATTTTACCATCAACAACCTTCATTTGTATTTGACTACTCTGATTATTGTTTTTTTGTTTATCATTATGACCAACAAGATGGTTATCCTATATTCTTTGCCTAATTTTTTTTAAGGAAATTTGTTGGGCATTCAAATTAACAAGTTGTTCTTTGTTCCAACTAGGTGGAGGGGGAATGAGGGAGAGACTAGCCGGATGTTTTGAATCTACATGGAGAACAAAACTGTCGGGCCTTTGAGGGCAATCATTGTCTTCACAAGTATCCATTTCCTCACCAACCAAGGCTTCAAATGAGTTCATGGTGGGGAGACTACTAGGGAAATTGTTCAGATGGAGGGAGGATCCCGAGGTAGGGGACTTACCTTGAGTCCAAACCAGAGAGCCAACACTACGGGGTGGGGAGTCTGGGATAGAGTTAAAATCCTGAGCGGGGTTGGCAATTGGGCTGGAGGCAGGAAACAAATTAGGCATGGAAGAATCCAGAGAAGGCTTATTCACAGGGGGAATTTTTTTGCTTGGGTTAAGATTTTTCTTTATGAGGGGGCAATTCTTACGAATGTGCCCTTCTTTGCGGAAAAGGTAGCACGCATTGATGCTACCAAGCACTTCCATGGGGCAAAAAATGTCTTTACCCTCATCCTCAATGATGATACCTAGAGGCAACTCAATGTCGGGGTTAAGAGAAACAAGAGCACGAGCATCCAAATGTGAGAGGGAAGCCTTTGCTTCATCGACCCTTATTACAGAGCTGAAGGGAGCCAAGACTACGGCAACAAGTTTCCAAAAGTCTGGGGGTAGGTTTTTGACCACTACCCACCTTGGGCATGAAAGAGCCACTATTTCATCAGCAATGGTAGATGGGGACCATGCCATCGCTCGAAACACATAGCCCCCAATATTCCAAAAAGATTTGGCTAGGGCTTTTGTCTGCATTTCCTTTTTTTTAAGGAAAATTACAAATAGACCATGCTGGAGCAGTCTACAATAGGAAAGTTGAATGCCAACTTTTGTCGACCAAACACTAGAAAACCAAGTGTCGATATACTTTCTTGCGGGTATTTTATTAGTGTCAGTTGCAGCAAAGAAGATAGCTATATCTTTAAGACTATTTCTCTCATTCATTATTACAGATTTCATTTCAAGATTAGGGACGAGTCTGGAAAAGCCAAGGGTGTCGAGGGGCTTACCTTCTTCGCCACATCCACTACTAGAACCCGCCTCACCGTTTATAGCAAAGAAGGCATTTTCTGGAATGGATAACCTACCGCCAGTGACCACTTCCTTAAACGTCTTTGACTACAAAGTGTGTTCATCAGAGGGAGGATGGTTGGAACTTACCTGTTGGGTGGGGGAGCCCAAGCCCCCATCCATCTAAGCCTCGTAGGGCTGAGACTCAATGTCAAGCACAGGGTTGTCAAACCAAGGAAGACAACACAAAATAGTTAGGGTTAGAAATGATAAAAGGTAAAGAATAAAAAAGAAAGTGCATGAAAAAGAGAGCGCATGAACAGCCACGGGGTAGAGAGATAGCATGGGGGAGGACGTCACCCCCCACTGGGCATGGAACGACCACGCAGGTGGCAGAAAATTGAAATTTTCTTCTATCTCATTTCAGTTTGTTTGTTCATAACCTTCCTTATTCATGTCACATGTACACAAAATAGAAAGATCAACAAAGAAAAAACAATCTTGGCCAATGTGCTCTCCACCCAACCATAGGGTTGTAAATTCAACCCACCCTCGAGCTAGGGGTCACATAGCTTCGCCAAAAACTCACACATACAATTCAAAAATTATATAGGAAACACTAGTCACATAGATTTACAACCATTTATTCACCACATAACATTCACATTACCAAACTAACCACATTACAACAAATTTCATTTATATACTTTTCCTCTTCACCTTATACACATATATTGGTTATTTATACACAAATTTAAACAAGGTGGATACTCATACCCATGAAAAACTTATATAATTCACAACCAAAGACATAAGGATTCACCATCTATTTTCACATAGATTTCACAAACATAGTAAAATATTCCAAAAAATTATTTTCCACATCAAACAAAGATCTAACAAAGGGTTGAGACCCTACCATAAGAAATGTTATCCAAGTTGTAGAAGACTCTCCAAATCCTCTCTTTCATCTTTCCTTCCTCTACCCTTCTTTTCTTCCTTCCTCCAACTAGCATTTGTCTCTACTAAATGAAAAACAAAAGAATTCAAGGATAATTCCAAAGGAAAAAGTGCCTTCTCCACTCAAGGAGAAAGAATAAATAAAAGAGAAAAAAGTAACTACCTCTCCTTAACCACCTAAACTACCCAACCAACTCAATTTTTTGCCACTTTTAAGAGTGACAAATAAAATTGGGTCATAAACACCCTTTAAAGTGTTTTATGATAACAATTAACTCTTAACTTATAGACCCCACACCTAGGAAACTTTGTAAACCATAAAATGAAACTTTAAACTTATAAAAGTGCATAATATCACAAAAGGTTAAAAACTCACTCAAGAAAACATTCAAAATATAATTAAATAAATGTTCACATTGACACAAAATTCACATAATACCAACAACACATATTCCATAACATGGGAAAAAAAGACCTTAGTACTCCATACGATTCTAGGTCCAGTGTTACCCTAGGAAGACACAAAATTAGTTAATTAGCTATGTGACCCCAACCACCATTGTAAACATTCACCTATTCAATAAAAAAAAAAGTGTCAGTATAATCATATAAATAATAATGGCCGAAGCAACTATTAAATTATCAATTAAAAAATATTATTTTCCAAAATTTATTATCTAAAATGATCATCTAGTAAATCATACCTAGAATTAATTTTTAAATTAATAACCATCACACGTAAACATTACATATCAAATCTAATATCCACAATAACACCTACTTGTGCACCCATATTCTACTTGCACACCCATATTAGGTAATCATCTAATAATAATAAAATCCATCATCTCAACAACCCCTGTCAATATAACTTAGTCCATTTGATAAACATAATAACACTGCTAATATCAAATAATCAACCAATAATCCATCATAAATTAACATCTCGATCAACACATACTTACATAATCAATGGAAGGAACTCATCTGGCTATCATAGAGAATTCTCTACAACCTTTAGTTAAATAAAATTAGCTAGTTAACCATATCTAATAGCAACCAAGAATATGAAAATCATTGATGTTTAGGAAAAACCATCACTCATAAAACTCATGTATAGTGTCCAAACATAGAAGAAAATGAAACATTGGACACGAAACATTAAAGAGACATAGACTAATATGATCATGAAAAGGCAGGGTCTCGCAAATATTGTACCTTTTTTACACTTTAAAGGGTAAACTGAATAGCAAAAAAAATTGTTCGCACCAACACCCCCTTTAAGTGCAACTTAGGGAGAAGTAAACAAACTAAAATGATGCAAATATGAATACTTGGTACTAGGCCATGTTAGGTACTCATGTACAAATGAAGAAAAGGATAAAACTTAGTGGGAAAAAGTCCTTCCCAAAAGAGAGAAAAGATAAGAAAAAATCTTTTTAGAAGATGAGATGGAAAAAAACCCCATGTGAGGAACAGTCCCCCCATTAGAGAGAAGAAGGGAGACCGTGTGAAGCTCCCATAAATGTAAAATTTATACCAATGATAGATGCTCAAAACTTGATGTACAAGATGGTACATGATCATCAAACAACATTCCTCCTCTTAGAAAGAGATAAAATTAAAGGTGTATGCATGATGTCTTCCCATTCCTAAAAAGGAATATGAAGGAATAAGCTTAAGATTTATGAAGTCTTTGAAATTTTATTTGATGTCTAGACATGTAGATGCTAAAAGTTGCCACTACCAATTCAGGCATTTCAAACCATACTAATGAATATGGTGATCCAAAATCTAGTGGGGATGAATGAAGAAAATGATCTAAAGACTCAAGTACCTCTTCTATTTAGAAAAATATGCCTTCTCCAAATGTAGATGAAAGTATCCACACTCATGTCAAATTATGGTGAATGATCATCTAGAGAATGAACAAGAGGGCCTAAATATTCCCTCACAATAACAAAAAGAAGAATCATATTCATCAAAGAGAATATGAATGCAATAAATGGCGTCTCTCAAATTTGAAATGTAGGACTCGACAAACAAACCCAAAATTTCTTCCAAGTACTCATCCCAAGTAGCCATATCTAGAAGATAATGTATAATCATCATCAAGAAAAATAATAGATGGAGGAGATGGAATGCAAGTCTCAATAACTAGATCACATGTAGGAATCCCCAAGTTAATGTAGCCTAAATTCTCCTCAAAATCATGGTCCATGCTAGAATTGTGATCAACAGCTAAAGGTTCAAGTCCTTCATTAGAAAAAAAAATCTGAAAATATGTATAACAGAGATGCATGATCGAGAATATTTGTAGAAATAATTTGTCTACTCTCCAAGTCTCTAATGATATGCTCAAAATAAGATAATATAGACTCTAATGAGATGCATGATCAAGCATCCTAGTAGCATCATTTCCCATCAAAATAGGTGAAATAGCACAAGGATCAAACGAAGATAATACAAACATGATGAGATGCTCTTGAATCTAGAGGTCGTCTCCCTAATCTAAGACATGTAGAAGCATAAAGAGATAGTCCTTTATTTTTACTTAATGTAGAAGAAAAAATTGCATGGCATGTTTTCCTTATTAGAATATTTTGAAGAAGAATAAGAAGTTGACTCAAACATTCTAAAAGGTAGATCAATGGGGTTCTCTTTAAGAATATATTTTAATTCATCAATACCCTTCTTATATAGCAAGAATTTCCTTCAACACGTAAAAGTAGGCTTCTCCTTCCTAGATAATTTATCTTTGGGAGATGATTTATTCTATACTTGGTTTGAATGTGGATTATTTTTTTTGTTATCATATTTTTGAACTATTTCACTAGAATAACCAATAAATCTTAAGATTGAGATGAATTTTTGATACCCATAGAAAGAATATTTTATTTCTCATATATTAACATCTCAAAAAAGTTACAAATGAAGGTGTAGTATATGTAGAACCATAGTTAACCTATGAGTATGAAATCTAGAAATAAAATATGCATAATTAAGACTAGTTTTTCAATGCATTATAGATCAACTAAATGTATTTTTTCTCAATTCCACATGCTTTACATTTCTCTCTTAGATCATTAACCTTTGTTATGTAATCTTGCATATTTTCAAATTTCTTTGGATCAAAGCTCATCCATTCATTATTAATTTTATATCCTTTTAGTTCATATATAGTGCTATACTTTTTTTCAACATTTTCCAAGTTACATGAGAAAAATTACATGATTCAATTTGAAACAATAGATCTTGTGAAATTAAGCTATGAAGAAATCCAAGACATGTTTTTCATGATTGATCATCCATTTTATCTTTTCATTATCTACATGTTTAGGTGTATTTTTCTCAACATATAGAGAGTGACCTAGATTTATTAAGGAATTCCATGCATGTTGATGCCTAGTTGAATATTTATATGGTGTTAGAAAACGAAGCTTAAAATTATCCATGGAATAGAAAATCATAAGAAAAAAGATCAAAACAATGCACCAAGGGACCACCCCCCGCCCCCCCCCCACCCCCCTAAAATCATTCAATCAAAAATACCTCCAAGAGTATGGAATATAATTTTGTTCCTCTTTAAAACCCATTAGTGATAACAAATCTAAGATATTTAGTGTGGGTCATCATATCAATGTGTGCCTCTTGGTTGAAGCTCTCATTTTATTTCTTTCGTCAATTGCTCAATTTCAAATTCTAAAGTTGGTGAAATGTAAAATAATTTGAGATGAGGCTCCATGGGAGCTAGGAAAAATTGGTTCCTAATCCCTGTGAAACCCCTAAAAAGGCTTTGTAGTGAAGAAGGAAACAAGAAAAAAAAGTAAGGGAAATGATTAGAGGTTCCATAGGAACCAGGAACCAATGGTTGGTTCCTGGTTCCCATGGAAACCTTGATGAGACAAAGGGCTCGATCCCCGAAAAGAAAAGACAAGAAAGTTATGGAGATGGTAGGAGATGGTGAGGGAAATCAAATGCCAATAGAAGATGATAGAAGAAGACTACTTGTTCACTTATGTTGGCAGGGAATGGGATGGCATCTAGAGTAGTCACAAAAATCCTACTGTAATCCTCTGTAAAGAGGTTGCAAAGCTTCTAGTTGAAAGGACATATTCCAAAATAGTAGTAGAGTGTAATTCATATTAGTGTAAATAGAGCCATTATCATACCTAGTTAGCTAATCAACTTTCTAGGATTGACCTATTCACATTTAACTTAAGTTTACTTAGGTTTTATTTTTCTTTTGTCTCACTTCATATGATTGACACTTGAGATGCATATTGACACTTGCTCACACACTTGTCAAGTGAGCTCACAAGTGTTCCACCTATAGAGGGGTAGTCAAATTTTCACTCCTACCTTCTCACCTCTTCATCCTTTCCTATATATGCAACACTTGGTTATTCTATTATATAATATTCATATTATATTTGATAGACATACTATTGTGTACATTTTATTCACCTGTGGAACTTGTTTCATGCTCTTTTGTATTGGCATTCTCAAACATGGTATTAGAGCTATGAGAGCACGTTCCTTCTCGGATCGAGGTGACTTTGACACATAAAACTATCAATGAAGCATAATAAATCCAAATGGACATCTTCATCATGTTCAAAAGGGTCAAGAAATGAAAAAATAACTTTCGTTTCATCAATTTCGATAATTTTTATTTTTTGCACTTTTTTTGTCATTGTGCCTATTTCAAAAAATTCTAAAAAATGATTTTTATAGCAAAGAGCCATTTTTCCCTCTCCCAATAGGCTATTTAGGGTAGATATTTGCATTTTATAGAAATTTGACCATTTTGATCTATTGTGCACAATTTTGGCCTACTCAACCTATTTGTGGGTCATTGTTATATTTATATTACAATCATCTTTTATAGGTTTCCTATCACTAGTACTCAAAAATAAATGTGTTGCATTTTTTCCATTGGCATTGAGGCTTGAAGCATCCCACCATATATTGGTGTGTATCTTGTTGTCCTTTCTTCGAACTTAGTTGGGCTTTGCACAATAGTATGTAGAAGCTCAACTTGTTGGAAACAGGTGCCTCAACTTTTGGCTTGAACCTCTGATTAAGACTTGGAAAAATCAACTCAATTCATTCCTTTACCACTTTACTGCTAGGATATTTTTATGGGGGAGCGGTTGCATGGTTTACTATCGTACTGGGAGCCTCTTCGTTCAGTCCGACAATTGGGCAGTGTTACCACCATACCATAAAGTCTCTCTCCTTCCTTGGCGATGCTGCGGTGAACTTAGCGATCGGGATGAACACTTACCTCCTTACCATGGGGTTCATGGTCAAGGCGTGGTGGCATGGTGGACCGTGGCAGTCAGCATGGACATTCACTGCCATACCGCGATGGTCTTTTGGCCATGGCACGGTGGACCATGGCGATCAACATGGACGGTTACCTCCTGTGGAGGTCTTTTTGTCAAGGCGTGGTTGCGTGGTGAGCTTGGTGGTTGGCTTGGATGATTACCACCATACCGCGGGAGGCTTTGCTTAGCCTCATGTTTGGGAAGTGACACTTCCATACCATGGGAGGCTTTGCAATGCTCGACAGTTGCATGGTGAATGGTGGTTGACTATTGGATGACTGCTTACTATTATACCATGGTGGCCTCACTACCTTGGCTTGGTAGCACGGTGACACTGCCATACCGCGGGGGTCTTTTGGCTCTAATGCAATAGTGTGGTGTGAGTTCCGCCAGACCGCGAAGGCTTTTTCAACATCGGGTGGTAGCGTAGTACACCTCATTACTACGAGGGTTGGTCGAATGGCAAGTGGTGGCATGGTAGAAGGGGCTTGGGGCTCAAATCGACGGTCTGACTCAACAGTCAAAGGGATGGATGAATGGCATTATGGCACATGGCATGATTACACTCGTTGATTTTACATTACTGTTGCAAATCAACAACTATTGGTCTAATTTTTTAAAGTGGTGTATGCATTAAATGTAAGATCTGATTTGGTGGCTGACAAAATCCAGTTTAGGAAATGCTCTACAATAGAATTAAATTTTGGGGCAGCCCGATGAGTGATTGCAGGGTGGTTTGATCAAAGATCAGATTGCTTTTCAGTGAAAGGGTGTGTAATTAAATACACCCCATTGGTTTTTGATTGAAACAATGTGAGAACAGACAAAAGATTGGCATGGTGACTAAGGTGACGGTGAGATACATTGTTTGTATGCTGGAAAGCATTGTAATAGTGAGTTTGTTCAAACTGTAGTTTGTTGTTGTGAGCTAACTATCAGAGAGTGAATTATGTAACTTTTTATTTAATTGTTTACTATAATACAAAGTGATTTCTCTTTGTGTGGTGATTTTTTCTCCAGAAAGGGTTGCCGCATGTATATCTGGTGTTATCTTTGCAGTGTGTATGTTTAATTTTTTTTGCTCTTGTTTTACTGTGTATGTGCATCTTAAACACAAGAAATTTTTAAATGATGGATTTTTGCACTTCTCCTCTAAGGTTTTAGCATTAGGAAAGCATATTCCACATCTCTAATTTTCCTTTCAAGTGGTATTAGAGCCTGGCTAGTTGTGTTATCCTTGTAAGTAGGGCTGGTTTTTTGTGCTAGTTATGTTATAGTGGGAGTCTTGCAAAGTGAGAACTAGTTTATGTTTGAGATGGCGAGTACATCAAGTAGAGTACAAATTGAAAAATTCAACGGCGAAAACTTTGAGTCATGGAAACTCAAAATGGAAGACTTGTTAGTGGATAGAGACCTCTGGGTTGTTGTGTCTGGAACTATGCCACAAGGTATGAAACAAGAAGAGTGGAACCTCGCAGATAGAAAAGCAAGAGGTTTGATAAGACTTTGTCTGGCTGATTTTTACTCTTGAATGTCGATGAGGAGAAGACTGCAACTTCATTATGGAAGAAGATTCATGACATTTATTAGGGAAAGTCTCTGGTGAATAATTTACTCTTGAGGAATAAGTTGTACTCCTTGAAGATGGAAGAAGGTGCATCTATAGCAGACCATCTAAACTCATTAAATATGATTTTTGCACAGTTGGCATTTGTGGGTGTGAAGATAGAGGAGGAGGATTGTTGCATGCTCCTATTTTTTTTTTACTTGACACTTGGGATCATCTGGTGATGGCTATTTGAAGTACAACAACTAATTTCAATATGGAAGATGTTGTTGCCTCACTGCCATCAAAAGAAATACAGAGGAATTCTACTGAGATGGCCAAGGATTCTCTTGTTGTTTGAGGTAGATCAAAGGAGAAAGGCAATAAGAAGGACAAGAAGTCTAAATACAAATCTAAAGGGAGATCAAAGTCTCTTGGTAAAAATTCCAAGGTGAAATTCTAGAAATGTGGGCAGCCTAGCCATATCCAAAAGGATTGCAAGGAAAATAAGAAGAAGAATAACTCTTAAGACAATGAATCTTCTTAGAGTGAAGAAGATGCCTTCATTGTAGCCTTGGTGACTCAGGCATCAGATGATGTCTGGTTGATTGAATCAGGTGCATCTTTCCACATGACATCTCACAGAGAAGGGTTCACTAAGTATGAGAAGTATGATGGTGGAAAGGTGTACCTAGCAAGTGATTCAACACTAGAGATCGTTGGCCATGTAAGAGTCAAAATACAATTCCCTAACAGAAGAATCAAAGAGATTGGTGGTGTACTACACATACCAGGTTTGGCTCATAAATTACTTTTTGTCAGTAAGCTTAATGATTTTGGTGTGGAAGTTTCTTTCTCGAGTAAAGGATGTAAGATGGCTAGAGGCACAATGGTGTTGGCTAAGGGTGTACGAACTAGAACTCTGTACAAGCTAGATACACATCCTATTCAATGTAACAACTTCTTTGTAAATTCACATTCATTAGAACATGAAAAAAAAAAGATTAGAAACATCACATGAAACAATCCACACACTGCTCCACTTTAGGAAAACCATATCATCCATACCTTTTAGTAGTGATGACTTGGATACATTAGATGAAGCTCTATAGGGCTTTCTCTCACTAATTTCATCCATTAAGGTTTGTTATGACAAACCCAAACCAACCACCGGTAACCTATCTCCCAAACCTTTTAGCTATGATGAGTTGGACATGTTAGATGAAGCCCTTCAAGACTTTATCTCACCTAGTTCATCCACTAGGGTTTTTTGTGAGCAACCTCAAACAAAATATGTCATTGTAACTCAACCTCAACTTGTTCTCTACCCACCTTCTCATACACCTCATCCTCCACCTAAACCTGAGTTTACCCTTTATCTACCTAAGCATGATACTTTTGCTCACACATATAACACTAGAAATAACCCACAACCCCAACAAGCCAATCGGGTGACATCCTTACCTTTACCCAACCCCATATTACCTAGTGCCCCTCGCTTAAATTCACACCTTAAGGAGTATGATCTCACTGAGCAACTTAAAAATACTCCTTCCAAGATATCCCTTTGGGATCTTCTTCAAAATTCACCAAACTATCACTCTATGCTCCAAATAGTGATTCCTCCTGGTACAAATACAAATGATGTGGCAGCTCTAATACAAGGAATGAATACAATTAATGTAGACATTACCTTCTACCAACGCGATCTCCCTCTCTTAGAATTAAGGAAACAAAATGAATCCTTTATGATAATAGCGCAATTCAATTGAATAGGCATCAAATAAACCCGTATTGACAATGGCTCTAGCCTTAATGTGTGCAGTGCGAAGCTCCTCAATAGATTACATGTGAATAAATCACAAACAAAATCTGATTCCTTATCTATTAGAGGACTTGACAATGTTACAAAGCAACTGCTTGGTGTAATTAATTTTCCTATTATATTCAGAATGGTTATGCAACCAACTCCTATTCATGTCATGCCCTATGACCTTTCCTATAATATTCTTTTGGATAGACTATGGATTCATGAGATGCATGTGGTACCTTTGACCCTTCATCAAAAAATGAAATATGTCTATAACAACAAAGTTTATCAAATTGACATAGACCCTGAGTCTAAAAGTTTCTTACAACTTGAGAAAGGAACAACAAGTCCTCTGAACACATTAATTCACACCTCCAACATAGCACCTCTTGAGACTAACCAACAAGAAGAAGAACCTATGTCTAAATTACTCGGTGATGATTGGGGATCATTAGAATCCATACCTTCATTTATGGGTGAGTACATAATCACACAAAAAGAGGGCAAAAAAACAAGAACAACAAACAATCATGTCTACTCAGAATGTAGAAAAATCTTCCCAATCATCTACCTCATCTACTTTGGAAGAAAATATAGCGTACACAACAAATTTTGATGAGATAGATTATCAACAATGATCCAACTAGGAGGAAATGGAAAGACTTTATGGATGTAGTTATGAACTTGTGAAACAATTAGGATACAATGGTAAAGGATGTGGAAAAAAGGAACAAGGTATTCGAGTTCTCATAGAACCTAATACACAGGAGACAAAGACTGGTTTAGGGTATTATTTTTCTAAGATAACAAAATAAAATCAATGCATATTGTTCAACATCAACACCATCACATGTAAAGTAAGAATCAATCTCACACTCAAACATCCTAAATTCCTTGACATGGATTCACCACCATCATTAGAATATTCTAACAATGATGAAGGTTTCAAAAAAATGTTAGGTGCTTCTGATAAGATATCGGTTCCCAAGAGAAAATTTACCTGTGCTATGATAAGTACTGAGCAAAATGTTATTGACATCAATGAGCCAACTACAAGCATGGAACCATATGATTTGACATTTCCTAAGTCAAATGCACTCCCCTTGGGGGATACCATTGATATTGTTGAGAAAATGTGTCTCAACTTTCAGCTTGAAGCCCCTGTTTTAATGACTTGGCAAAATTCTAGCATTTCTGCAATTTACCGCCATACCATGCCTGCCTCTGTTCTTGCCTTGGCGGTATCACAGTGAAGGCCCTGATGGTTACCTTGCTACCACTCACGGTTTTTTCTCTGGCCGCAGTGGCCATGGTTGGAATATTTTGGTCTACCTTGTCGGTCACTGCGATGAAGCCGCCTACACTGGTCTTAGCGGATATCGCCATACCACAGGTGGTGGGTCCACTCACCGCAGTGGCCGTGGTGAGACTGTCTACAATTGGGTCTGGTGGTTACCACCGCACTCACGGATAGTTAAGTGACTAACTTCGGTGGCCGCGATAAGACCGCCAGCGGTGTGGCTGACGCTCTCCACACTACCGCGGGGTAGCTTGTCCGCCATTGTGGTAGCATGGTTTGACCATCAGTGGTCCCATAGACTGGTCACCGCCATATCGCGAGTTGGTCGAATGACCTCAATGGTAGAGCAGTAAGGACTTGGAGAGCTCAGCGAGCTCGGTGATAGTATGACCTAGTTGAACTCGGGGTCAAAATTGGTAGTCAAATGGGATGTCAACATGTGGCTCAGTGTCAGTGCGATAATTGGCTAAAGGCCAAAGTCATAACAATAGCTATTGTAGGTCGACTCAGGGTGGCGGATAGGACCCAATTTGGGTAAAGAAGTTAATTCCTGAGTGGCTCGGTGCAGCAATATCGACATGGGTAGATCGGTTGCGTGATTGGATGACAGATTCATGAACCTGATGGTCGGTGCTTGGTTGATAAAATTGAATGCAACATATGACTTAAGTAAGTCGAGTACAATATTGCATGTGAATATTTTTTTCGAGCCAGATGTTTAGAGAAAACATTGTAACAGTTAAAGAGTTTTGGAAGTGCTTATGTGAGCTGATCGGAGAAGACTGTATATTGTACGTAACCATTTATGTTACTATAATACAATTGTCTTGACTTTGTGTGGTGGTTTTTTTACCTATAAAGGTTTTCCCATGTATATCTTGTGTCAACTATGAATGCTTATTTCTGTTATCTATTTTACTGGTTGTATTCATCTCAAGTAGTTTTTAGAAAGCTATTAGACTCTGTTTATGCTCTTCTCCTCTGTTGTATTAGTGTTAAGGGAATTTATTCCGGACTATTGGGTCTCTAGATCCTGCCCATTTTCCCTTCAGATATACTAATGGATATAGAAGATAAAGAAAAATTCATTAAAATTAGGCAGTGCCTTGATGATGAAGAACAAGAGGATCTTGCAACCTTGCTTCATGATTTTCTAGAACTTTTCACTTGGAAATATTCAGATATGCCAGGAATAGATCCAAAGATGGTAACACATAACATTGTTCTTGCTGAAAATGCTAAGCCCGTTCGCTAAAAGATATGAAAGATAAACTGTAAGATAGCCTTGCATGTTAAAGGAGAACTTGAAAAACTCCTTGATGTGGGTTTCATTCAACCTATCAATTATTCTCCTTGGATATCAAACATTCTCGCAGGTGCTAAACTTGATAATCATGTTAGGATATGTATGTAATTTTGTGACTTGAATAAATAATCTTTAAAGGATGATGTTCCCCTTCCTAACATCGACATGATAGTGGGTGATCCCACAATACTGGTTTACAATTTTTGGGCAAACTGGACATTGAACTGATTTTTTTAAACTAAATCTTCACATTCGAGCTCCTATAGCGGCTAAACCATGAGGAATTTGAAGATGATGCAAACTAGTGATTTGTGAAGTTTTCTCTATATATTATGAATATATTTTTTTCAAATTTTTTGGAATTAGATTGCAATTTTTTTTTCATCTCCTTCAAAAACTAGTTTTTATTAGTAAACACCATTTTTAAAGAGTGATGCTCACCGTATACAACATTAATTTTTTTGTATGAAGGATAAAATTCTTTTTTTTTTTAATTTAGATTTGTAACTATGATATCTAACCAGTTCATTTGGTTTCATAGTGTTTTATTAAATATTTTTTTCTTAATCAAGTTTTGAAGTCAAACCAATTACAATTCAGACATAGGCAGACTGTATACAACATAAATTTTTCTGTATGTATCAAAATTCAAATATTTTTTAATGGATCAAAGACATCAATACCTAGCCTGAACATATTTTTCAAAATTTTATTTTGATAATCTACTATTTTTCCACATGTGCAGAACAACAAGCTTGATTTTTAGTGAAAAACCTACATTCACAAGAAATAAAAAATAAATCTAATAATTAAATTAAATTTAATTAAAATTATACTTTTTTGGAAGCTTATAATAAGGACTACATACTTACAAAAAATAAACTTTAAATGAATTCATTTGATCCCACAAAAGCCAAATCAAAAGTGGTTTTTTATCAACATTTTGATAGGTGTAAAGGAGACTGTGTTATATGTATGGTTTAAAACTAGCGGGGTTCTATCCAAGGGGGCTTCGTCTAATGTGGTTTGATCAAACCCTTTTCAATTGGAATCCTTTAAATGGATCTTTTCAAGGCTTAAATCATTATATTTTCTAAAAATGTGTGATTTTAGCAAAAATCAGGATCTCCCAAAAAGTGTAAACGACAATTGTGGTAGCACCCTAGTGGATTCAACTACAAGACATGTTTTTTTGTCCTTTATGGATTGATTTTCTAGATATATAAACAAATATTTATTAACCCACAAGATCAATATAAGACAACATTTACATATTCTTGGGGAAAATTTTGTTGGGTTATGATGCCTTTTGGATTAAAGAATGCAGGCGCCACTTATCAACGAGCTATGACATTGATATTTCATGATTATATACATAAAATCTTGGAAGATTATGTTGATGAAATTATCGCCAAACTATTAACGCAACAATATAATGTGAATGTTCTTTGAAAAATCTTTGAATGGATGTGTAAGTACAACATGCACTTAAATCTGAAGAAGCGTGTCTTTGGAGTAAACAGTGGACAACTTTTAGGGTTTATCATATCTCACAGAGGGATTGAGGTGGACAAAAAGAAAATTGATGCTATAATTCACATGCCACCTCCTCAAACCATTTCCCAATTGCGCACCTTACAAGGAAAGATTCAAGCCATCCGTCGTTTTGTCACCTCTTTAGTCGATCGAACGCTACCTTTCAAACACCTCCTCAAAAAGGATGTGCATTTTGATTGGAATTAGGATTATAAATAGGCCTTTGAGAGTTTGAAAGCATACCTTGCAATTCCACCTATTTTACAACCTGCTATCCCAAACAAACCCTTCATCCTTTATATCGTCGCTTTTGCTCATGCTCTCGCCGCATTGTTGGCTCAACAAGACAACAATGGCAAAGAGCATCCTATTTATTACATTAGTTGAACTCTAATCGATTATGAAAATTGATACACATTAATTGAAAAACAATGTTTGGCTCTTGTATTCGCTACTAGTAAGTTGCGATATTATTTACAAAATGCAAAAAATACAAGTCATGACAAAATTTGATCCTCTCAAACATCTTTTCAATAAAACTGACTTATTAGGATGTCTCACTAAATGGGTAATGTTGTTGACCAAGTTTGACATTAAGTTTGTTTCCTAAAAAGAAATTAAGGGTCAAGCCTTAACCGACCACTTAGTCAATTCTCCTTCTCCTTTAGCCCTACCTAGCAATGAATCTTTTCCTGATGAAAATGTGTTGACAATAGAGATTCCTACATGGGAATTATACTTTGATGGATCCAAGTGTCGAACAGGCTCTAGCATTGAGGTTATATTAATTTCACCCGTTGGAAAGCCTAACCCCTTTTCTTATTGGTTAAATTTCCTATGTATGAACAACATCATTGAATATGAGGTGTTAATCACTGGATTGCATGTTTCTTTAGTAATGGGCATACAAAATATTAATATTTTTGGTGATTCACAATTAGTGATCAAACAAATAAATAGTCTCTACCAAGCTAAACATGACAAATTATTTATTGCAATATAAGGATCTTGTAATGACCTTGTTAGAATAGTTTGAATTGTTCACCATTGATAACATCCCTTGGAAATATAATTGCACGTGGATGTAATGGCAACTGCGGCTTCTCTCATATCTCCTTTGTATCCTTCTAAAACTATCGCGTTTACCATTCACCCAATCATGGAACCCTCCATTAGTGATAAATTTGATGATGCATTCATAACAATTTAGGATAACTCATGTGAATGGTATGATACCATATATAATTATTTAAAAGATGGTACCATTCCTAAGCCTACAACAAAAAACACTTGAACTCATCTAAAAAAGCTAGCAACCAAGTACATAATCCTCATTGATCTATTGTAAAGAAGATCCTTTGATGGAATTATCCTGTGATGTCTTAGGGATTTTGAAACTCATATATCCCTCAAGCAGGCTCACGCGAGAACCTATCGAGGTTATTTTTGAGGAAAAACCTTAGTACAAATTCTAATTTGTAGGGGCTACTACTGGAAAAGTATAGAGAAAGATTGGTATGCATATGTTAAGTGATGTCACAAATGTCAAGAACATAGAAATTTGATTCATTCTCCTACTTTTGATCACCATGCCCAAGTCCCTATTTGGTTGTTCTCTATATGGGGACTGGATCTAATTAGAAAAATCTCACCACCATCTTTTTTTGGACATACGTTTATCATTACTACAACCAATTATTTCCCAAAAAGGGTAGAAGCTATTCCTCTCTAATCCACAACTATTGATGTGATATGTTTTTTCCTATTCGAACGCATTATCGCTCGCTTTGGACTCCCTTCCACATTAATTTCGGACAATGGAACACCATTTAAAAACATGTGAAGAAGTTCCTATAGATATTTCATATTCAACATTGCTTTTCAACACCTTACTACCTACAATCTAATGGTCAAGTTGAAAGCACTAATAAGATCCTCAAACAAATCCTCAAGAAAACTGTTAGTCAAAACCACAAAGATTGGCACACACAGTTACACTATGTGTTATGGGCCTATCACACAAGTGTTTGATCATCTATGGGAAATACACCTTACAACCTTGTTTATGGTACCAAGGTCATCATACCCTTGGAGTCAGAAATCTTGGCATTAAGGATTTCTCTTCAAGGTCTTATCGATAATGACACTTATAAGGAACAATGATTACACCATCTTGAAATTGTTGATGAACATCGCATTAATGCTCTCAAGCATCTCCAAACTTAAACCAAGTAATTACAATGTAACATTATATTTTTGTCATCCCTCAAAAATTTAACAAGGGTAATTTAGTTTTATATGAAAATAAACAAAATGCTACTATTGATTAATCTGAAAAAGGAAAATTCGGTCCTAATTGGTTATGACCCTATATAATCAATACGAATTATGGATTTGGTGCTTACACATTAACAAAGCTAGATGGTACGCCCCTTAAAGACCCTATCAATGTCACACATCTACGTAGTTATTATGTCTAGCCCCTTTGAATGGTATGAATGATACAACAGTGTTGTTAGAAGCTATCATATTATATCCTATATGCTTTCACATTGCTTTGTTCTTGACCATTGGTTATGTGTGTGTCTTGAGCACTAAAGTGATTATTTAATTTATTTTTATAATTAGTTTAGGTTTCATACTATTCAGATTCCTCTTATGTGTTATATTAACTTAAATCATAAGTGCATAACATACTTAATCATCATGTTGTATCTAAATGAAACTATAGCAAGTTTTAATTAGATCACATAAGCTTTGTTAAATCATGAAGACATTAATTAATAATCTTCCAAATTCTATTTAATTAATCACATTGTCATTTAACATCCAAACACATAAAAAAAAGTAATAAAACATCAAAATTCTCATATATCTATATATATATATATCACAAATTTTCTATACATGTCATCCAAATATACAATGTCACTGAGAACTGTGATTACTAGATCCCTCAGGATCTAGTACTCATGTTTCTTCAATAGTAGGATGTCGGGAGATGGTCGTATGTGATTGTGATCATGATCGTGATCCACCAAATTTGAGTGCAAAATCTAAGCCATGTATACATCCAAGGGCCACCCACTGCTCTCCTACTATCTAATCCCTCTTTGCCTATAGTCATATTACCTCTGCCACTAGTCTCTCAACCTCTGTTGGAGTCTAGGATGATTGTGCCTCTGCTGCAGTATCAACTCGGTGGACTCACCTCCTCAGACTCTCATATGCTACCCATAATCTTGCGAATGATCTAAGTGACTCAAGATTTTGGTCCATAATAAGTGGGGGCACATGATCTAAGTCCATATCCTCCTCATCGATAGATGCTAACACTATCTCTGCAGTTTCTTGATGGTAGACATATCACCAATCTCTCGCATCTCCTGTAAGGTAGAAACTATACACAATTAGTACACATCATGATATATATACATACAATAATACACAAAATTAAATCTCATCACCTATATCTCCAGTAGGCTGAGTAATGTCAACCTCATCTTGTGCAAGGGGCATGGATGATGTTCTAGCCTCTCCATGATTGTGAGTACTAATGCTTGTTGTAGCCGCTACTCGTGATCTAGTCATATAAATAGGTGAGGGCTCTCCCCACTCATGTTGATCCTCAACTGCTGCCTCATCACTCTTACTCAGGGGTGGCTCCTCCTCCTCCTCTCCCTCCTAGCCATCATAGTCAAGATCTGCATCCTCATCATACTCCTTATCAATAATATCAATAAATATGTATGCAGCCTTGTAGCATGTCTCCTCGACCCCATTCTCTCTCTCATATCCCTCATCTAAAAATGGTATTGCATCTCCTATGGGCTCATCAATCGGATAAATAGGATTTCATCATGATATTTTCCACCACTCCTCATGCTCCCATTTGGCACCAACATCTTCTATGTCGAAGACTAGAGTGTGATCATTATCAAAGAAATCAGAGTCACTCTCGACAACATCATCTAGAGTGAGTTGTATTGTATCACTTGGTCTCTAGGTACTTTGCACTGACCTCCTAAAAGAGGATCATGCTCTGGGTGGCCTTTGAATCTATCCAAACTAGTGCATGACTCAATCATAGTAGAAAGGATGTACTACATGATCATGACAACCAACCAAAAATCTATCTAACTGTAATATCCTCATCTATCTCGTGTGATTTGGCCATTGTAGTGTCAGTTGATAATGTCTCCACAAGATATCATCCTCCTCCAGTTGATCAAATATCACTCTCCAAAAGTGAAAATCTCCATACTGCCATAACCACCATAGAGGATAGCCAAAGGCTCAAGGATACCCCACTATTGTTAGACACGGGAAGCCAATAGACCTGGTGCATGTGATATGCTCAAGGAACCAAACCTATAGAAGTGTGCAATGCACCATGTTGTCTACCTCCTAGAAAACAAACAATCTAAGATCATGATATAAATGTGCCAGGATACAGAATCCCCAGGCATATGTTGTCATGTGCTCTACCATCCCACGTATCAGATTAACTAGTCCTCCCTCTAGGTGTGTTGCTCATCCATCTAGGAGGATTATTGGTGTGACTGTATGCATCGTAATCCATCTCACCACTGACACTCTTGAATATAGTAGCATCGCCTAGTTGATTCATCCTCTAACTCGCTCATCATGCACTGACCCATCCAAACAATATTGCATATCGGCCCTCTGCTCATGGAAGGTACAATCTCTCTAGAAGCACACCCACTCTCCCAGAATAGGAACTTGGAGAATATGATGCACGTCCTCTAAAGTAATTGGCATCTCCCCGATCAACAGGTGGAATTTACATGTGTCTGTGTCCTAACGCTTGCATAATGCCATCAACATGGCATCATGGTACCTCATGGGGGGTATGAGGTATGCCCAATATATCCCCACAACCTGCAAGTGCTCTATGTCCTCTACTGACAAGGCATAGGCTAAACCTCTCAAGGAGCTCAACTGCCTACCACCTAGATGCTGGCATGAATGGGTGGGTGCCTATCAAATACACAAAAATTTGCTCTATAAACCATCTCTAAGCATCTTTAATTTTTAATCTATTCATCATGAAATTGTACTAATGTTGTTCTAGTGTGCTTTCTTAAAGGCCCTAGACACTTTAGAACCCTTTTGGGACACTTCGCGAAGAAACAAGACACTTTGTGAACAAAAGGGACACTTTGCGAACAAATGGAACAATTTGTGAAAAAAGGGGACACTTCACGAAAATTTTTCCCAAGATCCTAAATTAACCTAGAAATGCATATAAATCATCAAATAATTTTGAAAACACAAAGCGAAGTTAGCAGAATTGACTCACCTCATGATAACACTTGTTGCATGCCACATGGTCCCGCAACACGTCTAGTCTCACAGGTGTGAAGTTTCGTCTACTCGACATCCTTCACTATTCTCCCATCACTCTCATGCTACAAGAAGGTAAAATGAACAAGTAAGTGACAAATTACTTTGTTTCTATCTCTTTTAACTCTTTTTCACTCTCATGTATGCACATTCAGGTTTTTCTTATCTTCAAAATACTAGATTACTTTTCAATCAAAACAACATCACAGGTGCTAGTGAACTCCATTTTCAACATTGTTTGTTGTGTCGAAATTGTGTTTCTACACCCTACATCATCAATCATCTATTTTTATGTGGCATGGTACTTGTAAATTCCCTCTGATATGTGTGTCCTAATTTGATGAGGCTAGATTGCTACCTTGATTCCACCTCCGTAAAACAAGTGAAATCAAGGGGGGCATACATCTACCCTTTAATTTGATGTCTATAAGTTTCATAAGATGATTTTTGGACAAATAACTAATTCATGTTGTAGGATTCGACTCCTAATGATGTGGTTTTGCAGATAACTACACCAGGGGGCTTCATTCTCCCATATTTTGAATGAGTATCCTTTTATGAAGTAAAGTGTGTTGTTTAAGAGTCCTTTAGCTTGCATATGCATGTAAAGTCATATGGGCACTAAATTGGGTGCTAAATGTGTCACCAAAAATTGAATACTCTTGAAGAAAGAGACAATATTGTGCCTATTTTGGTCCTACTTTAGACACCCTTGCATCAATCACCCCTCAAAATAGCATTTATAGGCCCCTTAGACACATTATTTTGGACCTTGAGGCTTATTCCACCAAGAAATCACATAAGCCTCAACAAACAACATTCAAATTACTCAAATTCCATAAATCCCACCTTTAAAACCCCCAGTGGGACTAAGTCTCCCAAGGTGGCAACTTAGTCCCTTTTGGGGTAATTTGCAATTTTGAGCAAAAAAAATCTCTGACTTAATAAAATTTTCTGATGGTTGTTAGCCTCTTAGGTCAAAATAATTGACAATTAGGTATTGATGCTTATAAATACATGTTTTTAGGCCATTTTCCACAACCTTTAGTCATTTTTCACAAGAAAATTTAGGAACTAAGTGTTGAACATATTCCACAAGAAGATTCATTAGTCTATCTACAAAAAAGTTGAAGCTTAGGGCAACAAGCTCGGGTTTTTGTAGGTCTTGAAGCTCAATTTTTATGCAAGATCTCACATTTCAAAGGGTTGATCATGGATGTCTATGGAGAATCATGGAGAAATCTAGGTTGAGGAGGTGCAACTAGCCATTAAATCAACCCTAAAGACTTGTTTTCAAAGTGGTTCCATCTTCCATTTTATCTCTATCTTTAGCCTAAAGACGGTTTGCATGCTATCAAGATTCATTTTTATTGAGATTTAGCATCTCTTGGAATGAGTCTTGCATTTTTATAGTTTCATTTATGCATCGTATTCTTGCATGTTGGAATAAAGTTGCATCATACTTCAGATTTCCTAGTCTTAGACACACTTACGGCTAGGGTTTTGTTCATATTTCTTATCTCTTTCAAATTTTAAATACCAACTAGGGGTTTGACCAAGGAAAACCTCCCATTATAAACCAAACTATACTCTATTTTGTAGGTGATTTCAAAGGCTTGGGTCCAGATTCTAATCAAAGAATAGAGTGCAGATTGTAGGCTTCCATTTCCACTCTCAGATTTCCAAAAATGCCATAGTGGACTAAGTCACCAATAGTGGTAACTTAGTCCCACTGCATGTATTTGTTAGGGTTTTTTGGAGATTTGGATACCTAGTTGGCTGAAACAGGCTCTTGAGCAGTTTCCCTAATCTGGGACTAAGTCGCCTAGCTTGGCATAAGTGTCCCAATTGACCTGAAAATTAGATTTTCTAGAAATCTAGAGGCATTGGCAGTCTTCATCTCAACTCTTTTTTTTTTCCAAGTTTACTCTTTTTGTTTTCCCCTTCTATCTTGCTTTGTATTGTCTTTAATCTATCTTCTTGTATATCATTATGTGCTTTCAAACAATGTACATTTCATTAGTGTGGCATCAACAGTTCATATCCATTTCTAGTTCTTTTCATCTGGGACATTCTACTTAGGTATATTTCAATCACATTTACATTAGTTTTGAGTGAACCTCCAAGTTTTGGGTGAAATACCTCTCTCCTTTTAAGTGAAAAACCCTAGAAGTGTAAGAGTTCTCGTGATCTCCTACTCAAACATTGGTAGGGCTATATCATTTATTTCTCCTACCCATAGCCTTCCCTCCTTCCTAGACTCACACGGCTCCATAGCTCTCCCCACATTCCCCTTAGTTCTCATGTGGCTTCATCAAATTCAATGCACCCTCCTACAATATTTGACAATTTCTCCAAGTGATACCTATTTGTGGAAGAGTGAAGAAATCACACGTGACATCTCAGTGCCAGCTATACAAGCAACCTAGTCAACAAAGGTCACACGACATTTATCCTTTTGTTAGCAGCTTGGTTTCTTGTATTATTCTTGGTTTCTTGGAGAGAATAAAAAATCATCTTGATTTGATACTAATTCCCTACATTTTCATAGAAAACATAATTTACAACTTCTGAAAAGGATAACCCAGTAATTAAGCTTCAAAATCCAACATAATTAGTTTTTAGTGTTGAAGATGCTTAATGAAACCAGAACACAAGGAAATAAACATCTTTCATCCTTTGTATCAAACCTAAGTCTGAGTTATGTATGCTAGGTTGAAAAACATGTATAAATAGCTCTTCAAAATTGCCACTCTATTGGAAGCCCATTACATCAATAGATGGTTAACAACAACATTAGGTACAACTCATGAGAAAATTAGTATTTACAGATTGCAGAGTGTCTTCCATGTTTAAAAAATAAAAAAAATTGGTTAAGTGGTAAATAAAATCATGAAGTTGGTGTGTAATAGAGGCCCTTTTAATCATCATAAGGAGCACAAGTTTATGTTCGCAGATTTCAACCTAATGCCTTGTGAGTGTTGTGGGCGACCTCATCACCCTTGAACCAGTCTTCTCCCTACATACACAGCTGCCAATATCTTTATTGGCAGCGATTATATCTCCTCAATAGGTGACATAACCTAGTTCAACTAGTTTTTTTATTACTATTGTATTCACTTGCAGCTTCCACCACTCTCCACACTCAATCAAAGTTATCAACACTTGTCGTAAATATCTTATACTTATAACCTTGACTATTGCAACAATCTCTCTTTTTTGACTCAACATTTGGTGGTTGTCTCAATTTTCAACCAAAAATCTATTCTAACTACAACATTTTTGCTATATTTTTCTCAAAATATTAACAATTTTGTAATTGATTAGCTTCCATTAAATCTTGTAAGGGGGGGCTTTTTTTGTGTAACTTACAAATTGAGGGGTGTTTTTGGAAGTGTGAATAGTCATTGGAAAGGTAGGTTCAGCACTAATGTTTTAGCATCAAGAATTTTTTTATTTCTTTCTTTTTATTATCAAATTTTAACTTTCAAAGTCAACCATGTACAAAAAATTCAACAGGGCATAACTTTCCCCTTGGTTATTGAAATTTTGCAAAAAAAATTATTTCTATCAAAAATTCGTAAGGAATTTGATTTTACATATAAAATTAAGATTTGGGTTGCCATTTTTTGAGAAAATTGTAAAAATATGATCTGAGTTATAAATAGAATATTTTGGCATCTAATCTTCACAAACTTGAAAAATTCTCTTGCACATTGTTTTGGGGGGCTACAATCAACACTAATCATTATTGGGGAGCTCTCTAAATCAAGCAAGGATAATCTAGGTGTTTCTTCTTTTTAATTTTCTGGTTCATATGATCATGTCTCTCACATTAAATCCCTTCCATTTGACTATTCTTCGTAATCCTCTCAATAAATGGAAAATAAAAATGTGGATATTGTGGAAAGAAAAGGCATACAACAAAATAACTTTAGTTTCATCAAACTAAGAAACTAGAGAAAATTATTCTTAGTCATGGTATTACCTTACCTAATCCTCTAGTTTCAAAATATGCAGAAACATCATCAAGTCTCACTCAAACATCTTGTGAGACATCATCATTTAGAGATGAACAATGTAGTTAAAAGACTTACATTGATATCTCATCTCCCATATCACCTCTTGTTACATATGAATCTAGTGTTGACTCATTCATAATTTCCAATGAATCTTTACATAAGGTTATTTCTATCATCATTCTAGATCCACCACATTGGGATGTAATCTATCAAAAAAAACATCTTTGTATGTAGAATCCCACCTTGTAAATTTGGATGACACTATTCAGGACATCCATCTTCTATTTAATGACAACTTTGATGAAGTTGTATCACTGTTACCATCTTTGGATATTTCTCTATCCTTGTCTACATTGACTTCTATCATGATATATTATGCAGACATTCACAAGTTATCATCATCTATGGCAGTATCAGATTCACATTGGTCCAGACATAACCATACATTCATGGTCCCTGCTCCAGAAACATATATGTTACTTGACCCATCTTATTAGCATCTTTCACACATCAACACTAGCTTGGATATATTTGAGCATCATTCAAAGGCATAATTAGCATTTTTTCAATATTAGGATCATGTGCATCCTTCAGAGACATTCACCTTACTTCCTACGTATTTCTATTTGGAATGGGAAGTCATTTTTCACATATTTATGGTGTTGTTTCTTCCCAAGGGGACAAATGTTGTTCAATGTTTGTGGATCATCTTCAACATCCAATGGTGAGTATCTACCAACACTACATGCATAATTTTGAGGGGATGATGCATGGTTTCTCTTCTACTATCAGTTTTGGGAGGAAGTATTTCCTCACATGGAGTTCATAACTTCACAATTTCTAGGGGGTCACATGACCTCTCTTTTCTCTCCTATGGGGAGAAAATTCATTTTACTTTGTGCTAGAAGAAATTTGTGGGGGGTCATCATGATTTCTTCATCTATCACTTCTTCTTCACTTGTACATTTCATTTCACTGCATCATTTATCTTTTTTGAGAGGGGTTATTATTTTCCACTGGGCTTTTCTCCTTTACTCCACCTTATGATATATTTGTACATATGAGTACCTAACATGGCCTCATAGATAGGACTAATCATTAGTACATTACTCCCTAAGTTGTACTTAGGGGGGTTGTTAGTGTAAATAGAGTCATTATCATACCTAGTTAGCTAATCACCTTTCTAGGATTGACCTATTCACACCTAGCTCAAGTTTAATTAGGTTTTCTTTTGATTTTTTTCTCACTTCATATATTGAGACATGTGTCCTCATGACTTGATACACCTATTGACAATTGCTCACACACTTTTCAAGCGATCTCACAAGATTTCCACCTATAGAGTGGTAGTCAAACTTTCACTCCTTCCTATTAGGTTAGGTGACATTTATGAATCAAATAGATACCCAACCCGACTTCCTCTATATTCTTGAATAGATTAACTTCAAAATTATCATTTCCCCACTCATTTAAAAACAAATCATAAATGTCTTCTATTGGAATATTAGGCTCTTGGACAATAGGTTGTTCCTCTTGCTCGTGAATGGTAAAATTTGCATTTACAACACTAGGAACATAAGGCTATATATGGTCTTTTTCAATAGGCTCTAATTTTACTATTACCCTGGTTCCATACGTTGTTCTAAAAAAAATGTGTGACCAATCAATAGATAGATAGCCACCTAACTTTGTAGTGAAGTCTCTAGAAAGGCATATAGTGAAGTACTGTGAAAGATATATGACATAAATATCTTGAAGTATGGAGAAGTTTGGAAAAGAATGTAAAGTAAGGCTCAAAATTTTAATGGTTCCAATGGTATGATGGTTGTCCCATCCAATTGTACTACTACTTTGGTAAGAGTCTTATATGATAAACCAAGTTTGCCAGTTATTTTTTGGGCATCACAAAACTACTTGCACGTGAATCAATCATGCAATTATGGACAAGGTGTTGGCCAATCATCAAAGATACATAAAATGGAGTTGGTTTTGTATCTTTGATTTTTTCTTCAGCTTTAATTAGTGGAGTACTAGCGAGTACAACTATGGGTTACTCTTTGGAAGACTCACTTGAAAAAATAACAATAGATAAAGAATTTTAGAATTCTTGTTTCTCAAGAAGTGATATTGAATCCCACATCAACATGCTGACATTTTCAAGTTCTTCATATGACCCAAAATATTGAATGGGATTGTACTAACCTTTGGTTATCCTTTTGGAACAACTTATCCTTATGTTTTCAATGGTTGTGGGTGAATTTTAGGCTACTCCTTGTTCACTAGAGGTTGTCCTCTTAGTATTATTTTCGCATTTGGTGTATGTGATGGACCAACAGTGCTTTGGTGACATATAGGAACTTGATTTTTCCCCTTATCATCTTTTTTCCCAATATCAACAACCTTTTGTTTTACTCTTGTATTGGCTACAATAGAGTGAGATGATGGATTTTGTGTATTTGGATTATTTACCCCACAAAATTCTTCACCTTTCCAATTCATCAAAGTGACATCTTGATGGCTTTGATCAACATTAGAACCCTGGTGTTCATGATCTTTTTGTGATACATAGTGTGGGACAATAGTGTTATTTTCTACCATGAGGGCCTAATTGATCACTTTATTCAAACATGTGGCTTGGTTATGAGGTTGGTTACATGGAAAACACGACTTTTATTATTGTGCCATGTTATTTTACACTGGTACAAGTTCTCTAGAAGTGTTGACAGTATTCTAATTGTAAGGTTGATAATGCCTTGCATTAAAAATTCCTTCTCTGACCTTAAGGATCAACTTTGTAAGGAGGCCTATTAGGCTAATTGGGATGATAAGGTCTGACATTTTGATTTTGATACTTCTTTATGTTGACTAATTCATTACCAAAGTTTTGCAAAATACCTTTTATCTCTTGAAATTCATGGGATGGAGGTTGGACAACCTTTTCTTGGAAAAAAAATTGAATAACTTGGTGCTGGTATAGCAAGTATATTACCTATTGGGGGTAATGGAAATGGTATAGGTGGTTTTAGGGTTAGTGTGGGATCATCGGGTCCAAATTTATCCCTTAAGTGGAAATAAAACTTAGAAAAATAGAGTTAGGCAACTTGACAAAAAAAATTGAATAAGTTATTAGCATAATTTTAAAAATATGTAAGAACAAAATTTATAGAAAATTGAATTAATTTCTAATATACTAGTCCTTTTTTAAAAAAAATAAAACCTATTTGGTGAAAATTTGAAAGTTTAATGCAATAGTACTAAATTTTCATGAAAAAATAAAAAAGCAGGTGTATGTCTGAACAACCTAAGTACAAGAATTTTTTATTTTTATTTTGAAACTTTCAATATAAGTAGATGAAACATGCCTAAATGTTCTATATTTTTTTGGTAATTTTTTTGAAAGTAAATAATTAGTGAAAAGAAGAAAGATAGGGTGGGTTACCAAAATATGATTGATAACCCAAGTACAAGACCTATCTTCTACCATTTCATTAGGAAATGAGATCCAAAAAATGAAAGGACTCTCAACCTTAAGGTGACTCAAGTCAAAGTGTGAATCTATTGATTTCCATTTTTGCAAGGATGGGGTCTTGATTAAACAACACTTTGGGGAGAAAGATTAAAAATAGAAAACTAGCTCCAAAATGTAACCTACAACTTGGATCTTGAAGATTAAGCTTAATACAGATGGAACCAGAGATCAAATTGTAGATCTGAGAGATGTAAGAAGGTATGTACCAGTCACCAAAACTTCTTTTTTGAAGCTAACTGAGCACTCATTCACCCTATGGCCAAAGGGAAAAGGCTAGGGCTTTGTAAAAATGGTTTTCGGGTTCTGTGCTCTTGTGTCTGCACTCCCAGTTTCTTGATTTTCATAGTTGAACAGTCAAAAATAAATCCTATAGGTGAGTTTTTGTGAAATTACAACAATGGTGACAACAAATGCAACTTTGACAACTTCATTTTTTCTCTTCAAGATTTATTCCACCTAAATCTGCAAACACAAATCAAGAGGGATTTTTTTTTTTTTGGTGAATCTCAAACCACGTTTTGGTAATTAAAACTTGAAATGAAATAATGAAACATGAAGGAATGATGAATAAACAAAGCAATTCCACAACTCACCAAACCTTCGAATGAACCTTGGAATGTAGATCTACAACTACCATGAAATGGATTCAATAGATGTGGATCTTGATCTTGAAACTTGATTTGAAACAACGTCTTGAATGCTTGAATGGATCTTGAACACTACATCAATATATTAGCTCAAATAACATGCATGATGTAATAATACCTTGATATAATAATTCTGCAACAATTCTTCAATAAATCTACTCGTGAATGCCTTGAAATTCTCTTGATCTCATAAGCTTGCTATAGGAATGCTCTCTTCAATTTTTTTTCTAGGTGAAACATAGTGAAATGACCTTATATCTATACATATGTAGCATTAATTTCACTCAATTCAAATAACACAAGCCGACATGTGAATATGGATTTGAAATCATTAAAATAATGCCAAAAACATAATTTAAATTTAGGTCCTAGGTCTAAGTGAGGACCCATTACCTAGGACACACATTGCTCAATGATAAGTGTTATGTTATTGCAATGAATGTCAGGTTTTCCTCTTCAAAAATTTGTTATTAATTAGGCTTGGATTTGAATTAAAGGGGTCAACTAAGGAAAATTAACCTTATTTAATTAATAAATCCCTAAATAATTGTGAAAGTGCAAAGAGGTACACTTTACAACACTAAAATAAGGAAAAATTAAGTCCATTTTAATTAATAGAGTCCTAAACTTAATGTGAATATGTAAAATACATATTACAACACTAAATTAAGGCATAATTTAGTTCATTTTAATATTTAATTCCCAAGTTAAGTGTGAAAAAGGGATACTTTTTCCTACACTACATTTAGCCCCCACTTTAGTGAGAGGATGATCCCATGTCAAACTCACACTAAAGTAGACATTCAAGACACCTATGTATGTATCAATGACAAAGATACTCAATCATACATCAAATACCTAAAGAGAAAAGGGTGGTGGATCAAGCCTTGACTTTCCAACATGATGTGGAACACATCTAAGCTATTTGTCCAATAAGTTCACAAGTAGAACTCAATGTCCACTATGCAAACAATGCACACACTCACTCAAGGCTAATGGAACCTTAGGTCATCCATTAGGTGAGCCCCGAGGAAAGTGGCTTAGTGAGAAATTAATGTTAGGTCAAAGGCTCTCACTGTACTTACCATACCAAAGATATCCTTTTGACAACTCCAATACGATGCCACATACACTAAGGCTTCGAGCTCCATAGGGCCTAAAAAATTGTGTTATGCTAAGAAAAATATGAACAAAGGAAAGGCTCTACTAGAAAGAAAGGTGTTTTATTCTTGGTGGCCTTGAAGGGAGGGGTTTGATATTTACAAAGTTAACAAGTTGTATTATGCTAAACACTTATAAACAAAATGCAAGTAAATATTTACAGTTCAAAGGGACTTCACTTAATTCGTATAAGGTCTCTTCTTAGGGATCATCATGCCTAACATCTCCAAGAGAGGAAAAATCCAAGATAATAGAATCTCAACTTAGGTAATGCAACACGTAGCATCACCACTAAGAGGAAATTCATACATTAATAAATATCATGCTCTCAAAGGACATCATAATCAATGACACCACTAAGAAAAGGACGTGTCAAAAGAAGAAATAAAATCACACAAACAAACATGAGTATCAATGTATGTCCCTACTTTAAAGTGATTTCTAACACCAATTTTGTGAGAAATCTTCTTTAAAGTAGCCAATGAAGAATACACAAGAGCTTATTCGTAAATCCCTATTCCAAGTCATATGTTCTCGAATGAAACTACATCATGAAAAAAAGGAAGGGGTTGCCCCCAAAAACACATAAGAGATCTAAATATTCAAGGTTAGTATCTTTGCTACAATTTGATTATAGATCTCAAAAATAAGATCTCATCATTCCCCAAATACTCGCAAAATAGGAAGAATGACACATAAAGAGCGAAGACAAAAAAAAGCTTTTGGGTCAACATGGAAGAGACCTAAATGTATCGATTCCTTGTGTCATCCCCAAAAGGAAAAAATGAGAGAAATGAAAAGATAAATGTTTACGACATATAGAAGAATGTAGGTACACATAGAGGAATGCACATAAAGAGAGATATACATCAAAAAAAATAGTATAGGGGATCACATTACACACATGCAATCATATAAAGAACAGGAAAAAGAAAAAAAAGCAAAAGACTAGTAAGGCACATGTGATTCAACCTATAGTAGGTTGTATGTATCTCAATCTTGTTTAGTATATGCAAAAGGAGGACAACTAGCCAAAGGGTCAACATCAAGTACTGAACTAGGGCAAGGCTATCTAACCCCTTGCCCCCTCTAAGTGTAGGACAAGGATGAGTCGAGATAAATGATGAGAATGAGATCCTTGCAATAATTAAAATGATTTGCAATGAATGTTAAACATGTAATAGTGAGCATAATAGGATCCTATAACTATTACATCCAAAGGAGAAAATCTTATGCTTTTAGACAAGATGGATCCCTAGGGGATCTAAATTTCTCCAATATTCCCTTTAAAACACAACACTTATTGGTGTGATGTCCAAATAATCTATGATAGGCATAATATGGTTTATTTTGATAAGTTTTCTTTTCTGTTAGATTTTCATGTTTAGGTTGTAAGGTGATCAATCCCCTATGTAAAAGAGTTTAAAATATCTTAGTCTTGGATATCTTTAATAGTTCATCAAAGGATTTGGGTAGTTCAAATATCCCTTGTAGTTGAAATTTTTGTTGTGCATGTAGTTTCGACTTCTTCTTCTTTGGTTTGATAATAGTTTGGTCATCACTTTCCTCTTCTAACTGCAAGTCCTTTCCTTTTTCAGAAAAAGGATGTCTTAGGAGTAGTAAGGCGTAGTGTAGAAAAATGTATCCCTTTACATTTTCACACTTTTTTGGTCCTCCATGTTAAAATTTAGCTTATTTATGCCTTAATTGGTCCTATTTTGCATCCATAATCCTAGTTAAATGCATTTTTCTAAGGATAATCCTGGCATATAATAAATGGAAAATCATAATTTAATGTTTTTGGCTGTCTTCCATATTTATGGATCTAGGACCCATATGCCCATTTGGATGTATGGGTCCTCCCTAGGTCTCGAGCCCTAATTTCAAATGTCACATTAAACATAACACTTATTGAATTATGTGTCTCAGGTTTAAGCCTCTAGGACTCATACACACAACCTGGTGTATGAGTCCCATTTTAACCTAGGACCTATTTTAATTCAAATTCTTGGCAGGATTTTATTATCCTTAGATTCAATTTTTGAATGTCAGCTTTTAATTTTGTAATTTAGAGAAATTAGGCATAAACAACTATATTTATACAAGGTCATTTCATTATGTTTGATCTAATATTTTCAAGAGAGCATTCCTAAGGAAATTTTATGAGATCAAGAGCATTCAAAAGAAAATCATCAAGCATCATGTCAAAGTCTTCATGCATCATGTTTGTTTGTGAGCTAACATTGGTGATATAGGTTTAATGATTCAAGCAAGAATTCAAGACAAAGTTTCAAGAATTCAATCAAGATTCAAGATGCACATTCATGCTAGCCATTTCACAAATTTTTGTAGCCTTTATTTCAAGGGTTTGGTGAGCTGCAATATTGTATTTGTTCATTCATCATTCCTTCATGCTTTTTCATTTTATTTCAAGGTTTAATTACCAAAATGAGGTTTGACCAAGGAAAACCCCCATTCCCTATAAAGAACATTTTTCTCTCTTGATGTTTGTTTGCAGATCTAGGTGGATTGGAGCATGAATTTCCTTTGAAGGAAAAGTTGCAAAAGCTATCAAAGTTGTCAAGAAGTTGTCATCTTCACAGATTCTCACCTAGAGACTAGAATTCAAACTTTCAGACTTAAAGATTGGATAAGAAGGAAGATACAAAAGATCACTAGAGGCTATAGAAGTATCAGTCAAACCCTACAACAGGACTCATATGCCCAAATGGGTGTATTAGTCTTGGTATACCTATTTTTGACATCTTTCTATAGGTCCTCTTAAATCATTAGAAGATTCCAAATTTTGCCCAAAAACCATGTACTAGGACTAAATCACCCTACCTAGCGTATTAATCCCAATGTACTTCAAACAGTAGATTTCCAGGGTTTACATACCTTTTTTTAGCCTCTCCACTCCTCTAAGTACATTTTTGTTTCATTCTATTTGTTAATTTGATCTCATGCTTTCAAGTTTCTAGGTTTTTGTGCATAAGTGTTCTCATTTATCCTTTGAAGCTTCATTTAATGGTGAACCCTAAACTAATCATGCTAGGACTCCCCTAACAATCCCTTAGTCAAGTCACTTGGTTGAGGGATTTAGTTTCCTAATGAATTAAAGTGTGAAATAGGTCCAAGTCCCATCTCCCAAAAGGTGTAACCCTATTTACCTTTTGTTCATTTTGGTGAGCCTGACCTTTGAACCCTTGAATTTATGATTTGGAGAACATTGTATTCCTAGATCTAGATTACATTGAATTTGCATTATATTTTCATAATTTGAATTGAATTTAAGACTTCTAAATATTGCATTCTTGAAAAGTGCATATAGGTTGCATTTTTGCATTTTGCATCATTCAATTTCATTGGAAATTTTTAATTGTAAATAGTCAATTGAGCATACAACCTAGACACATTAAAATCATCTCATTTTTTTTTTGATTCAAGCTTAAAACCCTATTTGGGACTCATTCAGCCACCTGGATGATTTAGTCCCTATACAGGTCTTTTTTCCATATTTCTAAGTATTTTGTGTTCTCTATTTTTCACTATTTGAACCTTCCAAAAACCCTAATTAGGACTCATTAACCCACCTGGGTGTATTATTCCTTGATTAGGTTTGAATCTATATTTTATAACATTAAAATCTTGTCATTTTTGCTTCTAGTTGATGTATTTAGATTATTGCTTCAATTTGTAGAATTGATGCGGGAGCATCCTTGGATCCTGGAAATCTTGCATCAACCAAAAGTATTTTCATTCAGTTTTGTTCAAGTTCAAGTTGGAAGATTCAGTGTTTCTTCATGTTTTATCACTAGACCTTGTGGATCTATGGTTTCATCATGGACATGTTCATTTTCCTTATTCCAAGTTTTCATCTTGATTGGATCTTTTTCCAGCAAGTTATCGCTTTTGGATTAAGTGATAGTTTTTGGATTTGGCCCAAGAATAGTTTCAAATCTAATGGCTAGTTTGATCACTCATGGATCTTTCTCATAACTTGTAAATCCTCTCAATGTGTTTTGAATCATTCTGTGGAGTGTCCCCAACCTTAATTTTAGGTCCACACTTCATCATACGCACCTGTCGTGGATAATTTCAAATTTGAGGCTAACCTGTTCATGCACATGTTACATTTCCTTCATCGAAGATTGTAATGATCTTTGGCTGACAGGGATGTGATATAAATCTTGCAATGGATCATTAGGAAATCAACTCATTCAATTAAGGTCAATTAAGAGGAATACCAGTTTTGATCTGTAATATTTTTGCTCAAATGTATGAGCATTATATTTTGAGCATGGTGTATACAACCTGTGAGTTGAATCTGTAAGCCCGAATGTGGCTGACTATATGTAATTGAATTTTTTGATAATAAGATTGTTTGTATCTAAATTTTCCTCCAGATTCTTTGTTTCTTTTTTTGTGTGACTCTTTTTGTACAGTCCATATTGTTCTCTTTGAGGACCCTCCTACCATGATTACACCATATTGGTATCAGAGCGAGATTTGTCCCTTGCAAGATCGTCAGAGTTTGCAAAGTCCTGTTGAAGATTTTTTGTGGGGTGGTGGATTGAGGATCTGACCTAAGCTATAGAGGACTTGTGTAAATATGGTGAGAAGAAGACATGGTATAGGAAATGGAGCACATGGAAATGCATACCCAGCTATAATGGAAATGTTGAGAGGAATTGTTGCTAGATTGGAAGCAATTGAAACGGCCCAGAGGAGAGGTCAACCGGTTGATTATGTGAGTGATGAAGAAGTAGAAGAATAGGAAGAAAGGTAAAGAGAAGAGCAACCAGGTCTTGATCGGGGAGAAGAGAGGTTCATAAGAGACCTAACCAGAGTGAACACTAAACCACATTTCAATCCACTGGATTATAATGGTAAGTTGGATTCAGATGAATTGCTTGATTGGATAATAGAGATGGAAAAGTATTTTTATTTTGAAGGTACCACAAAAGACAAGAAGGTGAAATTTTCTTGTACAAATTTGAAAGGACATGCATCCCTTTGGTGGGAACACTTGCAAAAAGATAAGCAAAGAAAAGGAAAGGAGAAGATAAAATTTATGCCTGCAGAATAGTAGATTAGTTTGTTATGAAATTTGCAAAATTTGAAGTAGAAGAAGACAAGTGTGGCAAAGTATACTGAGGAATTCTACAAGTTGAATATCAAATCTGAAAATTTAGAAGATGAGACCAAAAAAGTAGCCAGATATATGAGTGGTTTGAGATCGTCTATACAAGATGAGATTAGTTTGATTAAGTTATTGAGTGTGGAAGAGGCATATTAGTGTGCCCTAAAAGCAAAAGAGAAGTTGATTAAAAGACATGAGCAAAGAAAGAGAGAAAGAGGTGGAAGATTTTAGAGAGGAATATTTTTTACTAGAGGAGGAAGAGGATCTTTTGAAGATCAAAATAAAGATAAGGAAGTCAGTGAGAATGATAATTCATACTGTAGAAATGATGGAAAATCTTACCAAGGAGGATGATATGGTATTTATAGAAAAGGTGATAAAGGATAGGAGAAAAGAGTATTCAGAGAACTTGTTATAAGTGTGGTGGAAAAGGACATAGAGAATTTTAATGTAATCAAGGATAGACAAGCAGAAAGAAGGAGAACAATAGGAGAACAATTTTTTTTGAGGAAGATGATGTTGGATCATGCAAGGTAGTTGGTAAATGTTGCAAAGTAATTATTGATAGTGGAAGATCAAAGAACCTAACTTCTAAATAAATGGTGACCAAATTGAAGCTGGAAAGATTGAAGCACCCAAATCTGTATCAGATGGCATGGATTCAAGATGAACATAAGATACTGGTAAGTAAACAACGTTTAGTGAAATTGATGATAGGAAATTATCTTGATGAAATTTTGTGTGATATCATGCCTATGGATGTATGCCATGTTTGTTGGGAAGGCATTGGTTGTATTATAGATAGGCTATTCATGATGGAAAGATGAACATATATACTATTGTTGTAAATGGGATGAAGCATACATTGTTTCCATTGGAGGATATCCCTAAAGTTGAGGTTTGTATGAATGCTAGAATTTGTTTGGTTGATGGAAGGAGGTTTATGGATGGACTGAGACATGAGAATATGTTATATGCCTTGGTTCCAAAGAAGGTTGAATACTTGAAGCATGTAGAAGAAAAACTAGAGGAGATAAAGGAATTGTTGAAAAAATATGAAGCTATCATTTTAGATAATGTACCTGATAGATTTCCACCTATGAGAAATATAAGTCATTGCATGGATTTGATTCCTGGAGCTAGTTTACCTAATAAAGTAGCACACTGAATGACACCGGCAGAAAATGAAGAATTGTTGAGGAAATGTTTGATTAGAGAAATTTAGAGTCCTTGTGCAATACCTGTTGTGATAGCACCTAAGAAGGATGGAGAATGAAGGTTGTGTAAAGACTCTAGAGCCATAAATAAGATCATAGTGAAGTATAGATTTCCTTTTCCTTGGATGGATGATATTATAGATTGTTTGAGTGGAGCTAAATACTTTACAAAGATAGAGTTGAAGAGTGGATATCATCATATTAGACTCAGAGAAGGGGATGAGTGGAAAACATCATTCAAGACAAATGAAGGATTGTATGAGTGGTTGGTGATGCCTTTTGGACTAACAAATGCATCAAGTACTTTCATGAGGTATTGAAGATATTCTTGGGTAGGTTTGTGATTTTCTATTTGGATGAAATCTTGATTTTCAGTAAGACTAGAGAAGAACATTTTTTGCATATAAGACAAGTTTTGTAGAGGTTGAGAGAAGAGAAGTTGCTAATAAATATTAGGAAGTGTCGTTTCATGAAGGAAGAATTGGTATATCTAGGATTTGTGATATCTATGGATGGAATGAAGATGAATCTTGAGAAGGTAAGAGCAATTTTTGAATGGCCTACACCGGAAAACATGGGAGAGGTAAGATCATTTCATGGATTGGCTAGTTTCTACTAAAATTTCATTAGGAATTTCAGTTCTATTTGAAGTCCTATGACAAAAACATTGAGAGGAGATAGGAAGGATTTTAGGTGGACATCTAGAGTAGACAAAAGTTTTGAGTTATTGAAATAGAAGGTGATTGAGCAGCCTGTGTTGGTTTTACCAGACTCTAATAAGTTATTTTAGGTAGACTATGATGCAAGTGGAGAAATATTAAGTCAAGAAGGAAGACCAGTAGCCTATTTTAGTGAGAAGTTGAATGATGATAGGAGAAGGTATTCAATGTATGATCAATATTTTTATACCATTTTTCAAGCCTTAAAGAAGTGGAGACATTACTTTTTTCTAAGGAGTTTGTGTTGTATACTGGTCATTAGGCTTTGCAATATTTGAATAGTCAAGGTAAGTTTAATTAGAAACAAATGAGATGGGTGGGATTGTTGTAGAGTTATACTTTTCTTTTCAAACATAGGAATGGAAAGTCAAATAATTTTTTTGATTCTCTGAGTAGGAGAAACAATTTACTGGTAGAGATGAGAGTGGAAGTATTAGGCTTTGATGAATTGAAGAATAGTTATGAGGAAGACCCATATTTTTCAGAACCTTGGAGAGCTTGCAAAAAACAAGTCTTGGAAGATAGGAGTCAGTGGTTGGATTATTTCATTCAAGAGGATATGTTGTTCATAGGAAGTCAATTGTGTATACCTCAGAGCTCAATGAGGGATAATTTGGTTAAAGAGAAACATAGTGGAGAATTAGCAAGACACTTTGGAATTGATAAAATAGTAGCATTGGTAAGTGAGAACTACTTTTGGCCACATATTCATAAGGATGTTACAAAATTTGTGCAGAGTTGCAGAGTTTGTCAAGTTACAAAAGGGAGTAGTCAGAATGTTGGATTGTATAAACCTTTAACAGTTCAGGAAAGACCTCAGGAGGATATCAAAATGGATTTCATACTTGGTTTTCCTAAAACACAGTGAGGTAATGATTTTTTATTTGAGGTGGTGGAATTTTTTCCTAAAATGGCACATTTCATACCTTGTATTTAAATACAACAGATGTAGTACATGTATTAGACTTTTTTTTCAAAGAAGTGGTCAGATTGAATGGATTACCTAGGAGTATTGTTTCAAATAGGAATACAAAGTTTGTTGGTTATTTTTGAAGAACACTTTGGAAGAATCTGGAGATAGATTTTAAGTTCAATTCTAATTTTCACCCACAAATAGATGGAAAGACAGAGGTAGTGAATAGGAGTTTGGGAAATTTTCTAAGATGTTTGGTTGGAGAGAAAACCATAAGTTGTGATTTAGTCCTTGCACAAGAGGAGTTTGCCTACAATAATTCAGGGAACAGGAATACTGGAAAGACACCTTTTGATATTGTTACTAGAGTTCATCCTAGAGGTATATCAGAGTTGTGAGACATCAGTAAAGAAGATAAAAGGAGTACAAAAGTAGAGGAATTTGTAGAACATATGAAGACAATACATACCCAAGTGAAGCAGCAGTTGGAGGATATGAATCAAAAGTATAAGGAGCAAGTAGATGAAAAGAGGAGACAAAAAGAGTTCAAAGTTGGAGATGAAGTGATGGTATATTTAAGGAAGGAAATATTTCTAGTTAGTACATATAGTAAACTCAAGATGAGGAAGTTTGGACCCTATAATATTTTGAAGAAATTTGATTCAGGAAATGCATATGAAGTGGAGTTTTCGGATGACATGGGTATATCACCTATATTCAATATTGCAGATCTACATTAGTACCATGAAGCAAAATTCAGTGAAGAAAATAAAGAAAAATTGGAAGAAAAACTTACTAAACACCAATTAGATGAGGTGGAAGAGATTTTGGATGTCAGAGATGGAAGGAAAATGCGTGGAAGATAGTACAAAGAATATCTTGTGAAGTGGAAGGGTAGACCAATGGAAGATTCTTCTTAGATTTCTTAGGCTAAGGTAGACCGTCTTGGTTTTTATTTGGCCCCAGAAAAGTGAGGGACTCACTTTTCAATAACCCTAGATGTTTGATGCAAGCGCATCCTTGGATCTTAGCAATCTTGCATCAACCAAAAATATTTTCATTCAATTTTGTTCTTGTTCTTGTTCAAGCTGGTAGATTCAGTGTTTCTTCATGTTTTCTCACCAAACCTCACGGATCTATGGTTTCATCGTGGACATGTTCATTTTCCTTATTCCATTTTTTTAGCTTGATTGGATCTTTTTCTGACAATTTATCGCTTACATATTATGTGACAGTTTTTGGATCTAGCCCTGAAATAGTTTCAAATCTAATGACTAGTTTGATTGCTCATGGATCTTTCCCATAGATTGTGGATCCTCTTGGTGTCTTTTGAATTATTTCATGGAGTTTCCTTGACCTTAATTTTAGGTCCACACTTCATCATATGCACCTTCCTGTCATGGATAATTTAAAATTTGAGGTGGACCCATTCATGCACATGTTACATTTCCTTCATCAAAGATTGTAATGATCTTTGGCCAAAATGAATGTTTCTCGATCTTTGGATGTGATATAAATCTTGTAATGGATCATTAGGAAATAAAATCATTCAATTAAGGTAGATTAAGAAGAATACATAGTTTGATCTGTAATATTTTTGCTCACATGTATGAGCATTATATTTTGAGCATGTTGTATCAAGCCTGTGAGTCGAATCTATAAGCCTAGATGTGGCCAACTATATGCAATTGAATTTTTTGATAATAAGAGTGTTTGTATCTGCATTTGCCTCCATATTTTGTGTTTCTTTTGTTGTGTGACTCTTCTTGCATGATATAGATTGTTCTCTTTGAGGACCCTCCTACCGTGACTGCACCAATAATTACTATCATTAGCAATATTTTCATAATTGGTTTCATTTCAAGTGCATTTGTAAACATAAGAATTGGAATTAAATCATATAATTTATCTTGTGTTCATTTCATTTACATTATATCAGAACCTATTTCAGTAGTGAAAATCATCAAATTTGTTAGACAATTGTTTTATTTTGAAATATTGCATTTTAGGAATACACTAACAATGTTAGTGTCTTTCATTTCCAAGTATGCCAAGAAATATATCGTCAACAAGAATGTTAGTCATTCCTCCAATACGTTTCTTAGTTATGAGTCTCTTAGTGCAAGAGATTGAAAATGTTGACACATTCCTTAATTCCACACCCCCACATATCTCTCCTATTTTGTGGCAATGATGTAGATGCAATCATAGACAATCATGATAATCATAGTTTCTCTTCTCCCAATACCTCTCCTACTTGTGATGAATGTATGTTTGTGTTAGAAGATACACCTAGAGAATCATGACAATGTTGAAATCTCCTCTTTTATAAACTCTCCTACATTGGAAGATATTATGGCACAAGAGAATGAGATCATAGACACGTTTATAAGAATCACCTTACCTAGTCTCCATTCATCTCTTGCTTATGAGAATTTTTTAGTGAAACAGGATGAAAGCATAGATAAACATGATGTTGATGGTGTTTTATGCATAGCAACAACTCAGACATAATATTATATCCTATCTCTCTTGAAAGGTAAATCCCAATGGGAAAAGAGATGACCCCAAGGTCTCTCATTTCAGGTCTTGACACTGCAACAAAAAAACTCAGTGATAAATGTAAAAATCTTGGTAATCACAAAGGGACCTTACTACGACAAAATGCTAGACTTTGAATTTATCAGATCTAAATAGTGAATTGATACTTGGAATCCTCAATTGAACCTAGATAATAAAGAAAATAACAAAAGATGAAAGGTTTTAGAGATAATTTTAAGATTAATTATAACTCAAAGATTAATAATGCAAAAGATAGGATGCTCAAAAAAGACCAATCTCTCATAAACTACTTTCTGTTTGATCTACATAAATCTACAATTTCACAGAAATAGTGCAATCTTCTGAGGTTTTTAAATATTTTCAAATCATAAAAATTCATTCAAAATGATCCTATTGTAATTGGAAATGAACAAACATTTATAATTGAACTAAGAACAATTTTAAGTCTAGGATAACTTTGCAATGCAGCTAACAATCAACTAACTGCAAAAAGTATGGACTAGAGATCGCTGCAAACATTTTGAACATGAAACCCTAAGCATCACCAAACTATCTAACTATGAACTTAAGCAGTTTTAAAGATAGAACAACAAGAACCATGCCAGATGAAACTCAACACATGAGAGATACCAAATCACAATATCCTTTCTTATATTAGGTCATCCAAAATGGCAACAATTCCAGCCTTCTGTTATAATATACTTGCTTGAAAATAAACCCTAATTCGCTCAAATATATATTCTATGTCTATATGCCTATCATGTACCACTTATCTATCTTACAAATGAAGAAACATGCCCAATTTATAGAGAATCCCTAAGATAGGTCGACTCAAAATAAGATTCTCACAATAAAAGTGCCATAAAAGAGGTCGGCCTCAAAAGATATTCGAATACATCATGAAATGTGCAATTTGCACCAATTTCATCCAAGTCGGCCTGGGGTCACAAAATTTTGGCCCAATGCATGTGGATAATAGGAAGCACAAAATTTGATGTAGCCCTATATAATTACTTTGCATCCTTATCTTCACCTCAATCCTCTTCACCATGGATGGCCGACAACACTCTGTCCAATTCAAAAATAGGTGGCACAGGAAAAACCCTCACTCTTCTTTCAAAAGACTTAATGTCATCTCTTGCCTACCTCATTGTACCATCCCAATCAGCCCTATTAGCTAAATACCTGTCAATAACTAAAATGTAGGTTGCAGCATCATCTAACTGATGTTCAGTGACTGGACCTTCACTGATTGGAGAGTAGACATCTCTCCACCATTTCCTAAGTTGCTCCAGATTAAGATGCTTTGGAGTGAACTTCTTTCTCCTTGTCATAATTTCAAAGGAGATACACTTATAATGAATGCCAATCAAAGTATCCTCAATTTGCCTCCCTTGTTTGTGAATCTTCTTCAAGGACCTTTTCCTCATCTGCAACATCTCGAACCATTCCCAAGGTTCAAAAACCCTCGGGAAAGGAAGAATCCCACTCTTTACCAACTTATCCTTAGTAAACTCCATGATTGTTCTTGTTTTCTATAGTAAGATATCAGTGTGCTCCTTGTCTTGGGCTAGCACAGTCTTCAACTAGTTCATCGACCTCATGGAATCCCTTGCAGTCAACAAGATATCCTTGATGGTGCCTTCTCCTTTGGTTTGAACTCCTTGCAACCAACCAACTGTGGCATGTGTAGTGCCTTTCATCTTCTCAAGCTCAGAGATTTTTTTGTGGGGCTAGAAACCTGCAGCAGAGGAGGAAGAGACACTAGACTACAAGGGTTTCATCAATTCCTGCAAGTATTTCTTCAATTTCTCATTCTCCCTTTCCAACTCATGCCTTGTTTGTACCACCTTCTTCAATGTGCCCACAATTACAACACTAGAGCCTTCATACTCCTCAATATATTATTCCACAGAAGCATGCCCTAGGTCAATATTCTACACATGATAATATTTTGCAGTCACATTATCTCTATCTTTATCTGGAGTAGGGATAGCAATGTGAGCCACTTTATTGCCTAACCCATCTCTCTCAATCCTAGATACAACCCTAGATTTCTTCTTAGCTTTTCCTTTGCCAATGTTGGCCATTAATTCATCCCAATTGGGAGGGGTGTCCTCCACTATTACCAACTTACTCCTTAATTCTCTATCCAACCAGCTTGGAACAGTGGAATCGGTTTGCACTGTATCTTGCTTATCCTTCTCTTGCTAGTCATTAGGTGCATATTTCTCAACACTTGGCATACTAGGGATCTCCTTAATTGGGTCCTCCTTGTTTAAAAAATGCTCCTCTACCATAACCTATGTCGGTGAAGGGATCTTAGCTGGTATCTCCTCTTGTTGAGGGGATTTGTTCAATTTCTCTTCTGCAGGTGAATCCGCATAGGTTACCAAGGGAGACTGGATCACCTTATCAATTTCCACCTCTGCATTGTAGAGGTCTCCTTCTTGGAACTCCTCTTCACCCAAGTCTTTAGGATCTTCATCCTTCCTTGGTTCTTCTTGTACACTATCAACATCTTGAGGAGGGGGAATACTTTCCTATTCAATGATAGGAGCAAACATAGGAACATCCTCCTTCGTTGCAGCATCCTTGGGCAAAGGATTCCTTGACCTCCTCATATATACTTGTGTTATTTCCCCTAAACTTTCTACTTCTACCATAGGTGGCCTAACTTCCTTATCAGTCTTAGGAGCCTCCTCCTATTTTTGTGACAACCTCACAATTTTTCTTATCTTTTTCAAGGGAGCAATAACATCGACCTCTTCCTTTTCTTCTTTATCCTTTTTGGCTTCTCTCCTCAAGACATGCCTCCTCTTTTTTGAAATAGGCTTCCTTTGTTTACCTACTTCTTCTACCTTCTCAGTTTGAACATCCCTAACTTTAATCTTGAAGTGAGAATCTACTTTTTCCTTACCCTTAGGATCATGTTCATGTGATTCCTCAGAAGCAGAATGAGACTCCAAGTCTCCCATCAAATCATAAGTGCACTAGATACCTTCACTTTCTAACTCTAGTATTTTGTGTTTCAACCACATTTTGGTGTTTTTTATCACAGGAGTCATGATTTTCCCCAATTTTGTTTTCTCTTCTTCCAACCAGTCAAGCTCTCCAACTAGTTTATCTTTCATAGCCTCCAAGATGTGACCCTGAATCAAATTTACATCCTCTTCTACTTGGTTAGGGATGGCCTTTATGTTGTATAACCTTACTAAGTCTACAGGAAGCCTAGAGAATTTCTTCTTCCTCACATCAAATTCATCACCAAGGTTAGCCCAATAATCTTCAATATTTTCCTTGTGGTTGTACTCCCTAGTGGCCTTCTTTCATGCCTCCCTAGTAATATCAAACCTCACTCTCTTAGAATGGAAAGAGAGACCAAAAGTGCTCATCTCCTCTTCAAAAGCATGAGCTGACTGGATGGAAGGACATACCTCATTTGTTCCTATCTTCAAGGGGAAGTCATTCCCAAACCTTATTTTATGCTTGTCTCCTTTCACAATTATGTCAAAGTCACAAATCTACCTAGTGACCTCCAACAGGATGATATGGTCCATTGGGTACCTTGGGACTCTATAGGGAGCCCTTTGACAACCATCAATCCTAATGTAGGAGAAAGTGGGGAACTGGATGAACCATGCCCCATACCTTCTTATCAATTCCTTGGCCTTGTTAGAAATTATCACATGCTCTGCACCCTATAGCAACCTGGTAATATACATTATAAAAGCATCATTTTCTCTTCTATAGCTTTGTCCTGCCAAGTGTAGCTGTGGATACACCTCATATACTACATCCTATCAAAATGTTCCCCTAGTGCTTAACCCCTTATATGGGTGAAATCTTGCCAATGCATACACCAGGTAGGAGGTGATGGTGAAAGTCTTGGTTTGCAAGACATTACATATCTTCTCATGGATTACTGCACTTATGGCACCTACCCAATGGTAATCTATACCTTGCTCCACCTGAGCAATGACATTGAACATCCAGCTCTCAAATACCCCTGGACTCTTCAACCCTACCAACCTACTGAGGAGAGTGATGACATTGTAGTACTCCCTTTTGAACTTGGGCCTGAATAGCTGCTTTGGAAATTTGGAGAAATGAGACTTGGGCTTCTCCAACCAAGAATTGATCACCTATTGTGACTTGACCACATTTTCTTTGTAGTACTTCTTTGTTGTGTCCATATCAAAGGTCACCAAATGTGACCTATCAGGGATATCAAAATTCCTAGCAAAGGACACAGGATCAAAGCTTACCACAATCCTTCCCTGGGGACCAATAATCCTTTGTGTTCCTCTATCATAGTTTCTGGCACACTCAAGAACCAACTCATAGAACTGCACTGGGGAGGGGAAACCTGCTACATGTGTCAATCTGGACTCCATAGTTCTTCTAGCCAGTAAAGGTAGACTTTGTGCTGCCATTTCAATTTTGACATCCGCATAATCCCATATACCCACGTTGGTATCAATGATCCCTGACCAAACAAAAGTCAGCTTGCTCTCATGAATCTTACTCTTTATATCCATTTTTACCTTTTCTACATTAGAAATAGCAGAACTTTCTGCACTTGGATCAGTTGCCTTTCCCTTTCCATGCCTAGCAACATCTTGTCATGATCCTTCCTGCAAACAAGTAAATACAACCAAAATGAGATCCAAGAGAAACAACAAGTGCAAGAAATCCATATCTCAAAGTTCAATATTTAGCTTCCTCCACAGAATCCAAACTGGAGAGGAATTTTGGGGAAGTCCAGGCCATGCGAAATTCAGCGAAACAAACATACAAACCCCACAATATCATTTCAATCAATCATCATAATCAAGAAATAACTTTAAACTACTTAGCATAAGTTCATTTGATCATCTAAATTCATTACCAATAAGAAAATTCTTCATGTAATCATCAGATTCTTCATTCCCACAAAACTTCGGAAGAATCCACCAGAGAGGGAAATCTCCAAAAATAGCAACAGTTTTAATCAATCCGAGAAAATGAAGAAGGCACAGAACATCCGAGAAAATCCCAATGGCATGGATTTCAGCGAAAGTAAGACAAGTTTACCATGAAAGCTTGAATTCGGTAGAGTGACCCATCCACAGACACGGGGAAAATTCGGAGGAAGCGGAATTTCACGAGGCAAAAAAAAGTCTAGTTTAATAGAAAAATACGAAGAATACAGGAAAGACAGGGAGACCCGAGGAAATCTAGCAGGGGCAGAATTTCGTGAAGCAAATAAAACTCGAATGACTATGCTTTCCTCATCTTCATCCAAATAGACCAAAACAATCATGGACCATGCGCTTGCAGCTCAGAAATGATCCAAATAACATCTCTAATGGATCAATCATGAATTTAAAACTTACCTCTCAACAATTTGAGAGGGATTGGCTATGCCCTAGGTCAAGAACCCTAAAACCTCCACCATGGAAGCATGAAAAAATCTTGGGCACCACTTTATTGTAAACAAAGATAGGAAGTTTGTGACAAATCCAGGCAAGTCCTAAAAATAGCAACTAAACCAACACTGAATAAATATTCGGAACAAACACCCGAATGGACCAGTAAGACACAAAATCCCCAAACACCCAGACATGGCATGCATACTCAAGCAAGAACGAAGTAATGAATGACATGAAAGCATATGAAGCAAATAAATTCAAAACCAATAGAGGAAGAGAGCATATCTACATACCATGAGAATAAAAGAACTAAAAATCGATGATGCCAACAAACAACCTTCAAACTCGAGCAGAATATTAACAATGCTCACAAAATTCAAATGCAACACTCAAAATCACTCTGAAATGCATGATCTAGCAACACACCTCAAGCTCCAACACTCAAAACTCAAATGACAAGTAAATAATAAAACTCAAATGCCTAATCACTTTCCAAAATTTAATATATCATTGCCCCAAAAGTCATGCAATCACCATTAATGCGATCGACAAGACAACCAGGACCAAAATCCAAAAATCTGACAGACCAACAGACTTTGGAAAACTCTGAACATGATGGATTTCCCTAGATTTAAGCAAAAAGGCAACCACTTCCAGACTCCGAGGGGAAACCAGGAAAATCTGGCCAGGGCGAATTTTCTCAAAATCAATGAAAAGCCCGAAATGCACCCAAATCTTAAGGTTTTCAGTTAAAATTTACAAATGGGCCACTCCAACTGGTAGGATAAACATTAAAGTACACGCCCAAGCAAGAAAAACTCAAAAATAGAAAGGCCAAGACATTAAAAGAAAAAAAATAAAAGAGGGTCCCAACTTTTAGTGGGGCGTGTGTGCAAAAATTGCACAACACATGACAATCACATTTGTTCTTCTCCTAATATCTCTCCTATTTTTGAAGAATATAGTTTGGTGTTAGAAGATACACTCATTTAGACTCATGAGATTCTTTTTTCTCCCTCTCCTAATGCTTCTCCCACTTGGAAAAATCTATTTGAACAAAAAGATCCAATCAATCATAATTTTTCTTCTCCTGATTCCTCCCCTACTTGTGATGAAGTTGTGGTAACATAAAAAGTATCCCTTTGCTTTTCCTTGCTTGTTTGGGCCCTCTTTATTAAATTAAGCATAATGTTGCCTTGATTTAGTGTTGTAATGTGTTTGACACATTCACATTAGGTCTTGGTCCCTTGTGGCATAAATGAACTTAATTGTACCTTGTTTAAGGTGTTTTAAAGGGTTGTTCCACACTTTCACACTTTTCTAGGGTTTTCATTATTAATTGGGCTTCTTTATGCCTTAATTGATCTTATTTTGCATCCACAATCCCAATTTAATGCATCATTTTGAGGATAATCCCAACATAAAATCAACATTCAATCATATTTTAGGTGTTTTTAGGTTGTGTGGCTCATATTTTGTGATTTGGGACTCATACGCCACATTGGGCATATGAGTCCCACCTTGGTTTTTGGGCCCCAATCTAGATATTGCATCATTCTAAGAAATTTTGAAAATGTGTCCCATAATTAATTCCTAATGGGACTCATATGCCACTTCTAGCGTATGAGTCTTGTGTGGCCCAAAATTAAATTTAATTCAAATTTTTGGTGGGATTTTATCATCCTAGATCTGATGTTGGCTTGTAGTGTTGCAATTTTTGGAAATTTTGCATAAACAAGTATAAATACAAGTTTCTTTGACTCATTTTACACCTAGCAAGTTGAATGAGCATCCTTATAGTAAATTTGAGTTCACAAGAGAATTCAAGAGTTTACAAGAGAATTCAAGAGCATTCAAGGGCTAATTATCAAGTATTTTAGAGCATTATTCAATCATCAAGCATCAAGCATCATGTCAAACTCATCATGCATCATGTTTTTTTTTTGAGCTAACATTTGAGATGTAGGGTTTCATCATTCAAGTTGTTATTCAAGTCAATATCTATCACATTCAAGAAATATTCAAGATCTACATCCATAGGAGCCACTTCATGCATGTTTCTAGCACTTCAATGCTAGGGTTTGGTGAGTTGGAACATTGCATTTTTTTGTTCATCATTTCTTCATCTTATTTATTTTAGTACAAGGTTTGATTACTAAAATGGGGTTTGACCAAGGAAAACACCTTTCGACTAACAAAACAACATTTTTCCCTCTCTTTGGTGTGTGATTTGTAGATCTAGGTTGAAGAAATATTGAAGAGAAAGTTTGGAGAAAGTTTTCAAAGTGTTCAAAGTTGTCAAAGTTGTCACCTTGCATTGCAATACATCTACTGGTTCCAAATCAGTTTCAGATCTGGAAATTAGGTGGAAAGGACAAAGCAGACATTGAAGAGAAGAACCAGACTTTTAATTTCCAAAAAACCCTAACTGGATTGATATGCCACTTTTAATGTATGAGTCCCAGTATAGTAAAATTTGTAGATTTCAAGAGTTCTAGACACCTCTTTGCCAAATTTCAATTTTTATCCAGAAACCCTAATCTGGGACTAAATTACCCAGTCTATCATATGAGTCATGGTCAACATTAAAATAAATGCTTTTAGTGTTTCAAAGCTTCATCCAGTCCTCTTCAAGTTCCCAAGTGAACACCTTTCATCTCTCAACTTTTTTTTTTGTTTTACATGCTTTTCTAGGTCATTTAGTGAAATCTTTCATTGCATTAGGTTTAAGAATTAGCCATTGCATTTCATTAGTCTTTCCAAGCCGTAGATTGATGGAGAATCCCTCTTTTTTATAATCAAACCCTAGGACAACCTTATTGCAAGATCTCTTTCCCCTTTCTTCATTGGATTGAGATCTCTAGGGTTTTCCTTGAATGAATGATTGTGAAATGTCTCGTTTTATGTCCTAAACCATAAAAAAACCCATTTATGATGTTTCAAAAGTTATCTTACAAAACCTAACCATGGAATGTGATCAACATCTTGTTTTCTTCTCTCCTAAAAAATCTTCTACTAGGTTAGATATTGTGGTACAAGAGAATGATAGAATTGATGCATGTATATTAAATAATAGTAATGTGGCTTCATTTGATGAAAATGATGAGGTAACCTTAAAATATCCTTCACTAAAATATCATCACAATAAGGATAATCCTTTTGAGGTTATGCGCATTAGATATCCCTTGAAGTGATCTCTTGAGCTAGTTCTTATCCTTTATCCACCCTCACAACAACCACAAGTTCAAAATAAACCCATGCTTATCTTAGAACCACCTACTGATAATGTTTCACAACAATCAAGTTACAATATCATTTCTCACACATATAATACAAGGAACAATAGGAAACAAAAAACCACTCCCATTTCATTACCATTGCTTCAATATATCTTTCCTATTGCTCCTCATTTTCCTTTACAAAGTGGAAAGGAGTATGATCTTGTTCAACAAATTAAGAATACACCTGCTAAGATATCCTTATGGGACCTTATTCAAGCCTCACCTAGTTACCATATTGTGCTTCAAAATTCATTGCAACAAGTTGTGGCTCCCTCTAGTGCAAATCTGAATGATATAGCAGCCCTAATTCAAGGAATGAATGTTGACATTTTTACCCACCAAAGTGAGCTTCCTCTTTTCGAAGTGCAAAAACAAAATGATGCTTTCATGATAATAGCTAAGAATAATACATGGAAGATAAAATGAACTATAATTTTCAATGATTCGACACTTAATGTGTGTAGTATAAACCTTCTTGATAAGATTAGAGTAGACAAAAGCCAAATCCAACTCAATTCTTTATCTATTCATGGGTTTGATAATGTAGGGAAACAACCACTTGGTGTGATAAAATTACCTATTATAGTTGGAAAGGCCACATTGAAAACTAATATCCATGTTATTCCTCATTATCTTTCATATAATATTCTTTTAGGCAGACCATGGATTCATGAAATGCAAGTAGTTCCTTCTACTCTTCATCATAAAATCAAGTATGTTTACAACAATAAATTTTACATAGTCTAGGCCGATCCTAAACCTAGAAGTTGTTTGCATGTTGAGAAAGATAAACAAAGTCCTTTTAAAATATTAACACCAACCTTACAAGTGGAACCCATGTAAGAGAAAGAAAAAGAAAAGCATAATGAAGAAGTTATGATTGGGGTTCCTTAGATTTCAAACCTACATTCATGGGTGGATACAAGATCACAACAAAAGAGTCTAAAAATGGAAAATAAAAAGTGTAATAACAACACAAGATTTGAAAGCATCCACTTCAACCACTTTAGAATAAAATACAACATACATGAAAAACTTTGATGAAGTTGATTATGAGCAACCACCGAATCTAGAAGAAATGAAAAATCTTTATAGAAGAGGTTATGAACTTTTGAAACAGCTTGGTTATAGTGAAAAAGGATGTGGTGCTAGAGAAAAAGGTATATGTGTTCCTATAGAGCCTAACACACAAGAAACCACTAGTGTTCTTGGTTATTGTCCTTTGAAATAAACAAATAATTGAAGAATTCCTCGCTTAATATCAATTTCATCACACAAAACACTAATGATTGGAATTTGTTAGATTTTAAACCCTCTTGTAAAGGAGAGAACAAAATCTCACAATCTAAAGTCTTGTTTAAGTTTGACACCTTGTACTAGGCAAGAGATATCTTTATTGTAAATTAAAGTAACATCTTCTACTTTTGATCAAGAGAGTATCTTGCTGAGATTCCTCCAAGATTGCTTGATATCTCTCCCTCCAAGAACACGAAATAAATGATACAACATGAGTTCATTGTGTGCATATCATAGATTTCATGGTCATTCTAATAATGAATGTAAGGTTTTAAGTGATAAAATTGAACATCTTAAGTATTATGGTGCTCTTCTTTGTGTTGAGGCACCTTGTTCCTCTAATCGATACTAATTCCCAAGTTTCTCATCAATCACATCGGCTCATCCTTGTCTAGCACTAAGTGGGGGAAAGAGGTTAGGAAGCCTTATCCTTGTATGACACTTGTAATTGTATCTTTTGGCTAGTTGACCACCTTCCATGTATATATAAGAGAAAGCTTGGGATGTGGACCACATGCCTTAAGTTTCCTTGCATTGACGTACTAAGTTATCTTTAGTATTTAATTTTGGGGGAAACCCTTTCTTCATGATATAGTTTCATTAAAGAACATATAAATTGGAATAGGGCTTTCTGAATAAGCTCTCATGTCTTCTTCTACTTTAAATAAATTTATCATAGAAATGGTGTTAGCAACCTCTTTAAAGTGGGGGAATACATTGACACTCATGTTTCACTGTGCGATTTTCTTTATTCTTGCAATGCATCCTTTTCTTGGTGATGCCATTGGCTTTCATTTCCTTTGATAGCATGATATTTATTTGACTTTTCCTCTCTTGAAGATATTAGGCATGATGCTCCCTAAGGAGAGACCTTACATGAAGCAAAATCCCTTGAAAAATAGAAAATCTTGTACACGTGTAAATTCTCATAAGTGCTTAGCATATCTTGTTGGGCCTTGCGAAGTTTTATTTTGTGGAACCCTATTGAATTTATCATAGGGATAGCTTTGGTATGTTTATTATGATGATAAGCCTTAACAAGGGCATTACTTTCTCATTATATGGTGAGAGCAGGTAAATATCGGCATGAGTTTCTCACTAAGCCACCATTTTTGGATACTCACCCAGCAAACAACTTGAAGTTATGTTACCTCAGGGTGAGCGTCCATCTTTTTTGGACAAATAGTCAAGACCCATTCCACATCTCGTTGGATAGACTATTGATGCTTGATCCACCCCTTTTCGTTTTTTGTTTGTTTTATTTTTCTCTTTTCTTTCTTTAATTATTTGACATTGTATGTTTGTCTATCTTGTCTTGTTGATGCATATCATACACCTTGTGTGTGTTCCTTTGTTCTTATGTTGGTTTGACATAGGATCTTGGATCCTGGGGGCTTCATCACTCTCCTTGATCTTTTTCATCTTGTACCATCCACATTGGTACACTTGAACCCTTCTTGATGTGTATTTGTCTACTTTAGTGTGAGTTTGATGCAAGGTCATCCTCTCACTAAAGTGGGGGCTAAATGTAGTGTAGAAAAATGTATTCCTTTACATTTTTACACTTTTTTGGGTCCTCCCTACTAAAATTTATCTTATTTATGCCTAATTGGTCTCATTTTGCATCCACAAGCCTAGTTAAATGAATTTTTCTAAGGATAATCCTGACATATAATAAATGAAAAATCATAATTTAATGTTTTTGGCTATGTGTTCCAAATTTAGGGATTTTGGACCCATACGCCCATCTAGGTGTATGGGTCCTCCCTAAGTCTCAAGCCCTAATTTCAAATGCCACATTAAACATAACACTTCTTGAATTGTGTGTCCCGAGTTCAAGCCTCTAGGACTCATACGCCCAACCTAGCATATGAGACTCACTTTAACCTATGACCTATTTTAATTCAAATTTTGGTGGGATTTTATTATCCTTGGATTCAATTTCTGAATGTTGGCTTGTAGTGTTGTAATTTTGGGAAATTAGGCATAAACAAGTATAAATACAAGGTCATTTCATTATGTTTGATCTAATATTTTCAAGAAAGCATTCCTAAGGTAAGATTATGAGATCAAGAGAATTCAAGATAAAATCATCTTTCATTTGGAGCTACATTCAAGATAAAATCATCTTTTATTTGGAGCTACATTCAAGATTCAAGCATCATGTCAAAGTGTTCATGCATCATTTATGTTTTTGAGCTAACATTTGTGATGTAGGTTTCATGATTCAAGGAACCATCCAAGAAAAATTTTAAAGCATTCAATCAAGAGTCAAGATCCACATTCATGCTAGCCATTTCACACAATTTTGCAACCTTTATTCCAAGGATTTAGTGAGTTTTAACATTCTATTTGTTAATTCATCATTCCTTCATGCTTTTCCAGGTCATTTCAAGGTTTAATTACCAAAATTGGGTTTGCCTATTTCCTAACAAAACAACATTTTTCTCTCTTTATGTGGGGTGATCCCACAATAGTGGTTTATACTTTTTGGGACATCCTGATTTTGGTTGAAATCACATAATTTTAGAAAGTATAATGATTTAAGCCTTGAAAGTTACATTTAAAGGATTCCAATTGAAGAGGGTTTGATCAAACCACCTTAGATAAAACCCCCTTTGCTAGAACCCCACTATTTTTAAACCATACCTATAATGGAGTCTCCTTTACACCTATCAAAATGTTGATAACTAATCACTTTTGATTTACCTTTTGGGGAATCAAATGAATTCATTTAAAATTTATTTTTTGTAAAAATGTAGTCCTTATTATAATATCTCCCAAAAGTTATAATTTTAAATATATTTAATTTGATTATTATATTTAGTTTTTATTTCTTGTGAATGTAGGTTTTTCAACAAAAATCAAGATCTTTGTTGTACACATGGAAAAATAGCATATTATCAAAAAAAAACTCTAAAATATCTATGCACTTGCTATTGATGTCCTTGATCCAAAAAAAAAAAAAAAATTGAATTTCAATACATACAAAAGGGTTATGTGTTACCAAGTAAGCATATATCTAAATTGTAGTTGGTTAGACTTCAAAACTTAATTAAGAAAAAAAAATCAATAAAATACTATGAAACCAACTACATACACTAGATATCGTAGTTACAAATCTAAATTCGAAAAAAATAGAATGTTATCCTTCATAGAAAAAAAATTATGTGTTAGAAAGTACACGTCACCCTTTAAAAATGGTGTTTACAGTTAAAAAATAGTTTTTGAAGGAGATGGAAAAAGAAATGCAATTTGATTCCAAAAAAAAATAAAAATATATATTTAGAATCTACAAACAAAATGTCACAAATCACTAGTTCGCATCATCTTCAAATTCCTCATGGTTTAGCATTTGTAGGTGCTCGAAAGTGAAGATTTAGTTAAAAATAATAATTCAATGTCGAGTTTAGCCAAAAAGTGTAGACCACTATTGTGGGATCACCCCGTGTGTTTGTAGATCTAGTTGAATTGGACCATGAATATCCTTTGAAGGAAAAGTTTCAAAAGCTATCAAAGTTGTTAAGAAGTTGTCATCTTCACAGAAACTCACCTACAAACCAAAATTCAAACTTTTGAACTTGAAGATTGGACAGGAAGGAAGCCACATAAGATCTCTAGAGGCTATAGAATTATTAGTTAAACCCTAGCAACAAGATTCATATGCCGAATTGGGCGTATTATTCCTAGTATACCTCTTTTTGACATCGTTTTGCAAGTCCTTATTAGTCATCAGAAGATTTTAGATTTTGCCTAGAAACCCTATAGCAGGACTAAATCACCCTACCTGGCATATCAATCCTAGTGTTCTTCAAACAGTAGATTTCTATAGTTTACAGACGTTGTTTTAGCCTCTCCACTCCTCTAGGTACTTTTTTGTTTCATTTTTTTTGTTAATTTGATCTCATGCTTTCAAGTTTCTAGGTTTTTGTGCATAAGTGTTTGTATTTCTCCTTTGAAGCTTCATTTAATGGTGAACCCCTATCTAATCATGCTAGGAATCCCCTATTCCATTCCTCAATCAAGTCACTTGGTTGAGGGATCTAGATTCCTAATGAACTAAAGTGTAAAATAGGTCCAAAGTTCCATTCCCCAAAAGGTGAAACACCTCATATTCCCTTTGGTTCATAAGGTGATCAAAATTGTGTTTTATTTTCTCTTATACATTTGATGTAATTGAAGCTAGTTAAGTGGTAGTAAAAATTTTATTAATGAGATGAACCAAGGCGCATATAAACTCTATTCCTTGTTCATACTTAATCATCATTCGTATGTTCCATATGAGAGGAATGGCATTAGCAACAATAGGTTCGGTTCTCAAAGTATTGCAAACTTTTTAATTCCTCAGTTAGTCTTCTTATGTTTTCTTGTGGGACATTAGCAATATCATGCACATTTTTTGTAGGTAGGGAAGTCATTGGAAATGATGTGTGAAGACTATGATCCATAGAGGGTTGATTATCAACACTATTAGTAAAAGAGTTGGAGAACCCAAGATCCATGGAAAATAGTGTATTGCGGGATGACATGAGTCTCAAACTACATCTCACAATAGTATTGCTAATAGAACACCAAGTTGTAAATCTCATACAAGTTTCACAAACTTGATACACACCCAAAAAGGAAAGAAGGTGAAATGCAATGTAGAAACCTAGAATGTAAAGTGTAATGCACATATGTAAATGCAATTTTCAGATTCTAAACAAGGTAATTTTCTAATTACACAATGCAAAAACTCAAAAATGATGTCTTGTAAATGCAATTTTGAAATCACACAATGCACTAAATTTATCAAATGAAGCTAAATATGATCAATTTCACTTAACAAAAATTTTGCAAACTTAAATAGAAAACAAATAATAGAAAAATAGAATGCAAAAATAGATGTTTTAATGCCCAAAAAAATAGGAAATGACCCTGATCGGGGACTCATTCGCCCATAAATGAATGGGTCCTAGTTTAGGGGTTTTAAAAATGTTTTTATAGATTTTTGAGTTGATTCTTATGGTTTCTAGATTTTGATTTAACATAGTGAGTTGTACAATTTGAATTTTCCATGAAATTAAGGTTGAATGCAAATGCAAATTATGACAAAATGAAAAAATAGGAGACCTAATTTAATGTGTGATTTTGATTCAATTTTCAAATGTAAATGAATGATGATGTAATGCTATGTAAATTATTTGCAAAATGGCTGATTTTTTTGTATTTTTTAGATTTTAAGAGATAAAAACATGCAATCCTAAAACCCTAAATGAAATGTAAACTAATTCAAGTTAAACAACCCTAAATTAGATTCAATTTAATTCAATGTGATGCAATGAAAATGAATGCAATATCTAGATCTAGGGTGAAATTTGACTCCAAAATCATAAAAATGCAATGATCAAACTCAAGTTCACCAAAATGAAAACGTGAAAATTATGGTGGGTTACCAAAATATGATTGATAACCCAATTATGGGACCTATCTTCCACTATTTCATTAGGAAATGAGATCCACACAATGAAAGGACTATCAACATTGAGGTGAGTCAAGTCAAAGTGTGAACTTTCTAATTTCCTTTTTTTGCAGGGACATGGGTCCTTATTAAACAAAAATTTGGGGAGAAAGATTAAAAATAGAAAACTAACTCCAAAATGAAACCTATAACTTGGATCTTGAAGATTAAGCTCAATACTGGTGGAACTAGAAATTAAATTGCAGATCTGAGAGAGGTAAGAAGGTATGTACCAGTCACCAAAATTATTTTCCTAAAGTTAAATAAAGACTCATTCGCCCTATGGTGAATGGGTCCTAGTTAGGGCTCCACAAAAATGGTTTCTAGGTTCTTTGCTCCTATGTCTGCACTCCCAAATTCCCAATTTTCATAGTCGAACAGTCAAAAATAAATCTTGTAGGTGATTTTCCATGGAATTACGACAATAGTGACAACAAATGCAACTTTAAAAACTTCTTCAATTTTTCTCTTCAAGATTTCTTCCACCTAAATTTGCAAACACAAATCAAGAGGGGAAAATGTTTTGTTTGTGGTGAATGGGGGTTTTCCTTGGTCAAACCCTATTTTGGTAATTAAACCTTGAAATGAAACAATGAAACATGAAGGAATGATGAATGAACAAATAAATTCCATAACTCAGCAAACCTTTGAATGAACCTTGGAAAGTATATCTGCAACTAGCATGAAATGGCTTGAATGGATGTGGATATTGATCTTGAAACTTGATTTGAAATAATGCCTTGAATGCTTGAATGGATCTTGAATAGTACATCAACATATTAGTTCAAATAACATGCATGATACAAGAAGATCTTGCTATGATAATAGGATCTTGATTGCTACAATAATTCTTCAATAAATCTGCTCTTGAATTCCTTGAAATGCTCTCTTCAATTTTTTTCTAGGTGAAACATAGTGAAATGACCTTATATATATATATATGTAACATTAATTTCCCTAAATTCAAATAACACAAGCTGAAATATGAATATGGATTTGAAATCATTAAAATACTGCTAAAAACATAATTTAAATTTAGGTCCTAGATCTAAGTGAGGACCCATTCACCCTTGGGCGAATGGGTCCTAGGTCACTTACTTAGGACACACATCAAGCTCAATGTTCAGTGTTATGTTATGGTATTAATGGATGTCAAGTTTTACTCTTCGAAAATCATAATTAATTAGGCTTGGATTTGAATTAAAGGGTCTAATTAAGGAAATTTAACCTCATTTAATTAATAAAGCCTTAAATAAGTGTGAAAGTGTAAAGAGGTACACTTTACAATAATAAAATAAGACACAATTAAGTCCATTTTAATTAACATAGCTCTAAAATTAATATAAATATGTAAAATACATATTACAACACTAAATTAAGGTATAATTTAGTTCATTTTAATATTTAGTTCCCAAATTAAGTGTGAAAAAGGGATACATTTTCCTACACTACAATTAGTTATTATTTTTTACTAAAAACATTTAAAAATATTAAAACTTTCTTTTCTAACCACCATAACTTGGTCAAAAATTTATAAAATTAATTTTTTCCTTTTATTATCCTATATTATGGGAAGCATAGAATGTGTTGCTCTTTGGCTTCAAAATATGTTAATTTTTTTAAGAATTATAGATGTTTTTCAATCAGCCTATCAATCAGGACTTTAGTCAGAATGCATGTAGAAAATCAATAATAATTATCTATTTAATTCCAACTAATGCATATCTTCTATTGGCAGAAAGCTGATAATTTTTTCAATAAACCATTTTCGTTTCATGAAATTTAGATAAAAAAAGTCGTCAACCACTTTTTGTCATATTGCCACTTTTTGGACCCCCATGATCCTACACTGAGCCTACACCTTAGGTTAAATGGGCATTGGATGCCTTGGGGATATTTTACCAACTTGTATAAGGCTATTTTTTCCTTAATGGTGATATCATATGCATTAGGAAGTGTATTTCCAATCATCATAGATATATCACTATTAAGGGATTTAAGGAAATGAAAAAATGCATGTTGAGATGAAGGCCTTACCATTGGTGGGATTCTATTTATCTTCTAGAAATGAAAGTTGAAATCATTCATATATTCATGTGGAGCTCTCTTGATGGTATTTAGTTACTCCACCAAAGACAAATGATCTAACTTATCTTCAAATTTTTTGTGTAAGCCATCTCCTATCTCATCCCATGTTCTGATTGAATTGACAGCCAAACTCCTGAACCATTGTAAATATTTTCCCTTTAGTGATGCAGTGAAGAGCCTAATTGCTACATTTTCAGCTATGATATTGTGGACTAAGCATAGTGTGGACACATCTTTGATATGCTCAACAGCCATGGTTCAATATTCTCCTCTAAAAACAAGTAACCTTCTAAGGGTTGCCACAAACTATCATCATGTTAAGAAGGATTCAATGGGTTGCCCCATTAAATGGTGCAAAAGAAAAAATTCCTTGTCATTGGATTTGATGGCACTTGTGTGTTCGGTACTAGACTTCTTGGAATAGAATCTGTAGGACTATAATTTGAAGGCATAGAATGTGATATATTTGGTGGGCTAAGACTCTTTCTCGTTGATCTCCCTTTTCTCCTCAATGGTGATAGATACAAATACTTAAAAGGAGTCAAAATTCCTCATGTTTGCACTCTTCTCATGTGTTGTTTGCACTAGATCTGCTTTAAATTAAAATATTAGAGTCACCAAGTATATGTTTATAACCTCAAAAGGATAAAAAAACTACTGTATATATCAGGACAATAGTTAAAACTTAGTATTTCTTGACTGAAATGAGTTTTAGAGTCCCACAGGGCATGCCAAAAAATATTGTCATGAGGATAAAACCCTTAGATAAGTGTGAAGCTCAACTATCCTATGAAATATGGGATCATCATCAGGTTTTGGGCTGCCTATGGTGAAGATGAACCTCCAAAGTAGGTAGATTCCCTTGATTTACATCTTAAAATCTTATTGGTTTGATAGGAAAAAGGATAGAAAATTGAAATTTAAGATAAACAAGACCTAGGAGGTGATGTAGCAATGATGAAAAGACTTTGTACTTGATGAATTCTAACTCACAATTCCTCTAAAAAATAGCTCTATTCTATGCACCACTCAAATTTTGACCAACTTCTACAAAAATGTTTCAAGGGGAGGTTATGTTTTAAGTTTTGTGTAACTTTTTTTTTCTTCAAAACTCTAAGATACCCCTGCCTTGGAAGGATTTACACTAAAACCTAGGTAGTCTTCTTCTTGAATGATGAATGTGCATTCAATTTTTCTTAACATTTGCAAATATGATGGATAAAAACCTAAGGGTCCATTAGGGTTCCATTCCTCTCAAAACTGAAAGGAGGGAAGTATGCAAGGCTCAACCCTTGAGGGAGTCACATTTTCCTCCACATACTACAATTTTGAGCAAGTTTTTGACTTTATCATGCCTATTGTTAGGTCTCAAAAATGCATTTTTGAACCACAAGAAGTTTCCAAGCTCTCACAATGTTTTTGGCTAACGTACAAGGCCAAATAATGAATTTGAACCTTCTACTCTTTAGGCTCTGCCAAACCTAGGTGGGTGCACCTATGAAAATGAGGTAGACTTTAATAGAATGATCCCTACTAGAGAAGTCTATCCATAATGTCAATTTGACAATGGAGAGATATAACCCTAATCTAGTATAAATTGTATATACAATATCAAGAGATAATTCAATATGTTTAGCAAACAAAGGTGGAAAAATATCTAATGAAATTAAATGAATAAAAAAATGGGTCAGACCAGTGCCTTATCAGGTAAAACAAAGTCCAATGAAGACCTAGAAAATGTGACCTATAATGGCAGTGACTCAAACTATTTGGCACAATGATATGGGTTTATAACTTGTATAAACATGCAAGTAAATAGTTGACAAACTCTACTTGAGACAAATTGACAACCCTAATTATACGGTTCTTCTTATTGATCCAATTAACACTTCTAAATTACTGTGATTGACTAACAGGATTTAATCTTTACTTGAAAGAACCAATTAATCATATCATAGAAATACAAAAAATGTGCATTGACAAACTTAATATATAGTTGATATATCAGTTTAAATAACAGAGAATCGTTAAAGTGGAGACAACCAAATAATTGAATAATTCTAACAAATAGTTGATACCAAGATTAGGCTACAAAATCAGATATCTTCATTGAATTATTCAAAATTTATACATGCATCATGGTCTTCATAGTGTAAAAAACATTATGAAATTATCTATCTATCTAACCTTTATTCTCTATCTATCTCCTAATTTTATATCTTTTAGAAAATTTCCCTGTGCCTTTTGGTCTTGGTCTCCTCATATTCTCACGAGAGGCAACAAGCTTCATACCAAAGTTCGCTTCACTTGATGAAAAAATAAAACATAAATGGAATATAACAACAATAACTAACGTAGCAGCAATGGTTGCATTACCGCATTACCTCGTGCCTTCTTTTCCTTTGTTGTGATGCTATAGTGTTCCTGTTGTGTTTGCTCACTTTACCACTTTAGCACAAAATAAAATTTCTATCCACACGGTATGGTGGTATCAGCCTGTCACTATCTCTACTTCCTTTATCGCTCCACCATGACCTATGTCCTTCCTTCCCACGGTGTCGTGGTTTCTCTCAATTAATTGTCTACTATAGCTTTACCACGCATGCAAATTTGACCCTTCGTGGTGCATCAATTTTTCCTTTTGCATTCTTCACTGTACCTCTCTACTGTGAGCTATATTTTGTCTCCCCATGGTATCATGGTGGCCTACCACTATTTTCAGCTCTACCGGGGGTCTCATTTTTTCCTTTTGTGGTTTAGTAGTCTCCCTTTGTCAATGCCATGTTTTGTCTACCACTCTATCATGGGCTCTATTATGTCCCTCCATGGTATAGTGGTCTCGCTCTTTTACTACTCCTCACTTCACTACTAAACCATGGGCTAAGTTTTAACCCTGCATGGTATAGTGGTAAAAGGGTATATGATGATTGTTGCTAACCGCAATACTGTGAGCCATCTTGCAAGGGGTTGTGATAAGGAAGCATGTGGTGGAAGCTAGAAAGGGTGAATTTTAAGGCAACAATATGGCGGTAAAATTCTTTTTTGTCTTTGCGGATTGCGGTAGAAGGCATTTTTATGAAAAAGATAGCACCAATTTGGATTCAAATGGATAAAAGCCCTTAGAATTTTTTTAAACATTCTTGTTCTAATAGCAGCTCCTATTGGGGATGAGTTATTTGCCAATCACTGCAAGAATCTAGAATATCTCTAGGAGAGCAGACCAAGACTTCAAAGGACATAAAAATGGAGGAGATGGAAATGACCCTATACTACTATACATGGAAAGAAAATTTTGTATTCAATGAGGGAATTATGGGATTTTCCATGTACTAGAAAGTCCCAACCCCTTTTGAATTCTTAGGCTACTGTGCATGGAAAAGAGTGTTCTAAGTGGTTTTCTAAGAATTTTCCATGCACTAGCAATCCTTAATCCTCTGTTACTCCCTAAGAGAAGAAATTCTTTAGGAACTACCCATGTACAGGAAACTCATACTCCTCTCCAGACATGTTCTGCAAATAATAAGAGTCCTCCCCTCCTTTACCAATGATCACAAAAGGACCCAACCAAAAAGCTTCAAATTTTCCATGCTTTCCCTTCTCCTAACATCGAGCATTCCACATCAACACTAGATCATTTTTCTCAAATTTTCAATATTTTGGCCTTTCTATCAAAAAGGTATTTCATTCGTGATTGCAACTTCACATTTTTCTTCTGCGCCATTCTTCTTTTTTCATCCAGTTCTACAAGCTACTCCATTCTTTCCTCCATTGGTTCAGAAATATATAAATCCTCTTGCAGAATAAAATTATAAACCGATAAAAGATTTTGTAGTGGCATCCTGGCTTGTGTTCCATATACCAGTTCAAATGGAGACTTTCCAATTGCCTTTGTTACTTTAATCCTATCTACCTAGACAACCATTCTCAACTTTGAATCCCATGCCTTTTTATTTGTATCTAACATCCTCCTTATTATCCTTAAAATACTTCTATTACTAGATTTTGCTTGACCATTTGCTTGTGGGTGATAAGGGGTAGCATAGGAAATAGTAATATCATATGTATTCCAAAAATCTTTGAATTCATCAGATTTAAAACACATCCCATTGTTTGTGATCACTGTTACTGGTGTGCCAAATCTAGCTATGATTTTTTCCATTAGAAAATTCATCACCACCTTGCTTGTTTCTTGTTTAGTTGGGATTGCCTCCACCCACTTAGTAAAATAATATATAGCCACTAGTATCCATTTATATCCTCCACTTGAATTTTCATGTATTTATCCAATAAATTCAATTCCCCAGTGGTGGAAATGGCTTCTACCTACAAAGGTCTAAGTGGTAAGGCTCCTTGATACTTCAATTTCCTGGAGAACTTTTGACAAGCCTCACATTTCCTTACATATGAAAAAGAGTCATTAAAAACTTTAGGACACTAATAGCCAACTCTAAGAATCTTATGTGCAGTGGTTTTGGAAAAATAGTGACCTCCACACACCCCTTCATGCATCTCCCTCAAGACATGTTCTTCTTGTGATTCATCTAGACACAATAGTAGCATTCCATCCCTATTCTTCCAAAATAGGTCCCCTTCTATAAATACATACTTAGATGCTTGCAGCTTCAAAGTTCTCCTTTGATTATCATTCAACCCCTAAGGTCATTTCATTATCCTGAGATAATACATTATGTTTTTGTACCAAGAAGTTTGTTTAATACTTTCAATTGCATTCTCCTCACCCTCTATATTGTAGATTTGGTTTGCTTCAATGTTATTTTTTTCAATTAGCCTGGCCAAACCCTATCCTCTTACCAACTTGGTATTTTGAATTTCCATCTCGAATTCTTGGATTTTATTAATCCATCTGCATCTTTTCCTTGTCACTTCTGTCTGTATTAGGATATCTTTCATAGTTGCATGTGGGACATAGGCAATTACTTTAGCTCCAAAAAGATAAGGTCCGAAATATTTTGTTGCTTTGACTAATGCAAAGGCTTGTTTTTCTATAATATCATATTTCAATGCTGACCATTGCAAAGACTTACTAAAAAAAGATACAAGTTTCTCTTGACCTTCATCATTCTTTTTTAACATACAAGATGCTATGGTGTGAAATGAAACAAAAGAAAAAATATAAAAAGGTTTGGTAAAATTAGGAGACTTTAGAATGGGAGCTTCTTTGATAGCTCTTTTGATAGATATAAAGGCTTCCATGGCTTCTGCAATCCAATCTAGCTTCTCTCCTTTTTTCATCATCTTGGATATAGGTTTAACAATCTTAGAAAAAGTTGATACAAACTCCTAACAAAGTTAATTTGACCAAAAAATGATTGGATTGCTTTGACAGTTTTGGGAATGGGGATTTTATCTATGGCTTCTACTCTCACAGGGTCTATTCTAATCCCATATTTTGATATAATATGTCCCAAAAGCTTACCCTCTGTAATAGAAAAGTGACATTTTTAGGATTAACACTAATACCATATTCTAAAGCTTTGATAAATATCTTCTCCAAGTGCCCCACATGATCTTCTTCTTTTTTGGAATAAGCAATAAGATCATCTTGGTACACCACCATTATAGCATTAATAAAATCTGCAAATTCCACATCCATGGCTCTTTGAAAAGTTGCCCCTACATTCGTGAGACCGAATGGAATTATAACATAAACATATGTCCCCCATGGTGTAGTAAATGTTGTCTTGTATTGCTCAGACTCTTTGAATTTAACCTGGTTATATCCAGAAAACTCATCCATCATTGATAGTAGCTCACATCCTGTTACTTTGTGCAATATTGCCTCCATATTTGGGAGAGGATAATTATCTTTAAGGGAAGCAACATTCAGATTTCTAAAATCTACACATAATGTAATATCCCCATTTTTATTTCTTACTGGAACCAGGTTTGAGACCCATGTTGAATTTCTAATGGGTTTAATAATACCTCCATCTCTGAGTCTTTCCAGTTCCTCTTACATCTTACGTTCCAAAGTTGGGTTAATAGGTCTCTTCTTTTGTCTGAATGGCTTTGCATCTGGTTTAAGTGGAATCTCATGCTAGAAAATATCTTCTTTGTATGCCTTGAGATACTCATAAGACCAAGAAAACACATGTTTGTACTTTCTCAACAATGCAATCAACATTTTCCTAATGGTTGGACTTATCTTCTTTCCAATGTAGACCCTTTTTGGTGCTTACTGAGTTCCTAGATTTATTTCTTCAATATCTTCCCTCTTGACTGATTTCTTCTTCATGAGAGAGCAATCACACCCATCATACACTCTTTCGAGTTCCATAAGCTCTTTGGGGAGCTTGTTGGTTTTAAGCTGCAAGACCTCCTTCCCAAATATATTCTATTTCCCATCCACTTCTTCCACAAAATAATTGAAGTCAATCTCCTGAGCCTCGTATTGATCTATGCAATGAATAAACTTTAGAAGGTTAGTATCATCATTGAAAATTTTCCAACTATATATGTTGTCAAGGATATTAGTTCTTGCTTTGAATTCAACCTGAGTTATTCCAGCCAAGGTGATATCATCTCTTTTCAGGGCTACATTAGCTAGAAAATCTGCCATCAACTTTTTTAATCTGTCTATACAATCAATTGAGAAAGCATCAAATAACTTGATTGTATCCCACACATCATTTCTATATTGTTTCAATATTTTGTTATTTGCAGCATATCTTGATCTGATTTGTGAGACAACCAATTCAGAATCTCCTAAGACAATTATCAATTTGATCCTGGGCTTGACGACCATATTTAAACCAATCAACAAGGCCTCATATTCTACCACATTGTTTGTACACTCAAAGGTTAGAAAAAATGAATATTTGAATATAACACCTTCAGGTGATATAAACGATACTCCAGCTCCATTGGCTTCTTGGATGCATGCTCTATCAAAATACATTTTCCACATAGCCTGCTGATCTTTAGAAACATGATTATCAATTGGGTCAGTATTTCCTAATTCAGGCTAAGACAATTCCACTTTGAAGCTCCCTAAATCCAAATCACATAAAAAATTGAGTCATTCTTGAGGAACACAATCAAAAAATTTGATTCATCCTTGGTTCTCTATACAACTTGACTTATTCACCATTGACTAATATTGTGGCATATGATAAATCAAACTGTACATTGCCTCCAACTGCTACAGTCCATTGTCTTGACAAAAGCATTCCAAACTGAGGAGGTGTGTCAATCACAGCTATATCAATATTATAAGTTTCTTGTGGGTAAGTATCCAATTTCACTTCCACATCTTTCATAATTCCCACCATTGAGATAGGTCTAATGTCCATGGCATAACATTTACCACCTTCAACATCTACCCACATACCAGGTTGTTTCATCACCCCTACTGGCATGATGTTCATAGAAGCACCTTTATATATCATACAATTTTTACCAGATTGTCATTTATGAGTAGGGTAGTAAAGAATGGATCAATATTTGGTGGATTCATCAATGCATCACTTAGACAAACCTCTAGAACTTTTATCTTTTCCTTATTACTAATTTCAAGAATCTCCTTATTATCAAGGTTTGTACTTTTATTACTTCCACTAGATATTAATTGAATAGCACTTTCCCTATACTCTTTAATCTTCATCATTTCAAGTAATGGGACATACATCTTTACCTAGGACAAAGCTTGCATGAAATTAAAAGAGGCACCTTCTATTTTTATCATCTTGTTTTTCTCTATTGACTCTCCTCTGTTCTCCTCTTTCTCCTTTTTGTTTGTCTGATTTGACATTTGTTTTCCTTGGGCAATTCTTTGTTCTCCTCCTTTTGAACATACTTTTGTTCTTTTTTATCAAGTTGCTTATCATCTGTCCTTTTTGAAGCTTCCTCGGGAATTTTCTTATCCTTCAAAAATATTCCTCTTGGAACACCTTCATTCTCATTTATTGTTCTATTTCTCAGCCAGTATTTGCTTTTGGCCTACTCAACTACTGCAATGGTTAACCTTTTAATTTCTTCCTTAGTCAGTCTTCTTATATTTCACTTATTTGTCTAATATGATGTACTAGGAGGACATTGTTCATTATCACTTTCTTCACGATCAGAAAAAACCTGTTGTTTTGCCATATGGACATTGTATTTTTGGTGATCAACATCATACTCATACCCTCCTTCTGAAGATGAATATCCCTGCTCAATAGGGTGTAGAGTGTGGGAGGTTAAATAGATGTTATGGTCCTCTTCATTTTTTTCTTTTGGTATGTCTTTTCTTCGTATCGACTGAGCTACAATACAATGATCAAGAGAATGTGGAAAGTCACAAACTAAGCACCAAGGACTTTTATTTACCATATACGCCCCTCTTTTCTTTAAAGGATAAAGTCTCTTTATTCCTAGGCCTATCCATCACTGGCTTTCCATCCTTCCAAATTCTATTATACAGCATGTCATGTAGCCTTGGCCTTTCATTTTTGTATGTATTTTCCTACTTATTTGGAGGAGTCTATTGGGGAACCCTAGGATTATCCCTCTTGCCAATCATTCTTGTAGCTTTCCTATTATTTTCAAAAGTTAGTGTTATCTTTTGAGCTTTAGCTAAATTCCTCGAACACCTGTTCCTAAGCTCATATCTTGTCTTAGGATCAAAAACTTTTAAAAAGACACTTAATGCAACAAGATCAGCTAATTTGGATCCAAGAGGTATCTTATTATGTAATTTTAAAAATATTTGGTTGAAGTCATAAGCTGACTTGTTCTAATGCTTCTAGATAGTTAGCAATTCATGCAGCAAAAACTTGGGTGCACATTGATTCCCATACAGCTCAAGTAACTATTCATAAAACTCCTGAATGGAGGCAATAGAAGCTATTGGCAAACTGTTAAACCAATATTTAGCATCTTCAATCAATGACATCATAAACAATCTCATTTGCACATCCTCATATTTCATATCCAAGTCTTGAATAAATGCATTAAAACTCCTTAAGTGTTCCTCAGTTGTGACTGCACTACTTCCTGTGAATTTTGGGACAAGGCTTCTCCAACTGTTATCCATGGGATAAGGATATATTTGAAATCCATCCAAATCAAATTGCCTGATCATGGTTGTGTATGGTGGAGGAAGTGTATTTTGAGGATGTTGGTACTAGTATAATGGATTATTATAAGGTGGTGGCACATATTGTTGACCTTGTGGAGGCATGTGTTGTTGACCATGTGGGGGTATATATTCTTGGTGAGGGGGTGGCTAAGAATTTTGAGGTTGTTTTGGAGCATTTGGGGGTCTATATTGATTCCTTGACTAATTTTGTTGTTCTTTTGGAAGATTTGAAGGTCCTGTGTTATTATACCCCTTCCTATGAGGTGGCACATATTTAGGTAAGTTGGCCATCTAAGCATTGATCTGAGCTTTTTTTAACTTCAATTCTTGAAGCTCTTTTAATGCTTGGAGCCTGTACTCATAATCTATTCTTTTTCTTTCCACTTCTTTTCTTTCATGTTCCAATCATGTATTTATCTCATCCCAAGCCATGTGTTCATAATTCTCTTCAAAGGTTTCTTCATAGCCAAGTCCATCCTAATTCTCTTCAAGTAATGCTATTTTCTGATCATATTCATGGTCTCTCCTAATTATTTCAGCTTCGAATTTGGCTTTGAATTATTCTTCTTTCTCAAGGTCCATCTAGTAAAAAGGATTCCTCTTTTCCTTAGGAGTGTGAGGTTCTCTAGATGGGTTATTTTTAGTTGCCAGTGTACCGTAGGAATTATATGTCTCAAGGTGTGCTTTTGATGTTTTGTCTTTATTTGTTAGGCACATGTCATCAAACACCTTCTTTCCCTTATCATTCTTTTGAGTCCATTTAATTTTGTCATTATTAGGATCCTCCTTATATAAAGACCTTCTTCCCTATATGTTGTGAGCAATTTTGATAGTCTGAACTCTACGATGGTTCCTTTCTGATGTATACTTCACTTTATCAGTTTTAATGCACTTGTTCATTCAGAGTTGCCAATCAATTTCCAAAAAGTGAGAAAAATTTGTAGTTCCCCATTCCCAAGGGAGTCTTTTGCAAGGTACTGACTCTATGATGAAGGCTTGGGTTTAGTTTGACTTCCCCAATAGATTTTCCAAACTATTAGGTCTCAAAAATGCAAGTTTGAACCATGAGAGATTTTCAAGCTCTCACAACATTTTTGGCTAATGTACAAGGCCAAATAATGAATTTGAACCTTCTACTCTTTAGGCTCTGCCAAACCTAGGCGGGTGCACCTATGAAAATGAAGCAGACTTCAATAGAATGATCCCTACTAGAGCAATCTATCCACAATGGAAATTTGACAATGGAGAGATATAACCCTAATCTGATATAAATTGTATATGGAATATCAAGAGATAATTCAATATATTCAGCAAAGAAAGGTGGAAAAATATCTAATGAAATTAAATGAATAAAAAAATGGGTGAGACCAGTGCCTTGTCGGGTAAAACAGAGTCCAATGAAGACCTAGAAAATGTGACCTGTAATGGCAACAACTCAAACTATTTGGCACACTGATATGGGTTTATAACTTGTATAAACATGCAAGTAAATAGTTATAAAACTCTACTTGAGATAGTTTGACAACCCTAATTATACGGTTCTTCTTATTGATCCAATTAACACTTCTAAATTACTATTATTGACTAGAAGGATTTGATCTTTACTTGAAAGAACCAATTAATCATATCACACGAATACAAAAAATGTGCATTGAAAAAATGAATGTATACTTGATATATCAGTTTAAATAACAGAGAAGCATCAAAGTGGAGATAACCAAATGATTGAATAATTCTAACAAATAGTTGATACCAAGATTAGGCTGCAAAATTAGATATCTTCATTGAATTCTTCAAAATTCATGCATGCATCATGGTCTTCACAGTGTAAAAAAAATTATGAAATTATCTATCTATCTAACCTCTATTCTCTATCTATCTCCTTCTTTTATATCTTTCAAAAAAATTCCCCGCGTCTTTTGGTCTTGGTCTCCTCTTATTCTCATGAGAGGCAACAAGCTTCAGACCAAAAGTCATGTCACTTGATGACAAAATAAAACATAACTAGAATATAACAAGAATAACTAACGCAACAACAATGGTTGCATTACTGTGTTACCTCACACCTTATTTTCCTTTGTTGTGGTGTCACAGTGTTCCTGTTGTCTTTTCTTGATTTACCTCTTTACCGCAAGTTAATATTTCACTCCATGCAGTATGGCGGTATCGGCCTATCATCATCTCTGCTTCCTTTACCACTCCATCACGAGAATGTCCTTCCTTCTAGCAGTGTCGCAATCTCTGACCCTTCACGGTGTAGTGGTTTTGCTTTCTATCATGCTACTGCGAGTCTAATTTTGTCCCTCCACGGTTTAGCGGTCTCCCTTTGTCAATGCTTTGTTCTTTCTACCACTCTATCGAAGGCTCTATTTTGTCCCTTTGTAGTATAGTGGTCTCATTGTTTTACTACTCCTCACTTCACCATTGAACCATGAGCTAAGTTTTAACTCTCCACGGTACAATGGTAAAAGGGTATATGATGATTATTGCTAACCGCGATACCGCGAGTCATATTGTAAGGGTTTGTGGTAAGGAGGTATGAGGTGGAAGCTACAAAGGGTGAATGTTAAGGCAGCGATATGGTGGTAAAATTATTTTTTGGCTTTGTGGATGGAAGTAGAAGGCATTTTTATGAAAAAGATAGCACAAATTTAGATTCAAATGGATAAAAGCCCTTAGATTTTTTTTGAAAATTCTGGTTCTAACACCTATTATCTCTTTTCTTCAACTTTCCTTATTTTTTTCTCATGAAAATAACAAAAGATAAACACAAAACCCGCTATGTATGCATTCAAAAGAGCTAAATGAGTTAAAAATTAAGAAATAAAGGATTTATTTAGTGCACCTATCAATATAAGCCCCAAATATTCAAGTTTACATGGTTGGGCATGATTGAAGAGCTTATAATCAACAACCTCTTATCTTCTACTCTTCATGGCGAGATATGACTAAAAAATACTCTTGATATTTATGCAAACCTCTTGAAACTCCTTGTCTTTAGTAGAAAATGCAACCCTAGCCTCTCATGTGAAGTTCTTTTTCTTTTCTCCATTTTTAGCACCCAAACAAGAATTTCAACTTCACCTTTTCTTTTTGCAATGTGATTTTTCAACAATGCTTTTATTTTATTTCATGCAATCCCTTATTTTGGCATGGAAAATTTTAAATTGTCCCTTTTAAAATGGTGCGGAAAATTTTATATGTTTGTCTTTTTAAATTTTTCCCTTTTAAATGTTTTAAGACAAAATAATTTAACCAAGCTTAAAATAATGAAAGCATTAAAGTCTTTTTTTCTTGGATTAAAACCTAAGACCCAAAAAATTATTTAAATAAGATATTTCAATAATGCCAAGGATTTTCAAAATGAAAATGGACTACAAACGTATAAAGGAAATGATAAATAAGTGACCATTGGGATTCTCCAAGTGGGTTCTTGGAAAGAGGCAACATGTGTCACTTGGTTTTTCATTATTTATTACATTTAATGTAATGTTTATCTCTCATTGTTGCACACCCAAGTTGGAGGGAAAGTATTAGAGCCAAAACTAGTGTCATTTTCAATGTTGAGGAGGTAATCCAAAGGTTGGGGATGTTTGGAATCAAGGGTCATATTTGGGTGTCATGTTTGGTGCATTAGATGCCTTCACAAGTTTATAAATTTAGCCTCTTGGATGTAGAATGAGGAGGAATAGTTGAATGTAGCATTACTCTATAGGAATAAGGATAGGTTGAGGCATAAGGAGGTTGTTCACAAGTACACAAGTACTGCCATGTTGGAGGAAAAGAGGATAAAATAAGTGGTCGTATTGTAATATCATTTATTTGATGATAATGAATACTTTGTCTCTCTACTTGTTGGACTTTTTCCCACAAGGGTTTCTCCAAGTAAATGCCATGTTATGTGATGCTCTTGTGTTTTTTATTTATGCCTAATTTATGCTATCTTATGGTGATGATATTATTTATTTATTGTTGTTATAATTTCACATAAGGTAGTGTTTATAATCATGTTATGTTGGTTATTTTTTGGCATCATAAAGAAGATGGATTTAATCATGGTATTTCCATAATAAGGCAACTTGATTTTCAGATTTGCATATAAGTCTCAGATTTTCATGTTGCTATTGTCCAATCCTTGAATCTCATCCATTGAAGTCATATTTGGATAGATATTGAATTTCCCAACAATTGGTATTGAACCTATTTATTTCTCATCATTTGGTATTAAAGCTTAAGGTGAACTAGGTTTTGAGTATTCCATATTTTTATTTCTTAGCCTAGAAAACTTATGGGAATTTGTTAGAAGGAATTGAAGGTTGTTGAAAGTCTTTTGGTGCACCAATGAATGTTCTATGAGTTAATTTTTTTTTTTCAAATTTGTGAGATTGGAAGCCATGGATATTGTTAATGTGATCTATGTTGGGTATTGGAAGCTTGTGATTATGGATCATTATGGAGTTAGATATGTATTGGTAACTTGGATCTCATGTTTGATATATGTGTATATCCTCTTGTTTGGTGGTTTTGTTCCTTTACATTGTGGTCATGTGCAGTGAGAAGGTGTTCATGCTAGATGGGTAGAGACATCCTAGTCAGATGTAGAAACATTCTCGATTTCGACTATAGAATGGAGTACTTATATTGGCTTCATGGTTTAGCCCTTGGTTACATGAAAGCACTAGAATATAAGTCACTAACTGCTTATGGATTTGTGGAGCTAATATGTTTCATATGTTATAATCTCTTGACAACTTGGTTTTTCCTATTGGGTTGCAAGTTACTCTTGATTTCAGCTATGGGTGTGTGGATCTATGATTATTCTATTATTCATATGACATGTTTGATGTGAATGTTTGAATGAAATGGATTTTATATTTACATAGATGGTTTTGCATGTTTTACATGTTAACTAAAATATGTGGTATGTAGGTCTGTGATGACACTGTATTCAGGGTTTCTGGATGAAAATAATTATAGATTTGCATGGTTTCTTGAAGGGTTATTACTGATCTATGGTTGCTCCTATGTGGTTTTCTTTGGAAAATTAAATCAAGGATTCTAGTGTTTGAGTCTTTTAAATCTACATGTTATATCTTATTATCTCTATTTTACATGATACTAATGTGGGGTTGAATATAATTTTCAGTTATTTAAGGTTGGAGCATTGATTATGTATTTCTTCTTTGAGATGTTTCATATGTGTGATCTTGTAAAATTGTCTAATGTGGATTCTATTGGGTAGGCCATATTCTTAGTCATCACTATTACATTGGTATGCATATTGCAGTGGGAGATGGTTATTGGGAGTACCTGATATAGTTGTTCATTTGAACCTATAGCAATAGTTTATATGGTGCATGGGAAGCTTTTTTCACTTTCAGTAGAGTGTTTGCAATGATTGGTCATAATTCCATGTATAATTCAGTATTACTTTTAGTGGGAGCTTTATGTAGTTACATAATGATTTCTTTCTACTTTATTTCAAGATTTTTGTTTAAGTTGTTGTTGTTGTAGTGTGTAGTTATCCATGGACAATCTTTGATTAGAATATGGATGGTATTTTGCAATGGTTGTTGGTTTCATAAGGAGCTCTTGGATTATGCTTTCAGATTGCAATGAGAGTTTAATGACATCTTTGGTTCTATTAAAAAAATATATGTGGCAATAGTATTGTCTTGGTTTAAAGATCATGGTTGTACTTTATCTTTTGGGAGCTCATGGTGTTGTGTTCTTTTATCGTGTTGTGTCCATGGAGGATCTTTAGTTAGGAGATGGCTATCATGATGCCTGGAGAGCTTATTTACATAGTTTAGTGGGAGCTTTGGTAGTTATGTTGATTCATCATTTGATGATGGATGGTTATTTTAATGTGATCTCCTAGGAGGGGGTGTTAGATCATGATATGTTCCTAATTTTTTAGTTGGAATTTTGGCAATGGTCTTGTTTGGTTCTGAGTATTAATTATTTTCTTCGAGCTTCATGATTTTGTCGGGTTGCATTTGAAGTTTGCATGTATTGATTTATGGATGCTCATTAGAGACTAGAGAGACTTGGGTGAGGCTAATTGATATTTTATTTATGGGGTTGTATATTGAGATGGTTACTCTTTGATGAGAATTTCAACAAGAAGACTGAGGAGCCTACATTTGGTTATGGATGTGAATCCATTATGGGCCTGAAGAGAACATTGTCATTTCTTGGTGTTGTGCATGGGATAATCTTGTATCCCACTCTTGGTCTACTCGGTAGGTGAATGGTCTAAGAGGTATTTCCCACCTGATTATTAGATTATTTCTTTATTTGGTATCTTGTCTTCTCATATGAGTTAGTCTTGACTATAAGCATTCTTAAGACTTGTTAAGAAGAAGATGTGTGGTGTATAGTGATGAGGTAAAAATAACCTCATCATAATAAAATCAAAAAATCTTATTCTAACAAGTTCAATCCTAAGTCTGTGCCAATTAATTAAACTTTAGGAGAAATAAATGCTTATCTTTATGCAAAATTTATTTATTATGATCAATTGAGGGAATTTTCCAATACAGGTTTAATGGGTTGACTTGAGTGTTTTTGTAGGGAATAATTGGTCATCTAGTAGTTGTTACAAAATCTTGAGCCAACACGTGCCTTAAGAATAATGAAAGATAGATTTTGCGAACCTCCCCCTGAATCTCAGGCTGATGAACCGAAGATTTAGTTACTATCTATTTAATTTTTTTTACCAAAAACTTCATGGCTCGTCTGAAAGCTTCTCTATGTTTATGAGTCTTAAAGACATGAGAGTTAGTTAAAGTTGTTAAAAGACTTTTTCAATGGCTATCCACACCATCTAGAATCTAGGATCTAGTTATAAGTTTTTATATAAGAATGTAATTTCAAAAATGGATGAATAAGACTGAGTAGTAATGTTATGTTGTTTACATGATTTTTGAATACTGTTGAATGAAAGAATTTTCTTCTATCAATTGCTAAGTTGTTGAACTATGGATGATAACTATTTATAATGGAAGAACTCCCGAACCTGTAGTTTATGTGATTTGAGAATGAAGTGTTGACCCGTGAACTGGCCACTCGAGGGGAGCCAGTTTAAATAGATAAATACTTAATATTATGTTGTTTTAGTTGTTACATAAATAACTGATCAGTAGGAAGTATTTAAGTTTGTTAAGAGTTGAGTTTAAAGTTCCGGAGCACCATATTTTTAGTATGAGTTATTCTTCATAGTTTTTAGAATATTTTACTATTTAAGAAAATGTTATATAGTCTGTTCACTTGCTTTTCCACTTCTATAGTTTATCAGTTATTCGGTTCGCTTATCTCTATGCTTTTTGGTTTATTTTTTATGCTTTCTAAATTAGTTATTTTATGCTTTCTATTTTAAGTATTTCTAGTTTTCCTAGAATAAATTATTTTCCAAATAAGAAGTTAAATGGCCTTAAAATAAAATTGATTTTAGTAGTTTAAAGAAAAACATAAAATCTAAGATGAGTTATCTGAATTATCTTCTTTTGCAAATTTCCTTGGACACTACCCGGTCGACTAATTGACATTTTATATTCTAAAGTAGTAGGACCTAATGACAACCTATAACTTGTTGGCACCGTTGTCGGGGACTAAAATAGCCTTTGTGCTCAAGTGTTACTAGGAGATGGTTTTGATACCTCATTTTATGCCAAAATTTCTATCGTCGACTTCCTCTTCTGCATGGTTAGGACAAGACGCCCTCACGGATGATTTATACCAAAGAACCCCCCAAAATACAAACTTATCATACCTAGGGAAGCCCAAGGCTCAGACGAACACACTTCTGAAGAATTATTTGAGCCTATTCCACCTGAGGCTTTCCACTATTTACCTAACTAGCAACTAGCAGACTAGCCAGTAATAGAGGAAATTTTCTTTGAGGAAAAAACTTCTCTGAACATCATGGGAGATCACAGAGCTGAACCTAACCACAATGAACCTCACTGCCCTCCTAGAACGTTTACTTATCATATTACCTTGGATGCATATGATGATACTACGATCAAGAACATTTCCCCAACTTTCCTTCCAACCTTTTGTGGCTTGTCCTTGAAAGACCCAAACCAATGTCTCTTTGAATTTAAGGTCTTATGTCAAACATATGACTATAAAAATGATAACCAGAAGCTGGAGCTTTTTCCTTCAACTCTAAAGGATTTAGCGATGCACTAGTTTATGGGATTGGTTTCTGGTAGTATAACATCTTGGGGGGAAATGGAGAATGTTTTATTACAAAATACCAAATTTATTGTAGGGTGATTGACTAAAGGAAAAGCTATTTAAATTGAGACAAAATGAGGATGAGATTTTGGAGGATTAACTTGATGGGTTCATTTTCCTCTCTAAAAGATGTGGAGAAGAGGCCATTAGCGTCGAGATTCTCAAGAAAAAAATTCTTAAAGGACTTGACGATGACGCTAGAAGAAGTCTTGATCTAATGGGGAAGGGTGATGTGTCTCAACTAACCCTTGAGGAAATATGTGAGTTATGTCAGAATTTCTCCCGTACTCAAAGAGGAATCCGTAAAACTAATATTTAAAGGGTCTAATGAGATAGGTAAGCTCCACAAAGAGATAGAAAATATGAAAACTGGCATTCTTGTTTAGTTAAACACTACTTTAGATGGCATACAAGCTAAAAATTACAACCTCGAGACCTTATCAATCTATTGTCCCAGGTGTCGAAACAAACACCTATTGAAAGAGTGTCCTTTAGATAAAGTCAATATTTGTCAACTCTGTGAGCAAAACCATCCTACAAAATAGTGTGAGCTTCTCTCTGACATTAAGAATGCCAAGAAAAAAACTATTAAGGTTGAAGAGGAGATAAACGCGTTAAACCAACGTCAAGGAGGTAACTTATCTTATGGAAAGAATTCCAATCCTACATGGAGACAAAAAAATAGCTAGGTTCATAATCAATGGACCCCATCTTGGAATCAGTCACCTCCCACACAAACCTAACTGGGGAACTCCTTATTGGGGGTCCCTCGAAAGGGGAAATCAGCAATGGTTGAACCAACCACAACAAAAATGGTACCAACAACATGCTGCCCCCCAATGGAATCAGGGACAAAATCAATTTTATACTAGACCCAGGAGGAATCAACAATAATTTTTTTACCTCCATCTCAAAACCTTCATCAGAATGAGCAGGTGAACCAACCTCAGCTTTGAGCACAACCACTCCCCAATCCTAAGAATAATCACTAGAATACGCCAGTCTACTCTACTAAACATGAAAATGTTACAAGACTAAATGCGATACATTTTAGAAATGTACAGTTGCACTCTGGTAGAACTCTTCAACCACCAACTATTGAAGAGATAGTAGAGGAACCTGAGCCTAAAAGTCCACCAAGAGACAAGTTACCTAATCAAGACACTTCCACCAAGGATAAAGAGCCTTTCTCAGCAGCGAGAGCTGCTGATTTATCTCGGGAGGAGGAAGGTCAATCCTTGAGTCAATTTAAGGAGGAGTATGTTCCAAAAGAGAAAACAATGGCACCATATCCAAGACATTTAAAGTTAATGACTTCGAAAGATTCTTCAGAAGTGACTATGGCTTTTGAAACTGATTTAATTCAAGATATTAAGCAATTACAAATTAAGGTTCCTCTATTGCAGGAAATAAAGGAAAATCCTTAGTTAAACCAGTTAATCAAATAGCTATGTATTAAAATGCTAGGTAGGAAGCCAAAAAAGATAAATACCGTCCATATTGATGGTTATTTTGCTATTTTTTATTTGGAAAGACTATTGCTCCAAAATATGATAATCCTGGGAGTCTACTTATAAATGTTACAATCAACGAGGTAGAAATACCAAATACACTAGTGGATCTTGGGGTAGCTATTAATGTGATGATTGTGGATGTAATGGAAAAGTTAGGACTAACTAATTTACATCCAACAACCATAGTCTTACAGATGGAAAATCAGTCTATAGCCATCCCAAAGGGCGTCATTAAAAATATTCTCGTCAAAGTTGATGGATGGGAATATCTAATCGACTTCTAGGTAATCTAGTCACTTACACCTAAAGATAGTTATCCGATAATTCTTAGGAGACCATGGTTGGCCACGGTTCCTGCTAAGATTGATTGAAGGGAAGGGGGAATGACCATTTCGCATGTTCAAGACAGTAAACATTTGTTCTAATATCCCCCTAAACCAAATGAGCATAAAAATGTATGGGATGATGAACCAGAAGAATCTAGTGGTCAAGAAAGTTTGGCCTTGCTATCCATGGTAGTAATTAAACAACATGGAGAAGAATTGGAGGAAGAGTTATTAAATTATGTAGCACGCCTTGATATAACCCCAAATGAGGAAGAAATGATGGATGCTCCAAGAATTTTTGGGCAACCAATTGATATAAGCGAGATGGAGAAAAGCTATGCTACAATGGGAATGCCTTGTCCCTTAGCAAACATGATTCCTAGAACAAGTCATTTCTTTGAAGATATCACAAGGTTTCACCAACTTATACCTCATAGTTTTCCTATCAATACCTTGTTACGACCAATTTATATTGTCACTTTGGTCCATCCTGGGACAAAATTGATCATGCTATTACTAGGAAAAACTTTGAACATCAATAGCTGGCTGACAAAAACACAAGAGGATAAGTTATTCAATGTGTTGGTTAAAAGGTCTAAAGCTTTTGCTTGGGATTATACAGCCATGAGAGGAATTCACCTTTGTTTGTACTCATTACATCTATACTGATGCCAATATAAGGCCTGTTCGCCAGCCACACAGGAGACTCAATCGTGCATTAAAGGATTTGGTCAAAATTGAAATTGAGAAGCTCCTTTGTGCAAGATTTATTTATCCTATCTCTGATAGTAAGTGGGTATCACCTATGGTGGTCATGCCAAATAAAAATGGGAAGTTGATAATCTATGTAGACTATAGAGAACTCAACAAAGCCACTCATCGAGATTATTTTCCTCTACCATTTGTTGACCAGGTTCTGGACAACTTGGCTGGAAGGAAAAATTTCTCCTGTTTAGATGGATTTAGTGGTTACAATCAGATGCAGGTTGCCCCAGAATACCAAGACAAGACCACGTTTACCTACCCTTGGGGAAAATTTACATATAGAGTGCTTCCGTTTGGACTTTGTAACACTCCAATGACTTTTTAGAGAGCTATTCTTGATAGCACTTGTTAATGACTATGTAGAGGTCTATATGGACGACTTTATAGTCTATGAGTCAACATATGACAAAGATCTTTAGAACCTAGACTGAGTTCTACAAGCGTGCAAGAAAAATAGACTATCTCTTAGCCATGAATTTTTTTTAATAATGGTAGAACAGGGAATAGTCTTGGGACATCATATTTCCTTTGAGGGAATAAAGGTCGACCCCAAGAAAATTGAGGTCATCCAAAAATTGACTATCCCTCAAACAAAAATAGATGTTCGAAGTTTTCTTGGACATGCTAGTTATTACAGAAAGTTCATTGAAGGCTTCAGTAAAATAGCATCTCCTATGTTCTTTCCTTTACAAAAAGAAGTAGAGTTTGTTTGGATGCTAGAGTCTTAGCTATCATTTGAAACAATTAAGGAAAAGCTTGTCTCTGCTCCCATTCTACGAGGACAAAATTGGAGAATTCCTTTCCATATTTATGAAGATGCTTCTGTAGATGCTATTGGTGCAATTCTAGGACAAGAAGATGAGAATGGGGGTAAATATGCCATATATTTTATCAGTAAGAATCTTACTTCGGTAGAAAGAAGCTATACAACCACAAAAAAATAGTTCCTAGTTGTTGTTCATGCCATTAAGAAATTCCACCATTATATAATGGGATATAAGGTTATAATTTATACAGACCATTCAGCTGTAAAATACCTAATGAACAAACCCATAGTTAATGGTCGAATTATGAGATGGTTGTTACTCCTTCAGGAGTTTAATGCTACAATTCTTCACAGACCAAGGAAATACAACATAGTAGCAAATTTTATGTCATGAATCAAACATGACAAGGGTGATAGTACTCCTATACAGGATGAATTTCCAGATGAGAGTCTATTTGGAGTTTCTATAAAATCACCCCAGTTCGCAGATATCGCTAACTATTTAGCTGCTTCTGAGATACCCCCAAGATTCATGAGTAAACAAAAGAAGCGACTTATCAAGGAAAGTGCCCCATTTAAATGGATAAATAGAATTTTATTTCGTTGTGGATTGGATATGGTCTTAAGAAGATGTGTGAGAGAAGATGAAACCTACAACATTCTAAGGTCCTATCACCATGATCCTTCGAGAGGGAATTACTCTGCGAAGAGAATGTCCCATAAAATTTTCATCATCGGATACTATTGGCCCTCAATGCATAAGGATATTAAGAACTATGTTCATCGTTGTGATGAATTTCAAAGAGTAGGAAGACCAACTGCTTCTTTTGAAATGCCTTTACTACCGCAGGTAGTGCTTGAACCATTCGAGAAATAGGGTTTAGATTTTATCAGACCCATTGATCCTTCCTCTCAAGGGAAAGAATACATATTTGTTTGCACTCACTACCTAACGAAATGGGCTAAAGTTCAAGCCTTACGAGTAGCTAGGGAGGAGCAAGTCACAAACTTCCTATATAAAAAAAAAAATTCTTAGATTTGGAGTCCCTCAAACTATTGTTACTGATCAAGGACCCCAATTTATGTCCAAGGTGCTCTTGGAATTTACCAACCATTTTCAGGTAAACCATAGGAATTCCTCCCCTTACCACCCTAAATCAAATGGCCAAGTGGAACTAACTAATAAAGAGCTTGAAAAAATATTAACAAAAATAATTTCTTTAGGAAGAAAAGATTGGGCTAGGAAACTCCCTGAAGCTGTTTGGGCATACAACACAACCTAGAAATCCACGACTAGATTCAGTCCCTGCGAGCTCGATTTTGGAAATAAACCTCTTCTTCCCATTGATTTTGAACTGCAAACTCTACGAACAGTTATGGAACTAGGCCTGGATTTAAAACAAGCCCAAGTTGAATGAGTTATGCAACTAAGTGAATTGGATGAGCTTAGCCTAGACATTGTCCATCAAACTGAACTAATTTAACATCAATGAAAAGAGTGGAACGACAAAAATATTGAGAGGGAGTTCCATAATGGAGACTAGGCCCTGTTATATGATTCAAGGTACACAGATCATAGGGGAAAGCTCGGGACTCATTGGCTGGGACCTCATGAAATTTTTGAAGTCTTCTCGAATCGAACTGTTTAGTTGAAACCAATAGATGGTGACACTCGAACCCTCTTAGTTAATGGTCACCGCTTACGTTTCTACCATAAGGTGGTCAATGGGGAAGAATTCTCAAGAATGGTGGAAATGCAGGGCGAGGTCCAGTGTGTTGACTCTGCCAAGGCAGAGTCTATCTGGTAAAAAACCTAAAAAAATGCTTGTTTAAAAAAAATATATAATTGAAAATGTGTAATAAAAAGACATGTATGCCAAGATATTTCTCTTCGTTAATCTTTCTTCTTCAAGATGGAAAATAACTTCTAGAGCACCCTCCAAAGATGCTCTGGAATGTTACGATCTTGATATCAGATACTCCAGAACTTGATGGTCCTTACACCCGATGCTCTGGAACTTGTACAAAACTCATCCTGTCGAAAAGACATTCTTGCACTAAGGTTGAAAGCTCTTGAAGTCCAAACTTCTTAATCATCCTGTTGCTGCTCCAACTGTATCTTTCGACGATGCTCCAAAACCTTCATTTTGTTGCTGCTCTAGTTGCATCTTTCATCAATGCTCTGGAACCTTCATTTTGTTGCTTCTCTGACTGCATCTTTCGGCGATGCTCCAGAACCTTCATTTTTTTGCTGCTTCGACTACATTTTTTGGCAATGCTTTGGAACCTTCATTTTGTTGTTGCTCCTGCTGCATCTTTCGGTGATGCTCTAGAACCTTCACTTCGTGTTGCTTTAGCTACATCTTTCAGCGATGTTCCAGAACTTTCATTTCATTGCCGTTGCGGTTGCATTTTTCACCAAGGCTCCAGAACTTATTCATTAGCATTCTGCCACCTTTTTCATAATTTCTAAACTTTGCGACACTTCCATCATCATATCTTGTACACATGTCGTTCTATCTTTTCTTTTATATATCATAAATAAAGCCTCCAAGTACTGCAGTCCTCGTTGATGGCTCCATCATCCATAAAATTTCGCATTCATGCTACAATAAATTTGTTGTTACCTCATCCAATACCTTCCATCATCCTGTTGAATCTGTAAGGTATGAGATCTTCGAACGATGTTAGAATGCAATTAAGTATTAATTTTAGCTTTAAGTAGGTAGTTATTTTCGAATAAAGAATAATTAATTGGAATGAACTTCACTCCCAATTTAGCAATTTGTGCCACTCGGCGATCAACTACTTGTATGGCAAAGCCTTTTGCATGCCTCCATGCAAATTGAAAATCATTGCATAGTAAGCTACAAACAAAACAAATAAGTGATTTAAGAGGCAATATTTTCAAAAGTGCAGGGTGAAAGCTTTGAGTTGTGATTAAAATATTTTGCAAAGAGGAAAACTATGAGAATGGGGAGTGGTAAAAATAAGTCAGAGCCAAATTTATCCGAAAAATTGTTGGGATTAAGCAATATCTCCAGAGTGTTTGAAAAGGCAGGGTGGTTGGATTTTATTAGAAAATTCGAAGGATATGATGAAAATTTGGTGAGCTCATTTGTTGAAAACTACTCAAATGGTGAAGTGGTACTTCATGGAAAGCATTTCAAGGTGAGTCCGAAAATCATTTCTCGCTTGTCTAGGTTAGAAAATTCAGGTATTAAAATAAAAGAAACCTCTCAGATAACGTACCAAAAATTATTTGAATTATTTGTTAGAGAGGGAGACCCTCACCCCATGGTAGTAATTAGCACCAAAGGATAAAACAAAGGGTTCCAGAGGACCTCCATACTAGAGCCCTACGATAGTGTCATTGCTTGGATCATAAAATATTTTACTTGTGAAGGTCAACTAGTTGTTGTAGTATGTCCTTCTTTTTGAATACTGATCCATTTACGTCATGGGAAAGAGAACCCTACTCTTAGGGTAAATTTGCTTGAATTTTTGTATGACTCTCTTAACTCTTCCATAGAAAGTAATAAAACAGGGTCAGGGCCACTAAAACACCATGGTTTAATTCAATTGATTTGTAAATACCATTTTCACAAGAAATCCGAGGGCAAATGGGAAAAGTTTTTAAAGTAAAGAAGCCTTCAATCCAAAGGACAATAGAACCAGGGGAATTGTCTCACCAAATTTCTTCACCTTCTAGAGCAATTTCCCTTGAGGGCTCTCCAGCTCTAGAAGCTCCTAATCCCACCACCCCTAGTGAGGAAATGCCAAACCTTTTGAATAATGAATTCAAAACCCCTGATTTGCCAGAACAAGTTGAGCTTATGTATTCTGATTTGAGTAATCCTAGAAGAAAAAGAAAAAGGAAAAATAGGACACCTGTCACCTTCCAAGGTCTTCCTCCATTAAGAACAAGTAAGCGCCTAGCCTCTGAATTCTCTAAAACCCCAATGCAGGGTATGGCGGGAAGTTCAACAAAGAAAAAGCTTAAGAAGCCATCTGAGCCTATAGATATTTCAGAGTCTACCAATGTAGAGGAAATACCTCTAGAAAGAGAAGATTTAGTCAAAGAGATTCCTTCCCACTCTACATATGTGCAGGTCTTCACTGAGGAAATTCAGGGAAGAGAATAGGAAGGAGATGATATTATTCCAAGTAATTTGTCCCCTATTGTTAATAGAATTATTGAGATAGTTGAACTAAAGGATGTCACTGTAGAAACAAAAAAATGTAAAATATAAATTGATAATCTAAAGAAACAATTGTACAAAAATAATGAACAGGTTGAAATGCAAAAAGGAGAATTGATGATGCATATTGTTGTAATAGATAAAACAAATCAAGAAATACTGGATTTAAAACTACAATTACAAGAAAATAACACAATGATTTATAAGTTGAAAGAGCAAATACAAGAATTGAGTCATGAGCATAAAACTTATAATGTTGACATTGCAGAAAATGACAAAGAAAAATTTGGTGCTTATGCTCACAGCCTTTGAAGAAGACGGGAAAACAAAAACTAGAGAATTAAATGCTTCCATCAGTAGAGTTGTAGAGCTAGAACAAGACTTGGTGGAATGCACTAAGAAACCAAAGATGGAATCAAAAGAAATTTAAACTTAGCAGGTTATAACTGATTGGTTCTAGGTTCGCATTCCCCCACTACTAATGAAATCGATGGAAAAGTGTTATTTCTTAAGAAATTTTCAAAATGAGAATTACAAGCTAAAGAGGAACTGGTACTTCTAAAGGAGTCATTTCATAGAGCATACAGAGGAAAACAAGATGCATGTCAATTAATTGATTATCTATTATCCTGTAGAAGGCCATCTATATTGTATTCCATGTTTTTAAACGAATAGTGGATAGGATGGAAATTATTTAGAAACTACAATGATCAGCCTTATGAACCCAATGAAAAAGAATTCATTGAGATATTTATAGAGTCAAAACCTGAGGATCAAGATTTGATTTGTGAATTCTTTTTGCATGATTTATTATTCAAAAATCACACTAATTTATTTATCAACCTGTTTGTTGGAGAAGTAGAATTAAGGGCCCAATTGTCTACCATGAGAAACCAGATTCATTGGTAGAAGCGTACAAAATAATTTGCACAGGAAGAAAAGACAATAGGTCTCTAAATAAGGTCAGCAAATTCCAAGCCTAGAGGTTTCAAAGATACCTTTTCATCTCTCCTGATTAATGAAAAAATGAAAGAAAAGTATGATGACAGCCTCAGGCACTATTACAATAATTTTATGAATCATGGGAAAAAATTGATTGGGAAAGCATGGCACACTTGTGAAGAGAGGTTCACTCCATTACCTGCTTACCTCAAGAAAAGAGAGGTCATTTCCCCTCTTAATATTAGGTGGTCTTTTAGAAGAGTTGATGCTTTAGTCAAAATATTGAGAACCCTTAATACAAACTGGATGGGAATGAAATATAGGCCTCCTTTCCTACTTAATCCACCTCCTGATTTCAATATTTCAATTGATCAGAATGATAGACTTTTTAATGAGTGGTCAGAGAGTGTGATAATTCATAGAGGATTCATCCATGAACCTGTAGCTTTTGATACATAAACAAGAGAGGAACATGATCTCAGTGTTATATATGAGGAGTGGAATAAAACTCAGGGTTATAACTATGGAGCAGGAGGACCTACTAGGAATTAGGTGGAGGAGGAAATGATGAGGTAAAAATAACCTCATCATAATAAAATTAGAAAATCTTATTCTAACAAGTTCAATCCTAAGTATATTCCAATTTATTAAACTTTAGGAGAAATAATTTCTTATCTTTAAGGAAAATTATGTAAACTTTATTTCTTATGATCAATTGAGGGAATTTTCCAATACAGGTTTAATGGGTTGACTTGAGTGTTTTTGTAGAGAATAATCGATCATCTAGCAGCTGTTACAAAATGTTGAGCCAACATGTGCCTTGAGAATAATGAAAGATAGATGTTGTGAACCTCCTCTTGAATCTCACACTGATGAACCAAAGATTTAGTTAGTGTCTATTTAATTTATGTTACCAAAAACTCCATGGCTCGTCTCAATCCTTCTCTATGTTTATGATTTTTAAAGACATGGGAGTTAGTTAAAGTTGTTAAAGGAATTTTTCAATGGCTATCCACGCCATCTGGAATCTAGGATCTAGTTATAAGTTTTTCTATAAGAATGTAATTTCAAAAATGGATGAATAAGACCGAGTAGTAACATTATGTTGTTTACATGATTTCTGAATACTGGTGAATGAAAGAATTATCTTCTGTCAATTGCTGAGTTGTTGAAGTATGGATGATAACTATTATAATGGAAGGACTCTCGAACCTGTAGTTTTTGTGATTTGAGAATGAAGTGTTGACCCGCGAGCTGGCCAATCGAGGGGAGTTAGTTTAAATATATAAGTACCTACTATTATGTTGTTTTAGTTGTTACATAAATAAATGATCAGTAGGAAATATTTAAGTTTGTTAAGAGTTGAGTCTGAAGTTCTGGAGCACCATTGTTTTTAGTATGAGTTATTCTTCATAGTTGTTAGAATCTTTTTCTATTTAAGAAATTTTTTTATAGTCTGTTCACTTGCTTTTCCACTTCCATAGTTTATAAGTTATTCGATTTTCTTATCTCTATGCTTTCTAGTTTATTTTTGATACTTTCTAAATTAGTTATCATATGTTTTCTAGTTTAAGTATTTCTAGTTTTCCTAGAATTATTTTTTTTCCAGATAAGAAGTTAAATGGCCTTAGACTAAAATTGGTTTCAGTAGTTTAAAGAAAAACATAAAATCTAAGATGAGTTATCTGAATTATCTTCTTTTACAAACTACCTTGGACACTGCCTGGTCGACTAATTGACATTTTATATTATAAAGTAGTAGGACCTAATGACAATCTATCATATAGATTTATATTTTTCTCCTTGTACACGAAATGGTTTATGGATTTGAGAGTATTCCATTTGTTGTGGGAATGATTGGCTGGTTTGATCTACCTTTGGTATGAGAGTTTTTACATATATTGTTTTGAAATTTTCATTTGATTTGAATGTTAGATGTTGATATCCTTTCATTTTTGGAATGGTGAATGAGATATTACATTACACATCTTGGCTCATGTTAGTGTGGAACAAAGATATGGTTTGATTTCCAGGTTCTCTCTTTGGTCAAGGTTTTCTTCCTAGATGTTTGGTTTCACATGGTTGAGTGTGAAGAGCTTTGGAGAACTATGGAGATTAGTGGTGAGAGGGGTATTGTATCATATTTGTTCATAGGATTTTCATATCATTGTATGTTTCCTTAACACTATGTAATAGAGGAATCAGCCACATCCTCTATGTGAAGTACTATAGATAGACTTGATATGCCTTGATTTATTTTTGAAGATTTGACATTACTAATGTATTGTGAGTTTTTGGATATATGTATAATTATCCTCTATAATATGATTCTATCATTACTGATGTGATGATGAGTTTGCATGTTTAAGTGGATTTGGAACTAGGAGTTATGTAGGTTGTATATTAGTTTCCCACTTTCTTGCAGTGGAATAACTTGGATGTGGACTGTCTATATCAAATTTGTTAGTTGGCCTTGTCTATGGTCATTTATTCATTAGTATGTTGCATTAAGATAGGAGTATGGATATATGGAGACTTGATTGTAGATTTTTGGGTTGGTATGTTAATGGCGTGAAATTTTATCTATGTTTGGTATATCTCAACCTTTGAGGTATGGTTAGCTTTGATAAGTTGTAATTTGTTGTGGTTGATATTCTAGGTGGTATGAGTAATTCAGGTATCTTGTTGGAGCATGAGAGCATGGTGAAGATTAAGATGGTACTTGATTGGCCAATGGATTTTTTCCCTTTTGCATGAGTCTTATGGGTGTATTTGCGATGTTGACAGAAAGTGGGAGAATGTTAGGATTAGATGTAATCCCCCTTGTAAATCACATTTTATGACCTTCCAACATCCTTGGAAAGTGTATCTAGGCACTTAGGGTGTATTGGGAAATTACTTTAGAATATTAATTCTCACCATTGTTTGTAATATACTCATAAGGGGTGATGGGTCCACTAGCAGCAATAAAAAGTGGGTTGTGGACATAAATATTTAATATGTTTTCCCCACATGTGGATGCCTAGAATAGGATAATAAAAGATAAGGAAAATGATAAATAAATGATTGTTTGGATTCTCCACATGGGTTCTTGGAAAGAGGCAACAGGTGTCACTTGGTTTTCCATTATTTATTATATTTAATATAATTTGCATCTCTCATGATTGGGCGCCCGAGTTGGAGGGAAAGTATTAGAGCCAAAACAGGTGTCCTTTCACATGTCAAGGAGGTAATACAAAGGTTGGGGATGTTTGGAATGAAGAGTCATCTTTAGGTGCCATGTTTGGTGTATTAGACTTCACAAGTCTATAAATTCAACCTCTTGGATGTAGAATGAGGAGGAACAATTGCATGTAGCGTTACTCTACAGGAATAAGGACAGGTTGAGGAATAAGGAGGTTTTTTATTGGTAGATAAGTGTTTCCATGTTGGATTCAAAGAGGAGAATGAAAGTGGTTATATTGTAATCTCATTTATTTGATGATAATATATACTTGGCATCTCTTCTTGGTGGATTTTTTTCCCGCAAGGGTTTCTCCACATAAATCTTGTGTTATGTGATTCTCTTGTGTTTCTTATTTGTGCCTCATCATTGCTATCTTATGGTGATGATATTCTTTATTTATTCCTATTATAAATTCACATGAGGTAGTGTTTATAAGAATGTTATGTTGGCTATTTTTTGGCATCATAAAGAAAATGGATCTAATCATGGTATTTCCATATTAAGGCAACTTAATTTTAAGATTTGCGTATAAGTTTCAAATTTTCATGTTTTTTTTGTCCAAACCTTAATCTCATCCATTGAATTCATATTTGGATAGAGATTGAATTTCCCAAAATTGGTATTGAACCTGTTTATTTCTCATTATATATAACTAGATAGGCCTCGATGTTCTACCATATCAATATGGGGTTTGATTTTTTACAAGATGTAGCTTCACAAAAATTCAAGGGAATGCAAGATATTACAAGAATTTTAGGGATAATCACTCCTACAAATACCAAATCTTGACCAAAAAAATATTTTTCATTAAAACATTAGTAGAGTGTAATACATCCAAATGAGGGTTGAATTCTCGCAAAGGAAAAAAATGAAAAGATGTCTCCTCTATAATGCCAATAATGTTGTAACCACCCCTTTAGCTACCAAATATTAATCCGTGGAGCTCTATAGATGATTTTTAATAAATTTTCCACATATTCTAAAGGGGAAAATAGTGCTCATGCTTTATTCATTGTTGCAGATCCACCTTTATGCCAGGGACCAATTCCTAGGCCATAATTTTCAAAAATTTCATAAGGTTTTCTATAATTCCTCTAGGTTAGAATCATTAATGTAGAAGTATGGTAGGGATATTTGGGGTGATTTTCATGCCTTATATATGAGGATTCTTGTGAAAATAATTTAAATATAATTGGTAGGGTCTAGCTAGGGTTTCTTTCCTTGCCACATGTTCCTTCTTTCTCATATGGCCTTATGAGGTTTAAAAGGCACTTTTGAGCTTATTGTAAGGGTTCTTCTCTTATTTCTCTATCAAATAAATGTATCTTAAATCTCTACAATTATAAACCAGTTCCATACCTTTAGATGAATAAAACTATTATTTTCACCTCTTCTCATAACTTTCATATTGTCCAAACACTTTTCCCTCCACTGACTCATTTGATTGCAAAATCTAACGAAAATTTCTGATGAAAACTATATAATCAGATGTATCGTCGAGCACTTGTGCAAAATTTTCATTCTTTTAAATGTTATCCCCGACGTTCGTCGGAATTTCGATGAACTTTTATTTTCATCTACGTTTCGATGAAGATATTTCGCCAAAATTTTGACAGACTTGCAAAGTTAGATTGTGGTCGACATAAATAAAAATGAGCTCAACTATTTATTGCGACAGTGTTTTGCTCTCACGATTTTCTTGGGGAAAATTAGAAAAAACTCAAGAAGATATCGCCGGGTTGAGGGTAATCATTTTATTTTTCTAGAATTCATTTGTGAAGTCAGATTGTACTTCCAGGTTTGAAAATCATATTTTAAAGCAACATCTCATCCGATTTCATTTTTAGTCTTGTGCATTTTCAGAATTTTATATCCAGATTTTAGACCTGACTTCACAAATTCTTTATAAGGGAATTGTTTATAACTGATGGAAAATTCTTAATGGATTTGGACAAAGATTATATTTGCAAGGTTTCAATTTTAACCCTAATGATCAATTTTCAATAGATTTGGGAGCCATAACTAGATAATATCAAAGGCATAGGGATAGCTATAGAGTGAAATAGTTGTCAAGATTAAGGCCTAGAGGGTTGAACAAATAATTGGGAATTTTTTATAGTGGATAGTTAGAGCCATTTAGCTATGATATTTTTGAAGACTACTTCATAAAGATGTATTTTTCCCTTTGCCAAGTTTCAAAAATAGATTTTAGACCTTAGATGCCAGTGTCTTATAAAAGCAGCTATGGTATATCTGTTACCTGAAGTTCTTGAATTCATCTTGACTATATACAAATGTATCTATTTTTTATTTTAACAAGAAAGAAAGAAAACAACCAATTTGTAAATATTGTGAGATATTTAGAGAAACAAACTAAAAAATGAAAAAATGAAGGTCAAGGCCTCTCTATTTTTCTTAGTTCACTTAAAATTTTTAGATGCTTCCAAACATCTAGCAAGCTATAACTATCATCCATATTATATGATTTCTATTTATTTTATACTTTGGAACAATTTAGAAGATGAAATTGTCTCCTCATGTAGAAGTATAAGCTGCCAAATTCCTTCAGAATTTGGTACAGGAATCAAAAGATGAACCTATCAAGTTGAAAACCAAACTTTTTGTGGTAAGAAGAGTTGATTTTGACATGAATGGCATGTTGTAACAACTTTATTAAGTAATACAATTTATTTAGTTATTTGAGAATTTGGTGATTTGTGTGTAGATATGCCACCATATGAAACTGAGTGGAAAAGAGCACTCCTTACCTTATCAAGTAATATCCAGGTAAGATGTTATAAAAAATAACTTGTGCTTTTAGTGAAGCTATTCAACCTACTCATTCTTTTCCATGCTTAATTTTTTCCTTTTGGATTGAACTACTTATGATAAATTTTTAACTTTCCTTGCAACTTGTGTATTACCCTCTCAAGTTTTTAACTGGTTAAAAGAAATCTCTTATAAAGGATATAAAATTCAATAGTAATTTAGATTTTCCTTTATGTTAAGGGAGGCATCTGACTATTGTTATATAATTCAACTTTATTTGAGAGTAAGCATATTTAATCACTATGTGGTAGATTCAGACACTAAAAGAAAGTATTTGACCTTATTAGGAAAAATCAAGGAAAAAATGTAAAAGTGCATCACATCTCTGTTGAAAGTGATCCCATATCCTTTGTGATACCTTCCCTCTAGCAAATTGACTATCCTTTGTCTTTTAGGTTATGCATGAGTTTATTCATTTCATTTCAATGGCCTTGCATAATTCTTGAAGAAATTAATTGTGGTAGTTGCTTGAGATATTGTCCATGCACTCCTTAATACACTTCTAGGTTGTCCTCTTTTTGAAACTTTGTGAGATGGAAATATTTATTAGTTTACCATACTGCTATGAAGAAAATGAACCCTTAACAAGATTTATGATGTTTTAAAAGCCCTCTTGACTTCTCAGTTACTTTTTTTTATGTATCTTTTAAAGTTCGTCATACTATCCTATCATTGTTATTATTAATTTCAATGTCCCCTTCATGGTTATGACATGGAATAATCATTGTTTATTTGAATAGTCATGACTGTGATCTCCTTTTGGGAATCTATAGTAAAGTGTCATGCCTTTTTTTGAAGTCCATTTCCTTAAATATTTTCTCTTTGCTCGTTGCTCCTTACCTCTATAGCATCCCTATATTGCATATACATAATAATAACAATTATGGTGATAACTAGTGGACATGGGTATAATATCAAGAATCATACAAATGCAGTTTATATCTACATATATAATATCCTGAGATACTAATATTGTATCACTAGTCAAAGAATCATCATCAAACTATATTTGTTGATCAAATATAATGAAAAATAAAATATATTAAAATATAAAACATTGATCTTTTCTATCTACTTCACTGTAAATAATAAAGACTTCCAACACTCAAATTGGAAGGAAATTTCTATAGTCTTTATTATTTACAGTGGAGTAGATAGAAAAGATCATTGTTTTATATTTTACTATATTTTATTTTGCAAATAGCATTGGATAGTAAACTGGCCAATACAATGTCAAACATAATTATTGGACCCTATGAATATATAGGTTATCAATCTTTAATCAATTCATGTGAGAAATCATACTGACCAATAGTATTAATGAAATTTTGATACTATATAAGAATGACTAGTCTCAATTTGATGACATTTCAAGACCAATGCATGAATATCATTTGGGCCTCATGGCACTGAACATTGTTTTCATTCAGCCATGATATAATGTTCTTACAGGAAGCACAATACTAGTATTATTGAATGTATCAAAGGAAATAGGAGTTAGAGTACATAAAAAGAGAAAAAAAATATTGTAGTGTAACCTTATTATTATATAAATAAATAGAAAAATAGTAAGAGTAGGAACCAAAAATATCATGTTCATTGTCTATGTGAATATGTGTGGAATAGAGTGACCCCTTATCTATTTCAATTGTTGATAAGGTTACAGTTTATTCTCATTCTCCTTTGCATAGTATAAGCTCTAACCAATTTTTAATAATTAGCTTAAAATTCAAGATAGTATTCCATACTGATTCTATGCTAATAGGAGGGAGGAAGTTGTATATGGATTCTAGAATAAATATTGTAACCAAAGACATGAATTACATGGGGGTGATCCCACAACAGTGGTTTACAATTTTTGGGCAAACTAGACACTGCAAATACTATCTTTAACTAAATCTTCACTTTTTGGCTCTTGTAGCGGCTAAACCATGAGGAATTTGAAAATGATGCAAACTAGAGTCTCATCACATTTTGTCTATAGATTCTAAAATTTTTTTTTTAAAAATTTTTGGAATCAGATTGCACTTTTTTTTCCATCTCCCACGAAAACTAGTTTTTTTTAGAAATCAGCATTTTTAAAAAGTGACACTCACCGTATACAACATAACTTTTTTGTATGAAGGATAAAATTCTATTTTTTTCGAATTTAGATTTGTAACTACAATATCTAGCACTTGCATTTGGTCTCATAATTTTTTATTAAATATTTTTTCCTTAATCAAGTTTCAAATTCAAACCAATTGCAATTCAAACATATGTGGACTGTATACAACATAACTTTTTCTGTATGAATCAAAATTCAATTTTTTTTTTGTTTAATGGATCAAGGACATCAATGCCCAGCCTTAGCATATTTTTAAAAATTTTATTTTGATAATCTGTTATTTTTTCACATGTGCAGACCAGAGATTTTGATTTTCAATGAAAAACCTATGTTTAATAAAACTAAAAAATCAAATACATAATAAAAGAAAATCATATTGAAACTATATTCAACGGATAGCTCATTCCGAGGACTATCATTATCTAGCTGGTTTTCTGAAGTTTTCTACATTTTCAAATTCAAATTGAGCTTCGAATGACAATTTTTTACCAAAAAAAACTATTTTTTGAGAAGATAGGGTAAAAGGGGGGTTCGGCCGAACCCCTTTAAAATAATAAGGGAAATTACTTTAAAGGTGTTCGGCTGAACCCACCTAAAATTGGTTCGATCGAACCCATTCAATATACATACGAAAGTCAAACAAGTTTTTCAAGGATTTTTTTCATTTTTTCGAGCTCCTCTGGTAAACGGTGTTTTCCAGGCAACCCGTGTGCTTTCAAACATGTTGACTGAAAAAGACAAATCATAGGTGAAAAATGTTGGATTTTTTTAAAATGTTCATATTTTATTTCTTTTTGTTGCATTCGTTTTGATTAATATAAGTTTTTTCAATTCTTATCACAAATTTTTTGCATTTTGTAGGAGAATTTGTTGTTAGCTTAAATCAAACATTTGTGTTTTGAAGAAGAAAATGGGACAAAAAGAAAAAACAAAGCTCAACGAAAATTTTCAAAAGATACAGAAGAAAATAGATGCAAACAAAACTTGACAAATTATCATAGAACGAAACAAGGTATGTGTTTATTTATTCTCTTTTTCATCAAATATGGGTAAATTTATTTACTTACAATAGTGATTTTATCATATGTTTTATCTATTAACAAGGAAAAATGCATCCAATAATTGATATATAAGAAAATTGAATGTTCTTGAGTTCTATAAAACTAAAATCTGCAAATTATCACTAGATTTTATGAATGTTTATACTAACTGTTTTACTAGTTTTGATCTAAAATATATTTCTTTTTATTTGTATTTTTTTTTTTGCGTCCAATTTTGCATAGATATCTATGTTTATGTCTTTTAAATCCTTATATTTATTTCATCCAATTGTGCATCATCAATTATATAGATATGGTAGAAACACCATTTTTCACCAATATTTCTCCCTCTATCAAGTAGTATCTCCCTTTGTATCAATACATGAAAATGAATAGTAGGGAAATTATTATGTATAACCAAATTGGATTAAAGAATATGACACAAGATAATTCAACAAAAGAGAATTTTTAAACTCATATAAAAAACATAAATAGCGATAATTAGTTGAGAAGGTGGGGATAACTCAAACAACCCACAAACACACAAAAATTAGTAAAACATATAAGTAAATTATAATAAATAGAATCATATTAGTTTACAATAACTATTTTTGGATTATGATAGATTTAACAAGAAGTACGATGACTATACACATAAAGCATACATTAACTAAATAAGTTTATATGCAAAGAACATATACATTTGTAGAAGTATGTATCTAAAATAATATTTTCTAAATTTTCTAACACATAATCTAACATAGAATTAGAATATTCTTTATAAGAGTGAAATAATTCATAAAGAAATAAACATATATTGATAGTAAAAAGAAAAATTTATTGAATTTGATAACCTAAATAAACAGTTGAAAGTTTTAACTAACTTTATTCGTAGATTTAAGATTAATAACACAAAAATACTATCCAAAATAGATAAATCAACAAGTGTAAATGGTCTTAAATCTAAATTGGTTTCACCTATATAAACTATGCAAGCTTATTTTTCCTATTAAAAAAAAGTACTATGTTTTTATTAAAACAAAATATTAAAAATGGGATTTAATTATAAACAAAGAAAAACCCAGAATGAGAGTTGAGAAATAGATATCTCATCATGATAGAAATCTAGAATTATGAATCAATAGAAGATAATAAAAATTATGTCATGTTTCCTAGATGGTAGCACATGACTACATTCAGGTCTATATGTCTACATAGATTTTTGTTGTACATAAAAAATAACAATTTATACAAAATTTGAAAATCTATAAAATAAGAATAAAATACACAACCAATAACAAGAAACTTTAGTAGAATAACATGATGAATTCGTTAAAATAAAATAAATGATATAAAATGGTCATAATGTTATTTAAACTGAGCGAGCTAAGATAATATAATTATGATAGATAGGAAAAGACACAAAACCTCCATGTGAAAATATTTCCAAGAATACATGTAGCTAGTGCCACAAAGGGAAAGGGGTGAATTTTGGTTATCTTACCAATTATATTGTCAAATCCCTAATTTGGTATTTTTACCTCCACAAATAATTAAAAAAAAAATACATTAGATTAATATGGTTACACTCTTATCTTATGTGCGTCTAGAAGTTCTAAGACGAGTACAACATAAAAATTATATATAATCTATAGCAATAACTGTATCCCTTAGATATATAAAATAAATAAAATTGAGAAGATAGATCAACATGAAAATATAATAGTTAAAACTATCACATGTTGTAATGTACACTCATATTTTTGATGAAAAATAATCATGAGTAATGCACGTGTTATTTTCTTCATGTAATACCTGATAAAATTATTGTGTACTGTAAAGTGTATTTTTATTGATTTGGGGTAATTTTAATTCAATGACTCATTTATCTATAAGATGGGAGGGGCAAGTTTCTTTAATTTTTGAGCATTCTAGTCCTTACATATTCCTACTCTTGCATGTACATAGATCACATCATGCATAGTCCTTGTATGTACATATATATCATTTCACCTAGTTCTTGCATGTGCAACCCCTTGCATATATCAAGATCATATCACCTAAGTTCCAAGTTGCATATATTCCATGAATTTAGTCATTTGCATATTCATCATTGATCAAATAGAACCCTTAGCTCTTGCACAAGCTGGACACTACTCTTCATAGGTTTCAAAATCAACCCATTTGCTATCTATCACCCACATCACTTAAGGTTTATCATAGACTTTCAAGTTAGGAAACATGTCGGGTTATCCTTGCTCATCTAGGAAAATCCTTTTGGAGTCCATCATCTCCTACATACCCTCTCTTGGTAATTGGTCCCTTGTGTTTATCCATCATATCACAAGTCAATCCTTGAATTGTAACCAAATTTGGACCTAGAGTTGCATTTGACCTCTTGGATTCTTAAATTATCATGCATCATATTGGATACCATTTTCATCAAGCATTCTAGTCCTTACTTATTCCTACTCTTGCATACATAGATCACATCACATAGTCCTTGTATGTACATATTTATATATTTGTTGTTTTATAATTTGAAAATTAGATTTTGTTCAATATTAATAGATAGGGATTGAAGGTTGAGACACAAATCCTAACGATCACTCGTAATGGATGTACCTTATCTAAGAAAAATAAAATATTTAAATTTACTAGATCTTGACTATCTACTTAGGTACAAAGAGGCTCATAGACTTACCACACTATCTAATAACATGCTATTTTTTATGGAAACCATAACATTCTTATATGTTATATAACATGATTGAATTATAGAACTTATAGTAACAAGTCTAAAACTTAGTTACTAGCATGCATAAATTTAATTGCATTAAAACATGAAAATATAATAGTTCAAGATGTTGTAACACACTCATATTTTTGATGAAAAATAGTCATGAGTAATGTGTGTTATTTTCTTCATGTAATACCTAATAAAATTATTGTGTACTATAAAGCACGTATTTTTATTGATTTGGGGTAATTTTAATTTAATGAATCATTTATCTATAAGATGAGAGGGGCAAGTTTCTTTAATTTGTTAGCAATTTGAGTTCAAAATTAAATCACTTTTATTTTCATTTAAATGTTGAATCATTTTTTTAATTGTAATCTAAAATTTGAATCTATTGACACCTCCAAACAATCATCTCTAAGTTGAAATAAATTATGCACGGTAAATTTAATGTTGAATGAAATGCATAAAATAAACCCCTCAAATTCTTGTTTTAGCATGTGTCTAGCTGGAATTAGCTAAATGTTATTTTAATCAAGTTTTTTTTTTCTTTTCAACTCGTATTTTACACACATTGGTTAAAAAAGAACATACATGCAAATGCATATGGGTTAAAAAGAACAACACACTTTGTTTTTCATTGGGTTTAAAACTAACTCTTAGATAGAAAACACTACAAATGGTTAAAAATAACCCCTTTGCTTGACAAACACTGCAAATGGATAAAATGAGCCTTGTGCATTCTCTGTTTGTTCACATTTTGATTTTGGTTTAAAAAGAACACCATGCGAGTGTGATCTAAAATATTCATGTGCTCTCTCTTTGTTTTAAAACAAAGATCAATTGAACTATGAATATTTTGGTTCGCTTTTGTTAAGCCTTAGATCTTGGGCCTGCTTTGGTGGGAAAAAGTACTCACCCCAAAGTGACTCAAACCAGGAACGTGCTAAAGCCAAGCGACGCCCAACTGGTATATAAATTTGAATGTTAAGGAAAACTTAGCATTACAGAAATTCTTGCGGACCAGCAATTGACTCCCTAGTACCCTTGTGGTGTGTCAAAACCTACAGAGCCTAACCTCTATAGACTGGGATGATAATGCCTCTCACATGGCCTTCTAAACGGGTGCCCGAAATAAATCCTTTGTTTTAGAAAACTACAAACCTTCTATTCTTTGGTGCAGCAACGGTAGTTGCTAAGGCACCCACACTTGCGTAGTTCTTAGTAGAAATGATCAATCTGCCATGGGAGTTTCATGGAGATTGGAAGCTTGGTTGCCCTGAGAAGTCAGTGCACTGTAAGGAGGAGCCCGTGGGGCCAAGCTTCTGAAATTCATTCGCTAAGGATATGCGGTTCGTGGGATCCATAAGAATATTGTCCTTGCAGCCTTAGGATTTTTTTTGTAAATGTCTTCTACATGGTTGAATTTCATTCTCTACAACACCACGTGTTTGCCAACTATTTTTAGACAGCATGAACAAATGAACATCATCCTCCAAATCTGAATCAACATAGTCGAACTGAAATAAATTCCTTGCAATCTGCTTGAAATTTCCTCTAGTGTGAAAATCTCACCAGGTTGTCATTCTGTCATCTTCAATCTCATCCATCCATCCAAAATTGCATTTTCTATAAAATATCAATTTTGTTCTCATTTCAACACCTCTTAATTTGATCACATCACATAGTCCTTGTATACATATATATCATTTTGAACCTAGTTCTTGCATACATGTACAACCCAGGTTGCCTATATCAAGATCATATCGTGCCTAAGTTCCAAGTTGCATACATTCCATGAATTTAGTCTTTTCCATATTCATCATTGATCAAATAGAACCCTAAGCTCTTGCACAAGTTCCACTACTCTTCATAGGTCTCAAAACCAATCCATTTTTTATCTATCGCCCACATCACATAGTCCTTGTATACATATATATCATTTTGAACCTAGTTCTTGCATACATGTACAACCCATGTTGCCTATATCAAGATCATATCATGCCTAAGTTCCAAGTTGCATACATTCATGAATTTAGTCCTTTCCATATTCACCATTGATCAAATAGAACCCTAAGCTCTTGCATACCCTCTCTTGATCATTGGTCCCTTGTGTTTATCCATCATAACACAAGTCAAGCCTTGCATCGTAACTAATTTGGACCTAGATTTGCATTTGACCTCTTGCATTCTTAGCTTATCACATCATATATCATACCATTTTCATATATCCCATCTTAGAATCATATCCTTTTCAAATGCATTTTTTCCATGGAATTCTTAAGTTCAAGAATCTTTAATTTCATTTGATTTCATATGTTCAACTCCACTTATATATCATCATCTCTCACTTTCTTTGCACAATATTTTGTGACATGTACAAATGGCTCAACAAGCAGGAAGTTCTCAAGCAGAAGTTGAGCCCAATCTAGATATTGGACCAAATGAATCAGTTGAAGAACACATGGACCTTGAAGATAGGGAGGAGGCCCGAGTTCAAACAATGCATGTTAGAGAGGGGTCAAGATCACTTCCTTCTACACTAATGGATGAGCATATAAAAGTAGCTGAAACAAGTGGGGAAACAAATTTCTTATAGAAATTTAGATCATTTACTTGAAATGGATATGGAGAAACTGAAATGTTATGCCAACCAACCTAAAAATAAAAGTAAGAGGTCAATAACTAAATCTGTAAATAGAATAATCCATGATCATTTCAATCATCTTGAAACACTTGAAAAATCCCAATTGTTCTCATGTTTACTTCTTCGTGATGAGCTGAAAGAGTCATTACAATTGATGGGTGTATATTTTGCATTGAATAAGAGGAAACATGTGACATTGCAAAAAGATATTGTTGAAAATGTTAAAAAATGTTTAGATTCCATTGGGAAAAGATCTCGATCAGTGGATAAGGCCATTGCAAGAAAGGTGATTTTGACATTTGTTTTAAATAAAGAAATATCCAGAAAAAGAAAAATGTCAGCACTTTCCACTGAATTTGGTTATAGTAGAACCACACTAATAAAATATGAGAAAAAAAGAAAGGTTTTAGATGATAGTTCTGAAGGCAATTGGGCAATTATGTGTAGAGCTCCCTATTCTGATAGGATTGAAGATGTTGTTAGGAACTTGATCTCAAGTTTTTGGAATGATCAGACTCGTCCAACATCAAATACTAGAGATGTTATGAGGTATAGGATTGGACCTGGTATTTATGAAGAACATATTAAACATTGGCTAGACATAACACAACTTGAGATGTATATGAACTTTTGTAATATGTATCCTCATATAAAGATTGGGCAAACAATGTTTCAAAGGTTAAAGCCATATTATGTGAAGATAAACAAGTTTTTTGAAACTTTTGTTGTCGTTATCACATTGAATTTGATCTCTACTATCAGGTGTTTTGAAAGATGATAGAAGAAAGATATGGTTTTGAAAAGGCACCTCCTAAACAGGTAAGTTTGTTCATAAAGGATCTATTATGTGATCATGAAAATGGACCTCAAATAAAATGCATAAAAGGACTCTGTGAAACATGTGGAAATTTGGCTAACTTTCCTTCAACAAATGAAAATGTTGACTTGAGTTAGACAGTAAATTGCAAGAGTTACAAGTATGTAAAGTTTCAAACAAATTTTGGGAAAGAATCCACAAGGTTAAACTATGTAGAAGAGGAGATACCTATTGGGAAATTTATGGAAGATTTTCAAAAATTGATACAACCATACATACAACATTCATTTTATGCTAAGTGGCAAGCACATCAATTTCAAACATTAAGAGATACTTTCCCACTTGGAACAATTCTATCAGTAGTTGACTTTGCAGAAAATTACTCTTTTGTACATCAAAAAGAGATTCAATCAGAATATTACTTTTCAAAGCAAGTCACTATTATGGTTCATGTGTGTTATCGACATGCACAATTGGAATTGGATGGTGTTGAGAGTACAGATGAACAACGAGCCATCAAGAAAGAATATCACTTTTATATTAGTGATGATAAAGAGCATGACACACTTTTTGTACAACATTGTTTTACAAAATGTTTTTTTGAGAATTTGAGAAGTAGGGGTGCAAAATTTGAAAAACATTTCGTATGGTCAGATGGATGTGCGGCACAATTCAAATCATCACGGCCATTTTATGCACTTTCTAGATATCAGAAAATTTACAACATACCACATGTTGGAGTTTCTTTGAGAGTGGGCATGGAAAGGGTGAGCATGATGGTGCAGGAGCTTGCATCAAACGTGCTTTAAGAAAACATCAAACGAGTTATTCAGAAGATCATATAGATGATTCACATGATGTTGTTGAATGGTGCAAGAAACACTTTGCATCAAATGAGGTTGGAACATCTTCAAGAACAAACCGAAACATTCCACATAGAGTGTTTTGGGAGATATCGAGTATGTATAAATTACATTTAAAATAAATAAATTTATTTAAATTTAAAATTTACACATATATATATACACATGTTCAAGTTCACATTAGTTTGTTGCAATTGCATTTATCTAGGTGTGGATAGAATATTGATGCATGGATGCAAGAGGGTAGAAAAAACAAGATCTTTGCATTGTGTTATGAGTTCAGATAGTCACACTGGATGGACATTATACACGAAGGATTACTCTTGTTTCTGCATTAAGTGCATTGCAAGAAACTCTCATGCATCCAACAATGAAGAACTTGAATATGTTAGTAAATGGGATATGGTACCACTATTCATTTTAGACACATACGATGAAAATGAGGATGACAGATTTCAAGACATTCCTTTGATTTCAATTGATTATGACCATATTTCAGGATTGGTTAGAAAAGGTGCATGTGTAAGTTTTCAATAATTTAAATATTATATAAATTTAATGATCTTTAACTTGTCTAGAGACAATTCTAATTTTTTTAGAATTTTATTGTGTAAATTTGGTGTACAGGAGATGTTTTTGTAGTTATAGCAAAGCCTGAAAACATAGAAGGTGTTAGCTATTATTTACTGCATTGCACAGAAGAGAGGAATAAGCTAACACAACCTGAAACAAATGATGGAATTTTATTTCCCACAGGTGAGTTTGAATTTAAAATTATATATATACATTATGTACATGTGTACATTATCTTAAAAACATTAAATATATATTGTACAAACCTTGAGCGCGTAAATGTTGTACACATGCACATGTATTACCTCAGGTTCATGTTTATCGTGTAGGTTATGTTGTTCTGCAAGGGATATATCTAAGACAAGTCAAAGTTGTTCAACATGGGATTCATTTTGTGGACTATCAAGTTGATAACAAGGTATATCAATATAGTCACCTTATAATTGCTACCGCCCTACATCTTCATACAGTTCCACATGCACACGGACGAAAAAAATGGAGACTAGATAGTGATGACCATCAAAAAAAATTACATGTTATTCAAGAGCGAGTTGAACCAGAACGTTTGAGTTAGATTATATCCCTGATTTTCAAGTTCACTTGTACATGTACATACATTTTGAAGATGAGAACTTATAGCAACTTGTTTGAACTCTGGATTGTTTTAGTTACTTATAATATATGTTGATGACAAGTGTTTTAAATTTGGTTGGACACAAATTAGGGGTTGAAATACATTAAGAACCTTAAATTCAGTAGATATTTCCAATTATATATTTGTTCCATGGAATTCAAGTACTTGTTATGTACATAATGTGCAAACCTTGTCATAAAAAAATTCATTGCTTGAGTAATGGTGGGAGTAGAAGAAAATTTAGTGCTAGTTTCAATGATCCCCCAAATCTAGCATGTTTATTTATTTATATCTTCAATATATAATGTTGTGTTTATGTATATAGTTGTATATATTTAATGAAGATGGTTAATAAATTATAGTTAATTAATTTCTCTATTGAAATGTAACATGTTAAATATTATTGCAAGTATCTATATTTAAATAATTTTTTAATTTAAATTATGAACTTTATTGAATCATTGCATCATATTGGAGATTATTGTCAACTCATAACATGGACACATGATTTCATCTTCCTATTTCCTATTAGGTATATTACTAGGACAAAACCCTATATTTATATAGATCAATTTGAGGCTTCTCAAATCCCTTCACTTAAAGGTAGATCTGTGTAGATGATTCCCATTCTTAGATATTTTCATCGTTCTAGATTACTTTGGTACAAGGGATTTTAATTTTCAACATTGGATATATTAAATCAAATGATTGTGCTTTGAAAAGTGAATAAGATGGAGGTATACTTTTATTGTTGAAAAATAATATCAAATAGATAAAGTTGAATAAGATGGAGGGTATACTTATTTTGATTTTTTGAAAAATGATATCAAATAGATAAAGTTTTAGATTATTTCTATATCAAACTTGAAAACAATCCCTCTCAATCAATGTGAATACTTGGAATTTTGTATTGGATCCCCCTCTACCTTGCTTACAAGGTCTCCCTCGCTCCCTTGTTGATGCCACTATTGTTCTATGGATAAATGAATTAACATCGTGTTTAACATGCTATGATCTCTTACTCACACTTATGAAATGAGTTAATGAAATGATGGACTAACCTAATGAAGAAAAAGATAGTTTATGCATCTTATGCATATGCTAAGAATAGGAATAGGTTCTTTGTTCCTTCTTATTGAATCTAGTTCTTCTTGTATTTTATGTATTTTGGTTATAAAGGAGAATATTGTCTTGTGTGATTATGAATATTATCTCATCCCTAGTAGAGTAATGTGGTAGGTGTTTATGTTGTCTTGAGGGTGAATATTCAGCTCACTCTTTACCTATTTAGCCGATAGGCTACATATAGTGTGAGATTTGAACTTAAAACAAGTTTTAGGTACCATTTAATGGTAAAGTAGCTGCCATAAAAGCCTCCAAAATATCACTTATAACATAAAATCAGATAAATATTAATTTTCCAACTAGATGGGAACATTCTATTTCCATTTGCAATGTTTTGTGTCAATTTCATGGCAACTTTATTTTTTCGCTTATTATTAATTGTTTAATCCATCCACATACAGCTAGAATTTGCAGCACATGGCATCCATACACACCCATGCACAACCACACACTCTATAACATATTAACATACATATAGTTTTCTATCGGCATAATCTTTGAACCTCCTTTAGGTGCAAGTGCTAGTGGTAGAAGGTGCCTTGTGATGTCTCCTTATTGTGCTTGTGTTTTTACTTGGAGAGTGTGCCATATTAGTATGCATGCTACTCATTTATTGAGAAGACATATCATATCTCCTTTTATGATTACATACTCTCTTTTTTTGCATGTGTTTGACAGCTTGCATTTTAGTGACGATAAGAATAGGAATTTAAAACTCTTTAAGAAAGATACCAATTGTTTACCATAGTTCTTATTCATGTTCACTAAATACTAGTTTTTTACCATAGTTCTTATTCATGTTCCCTAAATACTAGTTTAAATGAATCAAGTGGTAATCAAACTTGTTATCTCAATGTGGAGTTTGTTGCTATTTAATGTATAGATATGCAACATATCTAGTAATTTTAGAATTTTGTTACAAGTCAAAAAGATAATAGAGGTATAATTTGAATTGAATTTTCTTAATGTTTCAAATTATACAATTTATTTGTTTCTTTGTTCTTACTTTGTATCAAGATTTTAATTTCATCATTTTTATCAAATTTTAAAACTAGAAGAACATGTCCTTGAAATTAATAAATTATAGGCTCAAGTAAATACACTCATTTATAAAATATCATTAGTTTACTTGAGCTTCAGAGTCATTTATTTTATAATTTTTGACTGCTTACTATAATTTATTCAACATGGGCATGCATGTGCAAAATATTTATTGTGATCAACATGAATGAACTTAATTATATGTAGACACCTAAAAATGACCTAGGCCTATGAACACTATTTTACCACTTTCCATCCTAGCATAATTGTAACATTTGAATTATGTCCCTAACACACATTCAACTATTAATTAAATAATTCATGATTATTAAATAAATAAATCTTATTTATTTAATTCAATATGTCACTAATTGTCAAAGTCTTCTAATAATTAAATAAAGTCATCAATTTATTTAATTAATCCTTATCATTTATGTCCTCCTGATTATTAAATAAATATATTTATTTAATATGTCACTAATTCCTAAATCCTCTCTTAATTAAATAAATTCATTTATTTATTTAATTAATTAACAACTTCTTCTAAATTAGATAATTATTTTAATTATTTAATTAGAGCATGTGACACTTCTATATTTTTAAATAAAACAAATCATTTAAAAATATCTCACTAATTCTTCATTTAGTCATTAATTTCAAAAATCAATTACTAATTACCTCACAAAATCTTCTATTTTGAATTAATTTAATTCAAAAGGGAAATATTCTTCTACAAATCAAGTAACTTCCAAAATTATTGATTTTCTAAAATCTCATCCTCTTGTCTTCTGATTTTTACTAATTTCATCTTCACTGTCACATTCAATCTGGATTTAATTTATTTAATTAAATCTTATTTACACCTATGGGTATTTTTTCCCTAACCCTAATTGAGGTTGCCTTATTGAATCTTGACCTTTGATTCTAGGGTATTCCTCAACTTCTCATGTTGTCCGTCCATTCAAGATTGCATTTTCTATAAAATGACAATCTTGATCTCATTTTCGGATCCATGATCATTTATTATAAACTTTTGATATAGGCATTCTAGAGATCATAGACTTTATTTTACTATTTGCATATTAGAAATTGCTTTCTAGTTTGCATAGTTTGATATCTTAAATCCTTCAAAAGCATTGTTAAGGCTAGGCATTAGAGAAGTTTGCTCACAAAGAAATCTGAGGGCATTCCATCATTGCAGCAAGGCTTGAGAAGGTGCAATGGAAGCAATCATGGAATAGAGAAGATTGGTGAGATCATTCCATTTCACTTTATTCTCTTTTTATATTCTTATGTATTCCATTGTTGATGTTTAATTAACTTGCAGGTACGGCTAATGGTTTCAATCTTATCTTGCAAGATTTTTAGGTCATTACATTGGTGAACCTGACATTCCAACACGTCCTTTTTTTGCAGGTGCCGTACATTTTTTTTGCAGGTTCAAGGTACGGAAAGCCGCATTTGACAGATATTGTGACGCAAACGCTCTGTTGTGCTGCATTCGCATTCACATGTGATGCAAACACTCTGCTGCGATGTATTCACTACTCGGAAAGCCGCATCTGCCATGACGCATTTGACGAGCCGCATTCGAAACCTCGCACCGCAAACGACTGGTAAACACACAGTTTTTTTTGTTTTTTTTAATCTTTTGTTGTTTATAGTAAATTGGATCCGACGCGACCACGACCAGTATTGCCTTTTTTGTTATCTTTTTTTTTCCTTAAGGGTAAAATGAACCAATCCTAGGATAGACACACATAAGGTTTGAATTTATCAACCCTAGGGTAGGCATTTTTTTTTTAAATTTGGAATTTATCAATCTAGGATAGTCACCACACAAATTGTTGTTGAATTAAAATGAACACCATGTCTGTGTGAAGCAACATCTTCACTTAGATTAGAAAATATTTTGTTGTGGGTTTAAAATTGAACAATTGCTTTGTGTGATTTGGATAGTAGGCATATGCTCTCCCCTTTACTGGGTGATCGAAAAGCCAGACCTATCTTTTCTTTCATACTTATGCATTTTTTGTTTTCATACAACCCCTAGAAGGCCTATCGTAGTGGGAAAAAGTATTCACCCTATGGGAACGACCTAAGTGGGAACACCTAAAGCTAAGGTTTCCAAGCCACTATAATCAAAAGCAAGTTGTTGATGAAAATCCAACTTGACAGTAGTTGATAGGATAGCCATCCCCAAAAAATTTGTTCTAAAGGTTGGGAGGTCTCTCGAGGGAGTATATCCATTGTCACACTGAACGGAAAGACTTACTAAGAACCTAGTGTAGTAGCCAACCGTGTCAATAACCAGACATTCTTTCAATCATGGTGCAAGGGGAGGGAAGAATCTCCCCCCAAGACACTCACCATATAATCACCACGGACTATTTGCTCAGGAGATTCGGTATTCACTTCCGTCACCTTGAGTACGCACCTGGAAAAGACAAAAACACAGGCGCCCTCTAGGGGGTGACAAGGCTATGTGAGTCGACGTGATTTTAAGATGTGGGTTGTGATTGCGAGGATGACCCACTTGACTTTTAAGAGTGAGTTTGTTTGAATAAGCATTTCATATTTTTGATTTTTGCGTTTGCCAACAATCCTTGAAAATCTTCAAACAAATTACAAAATCACAAATTGGAATCACAAAAACTAGTCGAAAACTACAAACTGTGTTCGGGTTTTTCCCTAAAACTACATATTGTGATGCAAGCACTCTGCTGCACCGCATTTGACATTTGGAAAACCGCATTCACTCTGATGAGCCGCATCTGAGCTATCAAGAGCTGCATTCGCTCTGTCAAGACGCAATAGACAATTACAGAGCCGCATTTGCAACCAGTGAGCTACATTCGGTTAATTGTGTTGCATTTGCCAGACACAAACCCGCATTCTCAGCACTATGTCGCATTCGACACTTCTTGAACCGCATTCGATTCAGTGAACCGCATTTGCTCTGTTGCACCACATTTGATGCAACGCATTTGCTAAAACTGCAAACATTTCTTTTCTGTCAAAATCAAAAAGTTCACAACCTGTCTTCAAGTCAATTAGATCTTTCTTCACTGTTACAGTCCAAACCAAACTCTAACTTGCTCAACTTTCCCTCAAAATAATTGCATACCATAAAAGGTCACTTTCACTAGATTGCATTGGTAGCTTCACCACCTCCTTAGACACTCACTTTGGCAGATTTTAGGAGTTGACTCTTACCATTTCATTGTACAAACTTTGCATTCATCAATAGGTTATCATTGGACCCAATTATCCTTGTCATTTTTTCAATCCTTTGGTGAAGCATTTCCCACTCAATAGTCTAGTGTGGAAATTTCACTTTGTCCTAGTTATAGTCCTTCCACGGTCCATTGGTTTTCCAAAAGCTAAATCATTGCAAGAACATTGTTTGTCCAAGTTTGTCCTCTTTAGATCTCTCATTAGTAAGTACATCTTAGGATCACTTATTGCATATCATTTTAGCATCTATCATTTAGTATCATTCAACTTGCATCCACAAGTCTTTTTCATATCATCATTTTAAAAAATCCAAAAAACCAAAAACATAGTCTCATTTTTAGATCATTTTTCCTCCATCATCCCAAGTTGAGCAAAAATTTGTATGGTTGAAACTAGACTACAGAAAAAGAAAAGACTCATGGATTCCTTTGGACAAGACAACAACTTTCTTGAGTTCACAACTGGTATGAGTTCATTTACTAATACCACAAATAATCCTTGTTTTGACATGGAAAATTCCAACTTCAATCCGTTTAGTGAGATGAACATCCCATCATCTCCATCACATCTTTTTGAACCATTTATCCGATGGGATGAAAATGGGGATGTCTTTGAAGAAGACATACAAGCTGCCTCTCAAAACCCAGAAGTGGCCTCTTTTGTGGAAGAAATGGTCTTAAGTGACTCGTCTATATTCCTAGCTATGCTCCTTGACCAAGGGGCTAAGTTACCAAAGGGATTCGATATTAACGCTCTTAGACCAACTTCTCCCACTCCAACATCATACAATTTCTCCATGGGAGCTTCTTCACAGAATGTTATCAACACACTCAATTCTACCTCCCTTGGTCATACCACTACCACAACCAATACAACATCTATTGGGGGATCATCTTCCCAAACCAACACCACAACACAATCCATCCCCCAACAAACATCCAACATTCCTTCACAAACAATGGGGGCAACCACATCAAACCTCTTTGGAACTACATCTAGTTCCATGAGTACATCAACAAACCTACTATTAGGTTCTTCAAGTGCCTTTGCAACCAACTCATCCAACCCATTTGGGAGAAATAAACGAAGAGTTTTCATCCAAGGAACCTAATCAACCTCATCACAAGTCAATACCAGAATTCCTATGACCCAAAACATCAATACTTCACAAGGTCATAATCTTTTTGGGCAAGGTAATCAAGGCACACATTCATATACTCCATTTGGCAATCAACAAGGTCAAAACGAGAAAGGTCCTCAAATCCGGTCCAATATGGTAGGATGTCATATTCCCACTTATGCTTCTCAAGTCCATACGCAGTAGCACATCCCTCATCAAAACGTTCATTTCCAACAACCGCCTAATCACAACAATCAGTTTGCTCGTCGGCAACCCATTCCCAATCAACACACCTCAAAACATTTGGGGAACCAAATCGCCTCCACCACCAACATAGGTGATGCTACCAACCATCCAATGGTAGAAGCACTCACTCACCAACTTGCTGCTCTTAAAACACAAGTGGATACCTTGCAAAAATCCAATAAAAATTCATACATGTCACATGACTTGTGTCCTTATCCATTTGACACAACTTTATATATGCCACCATTTCCTCATGGATATGTGGTCCCTCATTTTCCCAAGTATAAAGGCAAAACAAACCCCCTTGAACACATAAGGGAATTCACAACTAGTTATATTGACATTGCTTATGAACAAACTTATCTCATGAGACTCTTTTCTAGAAGTCTTGGAGGCCATGCACTAGAATGGTTCTCACTCTTGCCTAAGGAAATAAAAACTTGGGACGAGTTGGCAAATAAGTTTGTCAAAAACTATGCTTACAATATCGACACAGACATTGACATCGCCTCCTTATGCAAACCTACCCAAGAGGATGCAAGAGAGACTTTCATTCCATTCTTTCAAAGGTGGAGAACCTTAGCAAGTAGATGTCCGGTAGAAATACCTGAAAAGGAGAAAGTAACCATGTTTGTGCAAACTCTCCTAGACCACTAAGGTATGGATTACAAGTACATTGTTGCACCACTTTTGTTGACCTTGTTGAAAAAGGGGTTCAACTAGAAAAAGCCTAGATTGCCAAAGGTGAACTGAAATATGGTGGAAAAACCATCAACACAACCACCAATAATAACCCAAGTAGCTCAAACGACAAAAAAAAATATTGGGTTAAGAACAAACACATCACAAGTGACGGTGTAGTTGATGCAAAAACTGTAAATACAACAAGTCATGTACTCACAATCAAGGGAGTACACAATCAAAACACACCTGTAACTACACCAACACCAACTGCCAATGCTCTCCAAAACAATCATACACAATCTAATCAAAGGAAATTGTGTCAACCACGATAGTTCCAAAAATGTACATACACCCCTTTGGGTGAACCTATCGAAACTGTCTTAAAGAAACTTCTCCAAAACGGTGTCATAACGCTGGAGGAGCTGAAACCGTACGACCCTGGTCAATTCAAGCCGTCATGGTGGGATGATAGTTCATTTTGTGATTACCACCATGCCAAAGGGCACAAAACATCCTCTTGTCAAAGACCTCATAGAAAACCACACCATTGAGTTGGGTGGTCAATCTTTTACATCCAATGCAGATCATACCATACACAAAAACCCACTGCAAGATCATGGTAAAGCATCCTCATCTAGCACAAAGCATACAAACAATCAAGCCAACCATATCCATTCGGCCTATAATACCACTCGTCAACATACAGTTATCCTGATGGCACTATTATTAAAAATCTCTGCGCTGCTAATGAAGATGAATCTGTTAATACCATCAACATTAAAAGAGCCCCAGAATGCAATGTGACTACGCGTAAATGCAAAGTCACTATCCCGGGTCCTTTCGCCCGTCAACCAAAGATCACTATACCTGGTCCATCTACTAGACAATCCACCCCAAAACAGGAGTTCAACATTGTTGAGCAGTTAAATAAAACACCTGCTCAAATATCCATTCTTGAACTACTCCATATTTCACCCACACATAAGGCCATCCTTGATAAAGTACTGCAAGAGTCATCTGTCCCTACCAACATCGATGTTAATCATTTTGAGACCATGATCGGATACCAGAATTTGCCTCACCATATCACCTTTTTAGACAACAACTATTCCTCACCCAAGCCATCGCATAACGACGCCCTTCACATTGAAGTCTTTGTCCACAAGCATAAAGTTTGACGAGTCCTAGTAGATGGCGGAGCAGGATTGAATATTTGCTCTCTGAAATTGGTCAAAGCTCTTGGTTTTTTTGAGGCATGTGTAGATGCTAGCAAAAGCATCGTCATCAAAGCATATGATGATGAAGAACACGCTTCTAAAGGCGTTATTACAATTCCACTCCGAGTGGGACCGGTCATCATAGATACCACATGCCAGGTCTTGGATCGTGATATCCACTATAATATATTACTTGGTCACCCTTGGACTCATGCTTTAAAAGCAATTCCATCCACCTACCACCTGTGTCTCAAATTCCCTTTTGATGGAACTGAGATCACTATCCCAGGAGATCCTGATCCATTCCAGTACTGCACCAACCTATGAGCTACTGCTGAGCACCAGGTACCCATAAATTGGGAAGCCTCATCTTCCACTACATCCAAATACATTGACCCAATGACACTTACAACATCATCCATTCCATCATCTTCTACCACACCATCTCCATCGACCTCCATCCCAAGTAAAGATATTCAAATTCAGGACCTTGGTTGTGGAGAGTTCAAGTTAAATACTGCTTACTGTATAACCACAATACCAAAGCCACCAAAAGTCTATGGTAGACCTTGTTTTGCAATTGAGCCCAAAGTAACTTTCAACATTCCACCAAAAAGTGTTTTTACATGATGGGGCAATATGGGTGATGAAGACATCATTGACATGGATAACTGGATCTACAAAGACCCAACAGAGTTATCACCACTACCATTGCATCTTTATAGCAAAGGATATGATATATGCAAAGCCCAAGGTTTTGATGGGACAAGCGGCCTTGGAAAGAACAAAAATGGCAAAAGGGAACCTATTATTATAATGGCAAGACCAAGATACATAGGGCTAGGGTTCAACCAACTCGAAACTGACGATCAATGTATCTATGAATTTTCAAGGATAAAACGGCAACAGAAAGTGTCGGGACAAGCGAAGGATCCCTAACTGAAACAAACTCTAATGAATAGGAATGGGGATCTGACAAAACTATCAGTGACTATGACATTGATGAAATATTCTTAGAACCTGGCCAACTTCCTTTGAAGAATGCTTCTGCTAGCAATATAACATTGACCCTATTGACCGACATTCTAAAGACAAGAAATGGGTAAGCATTCCTTGGAACCCAGAAGAACATAAAATGTCATCGGCAATACCTAAATCACCCCACCCCATTCCTGAGCCCAACCATGAGCCTGACCTATCTGAGCCCAACATCCATACTTTGGAAATGCCTACTACTAGTCACGATGTTGATAACTTCATCCCATATTATGATTTTGAATTTGATTCATCTGACTCAGAATATGGACCATCCATTGCATCAGACACGGAAGTGGAAATTGATAACTTTTCCTTTACACTTGAGGCATCAATTTGCACACTTTCCGCATCCTCCCCATGCTTCACCAACACTAACGATAGAATCCCCCTTGTTTACCCACAACTAATCGACTGGGACCAACAAGATCCACCGGTAATGGACATATTTCAGAATGACGAGGCAATTACAGAATTCATGGGGCTAAGAGAAGGTATTCCATGGGGAGATCATAAAATAGGGTTCTCCATAGATCTAGATTGTATGGCTTACTTCTGGGAGACTGTGCAATCCTCCAGTCACAAAAATGCAAAAATTAAAAAAGAAAACGAAATTCCTTTAGGTGAAAACTGCAAGGCACTATCTAGCAGTAAAATAGTAAAAACAAAGGATGCATCTGAAGGTGAAAACCTCTCTGAGGCGCCTAAGGATGGAGGATTGGACTTTCTCCCCATAACACAAGAAAAATTGGCAATGCTCATTGAGGATACAACAGAAGTTAACATAGCTACACGAGAGAATCCCAAAATGATTCTCTTGGCTGCATCGTTGTAAGATGAAGAAAAACCTGAATTCAAACAATTCTTCATAGAAAGAAAAGTTAACTTCGCATGGTCATATGCTGACATGCCAGGGCTTCATCCTGAATTAGTTCTACATCATCTTCCTTTAATTCCAGGAATCAAGCCGGTCAAACAAAAGTTGTGCAAGATGCACCCACAAATTGCACTACTTGTCAAGACAAAACTAAAAAAGTTACTAGATGCTGAATTCATAAGATCAATTGATTATGCAGATTGGATATCAAACATTGTCCCTGTTACCAAGCCAAATGGAAAAATCCATATCTACACGGATTTTAGAGATTTGAATAAGGCTTTCCCAAAGGATGATTTCCCTCTACTAAACATAGACATCATTGTTGACCTCGCGGCAAGATATGAGATGCTATCTCTCATGGATGGCTTTTCAGGCTATAATCAAATCAGAATTGCAATAGAGGATCAACATAAAACAGCATTCACTTGTCCTTGGGGAACATAATATTGGAATGTCATGCCTTTTGGTTTAAAGAATGCAGGTGCAACATACCAGAGGACCATGACAATAATTTTCCATGACATGATGCACATTCTAATGGAAGATTATGTGGATGACCTATTGGCAAAATATTTGACAAGGACAGAACATCTCAAAGTCTTAGATAAAAAATTTTGATGACTTGAGGATTACAAGGTCAGATTGAACCCAAAGAAGTGTGTCTTTGGAGTCACTTCAGGCAAGTCGCTAGGATACATTGTTTCAAGATGAGGCATTGAGATTGATCCCGCAAAAGTCAAAGCAATTCTGGACATGCCTCCACCAAAGGGAATTAGTGAGTTGCGCACACTTCAGGGCAGATTGCAGTCTATTCATCACTTCATTGCACAGTTGGTAGACAAGTGTTAACCATTCCATTATCTACTCCACAAGAGCATTCCATTTGTATGGACAGATAAGTGCAACATGGCCTTTCACAAAATCAAAGAATATTTATTAATAGCTCAAGTATTAATGCTAGCTATTGAGGGAAAACCACTGATTCTATATGTATCTGCAACAACAAATGCATTGGGGGCATTATTGGCACAAAATGACAATGAAGAAAAAGAAAGAGCCATATATTACATTAGTTGCACATTAATTGGATATGAGCTCAACTATACACCTATTGAACGGGCATGCCTGGTAGTTGTCTTTGCAGCACAAAAACTAAGACACTATATGCTAAGTCATCAAACACATCTGATAGCAAAGATTGACCCATTAAAATATCTCCTAAGTCGAGCAGCATTGACAGGTCACTTGGCAAAATGGGTCATGATCTTAAGCGAATATGACATATAGTATGTAGAGCGTAAGGCTATAAAATTTTAGGTCATAGTAGATCAATTAGTTGATGCACCAATCCAGGCTACTCATCCTCTGATAACTGATTTTCTGGATGAGTCTATCTTTCACTCAAAACTAGCTCTACTATGGAAATTATACTTTGATGGATCCCACACTGGTCACGGCTCAGGAGCTGGCATATTATTTATCACACCACAAGGGGATTCAATTCCTAAATCATTTCAGATTTCTTTCCCTTGTACAAATAATATTGTAGAATACGAGGCATTGGTCACAGGTCTCAAGATAGCAATCAAATGGAAAATTCAAACATTGCTCGTATTTGAAGATTCTCAATTAATCATCAATCAAGTGAATGATGGCTATGACACAAAAGATGAGAAGTTGCTTCCCTACAAAAGAATGGTGGATAGTTTCTTGATGTATTTCAAAATGATTGTATTTGAACAAATCCTGAGGACACAGAATAAAGCAGCCGATGCAATGGCTACCATTGGATCTCTCCTAGACATCCCTAAGAATGTGTAACAATTTGAATTCTTAGTGGAACAGCTGTTGATGCCTGCATACGATATTCCAGAGTTCGAAATGGTGTGCGAGATTGTTGGTCCCAGTTCACCTTGGTATCAAGACATATACAACTATCTTAAAACCCAGACCCTCCCACCCAACCTTTCTAACAACCAACAAAAATCCTTTATCCAAAAAGCGGCTAGACATACCATCGTCAGTGACACCTTATACCACCGTGGCTTTGACAACACCCTTCTTCGTTGTCTTGACACTAATGAAGCCCAAACGACTTTATGAGAAGTACATGAGGGTATATGCGGATCTCATTCGAGTGGTCCAACCTTAGCTAGGAAAGTCACCAGACTAGGATACTACTGACCGACATTGGAAAAAGATGCTCTTCAGTTTGTCAGAACATGTCAGAAATGCCAAGTGCATAGCGACTTGATTCACACACCTGCACAAGAATTGAGACCTATCACTTCTCCATGGCCTTTTGCACAATGGGGAATCGACCTCGTGGGTAAGATCCATCCATCCTCTTCAAACGGCCATAAATTCATAATAACTGCCACCGAGTATTTCACTAAGTGGATTGAAGCCGTCCCTCTCACTTACATCACCGGTAAACAAATTTCCAAGTTTATCCTGAATTACATCATTTGTCGGTATGGTGTCCCACAATCCATCATCACAGATAATGACAGTCCATTCAAAAATCAGAATGTTCATGAACTCTATGAGCGATTCCACATCCAACACCATTTTTCCACTCCATACTACCCACAAGGTAACGGCCAAGCTGAGGCATCCAACAAAACAATTCTTCGCATTCTGAAGAAAACCGTCAACGATGTTGGCCAAGATTGGCACCTACAACTCAATCCTGCTTTATGGGCCTATCGTACCAGTATCCGCACCCCCACTGGAGCCACTCCATTCTCCCTGGTCTATGGCTCTGAGGCCATATTACCCATCGAGGTCGAAATTCCTTCTCTCTAAGTTTCTTTAAAAGGAATGATTGATGATGAAGAGTACAGACATACTCGCCTCCATGAGCTAGAAATGCTACAAGAAAGATGGAAAAATGCCTTAAATCATCTACAGGCATATCAAAATTGTCTCTGCCAAAGTTATAACAAAAGAGTCATGGTGAGAAAGTTCAAAATTGGTGGCTTGGTTCTCATGTAGAATCCCAAAAATCAAGCAGATCATGAAAAGCCTGGCAAGTTTGAGGCTAATTGGCTTGGTCCATATATCATCACTACTGCATTTGGTTCTAAAGCTTATCAGTTGGCTACACCTGATGGAGAACAGTTAACAGAACCTATCAACAGTTTACACCTGAGAAAATTCTACACATAGCATCAGAAAGCTTGGGCTAAAAACCTACAAAATACAAAAAAAAATTGAAAAATAGAAAAAAAAATCGTCCCTTGATGAAAACCTGGCAAACAGGTGTCTTGGTGACACAAAAAAAATCAAAAAATGGCAAAAATAGTAAAAAGAAATGAATTCATCCAATAGTGAAAACCTGGCAAACAGGGGCTTTGGATAAGTACCATGGTGAAAACCTAGCAAATAGGCACCATGCGTGGTCAATCATTGCTTCGCCATCTACTATCACTCAAATCAACCTTTACCCATTTGTCATAATCACAAAGGCCCGACACATTCACAACATTCGTCCTAAGTCCTGTCAATTCTGACCATGGTTAACATCTAGGTGACATCATTCCTTGCATATCTTGGCCTCTACCTTGTGTCTACCTATCTCCATATCATTGAACTTGGGTATTCCCAAACTTTTCTGGGGGAAAGAACCTTATCACGTAACTACAGTGGGTATCGCACATGATTCTGCATTTTGAAAAGTCCTGAAATAATCATAAAAATCTAAAAAAGACCTGAAAAAATCATAAAAATTTGAAAAAGTCTTGAGAAAATACAAAAACATCCAAATCAATGTCAAAATCCAAAAACAGAGTCAGTCAATCTCTCATCAATCCAATCAGTCCTATCAAAATCAATATTTCATCCATGTCTGAACTACGTTGTCTCTGCGCATTTGCTATGTAGGTGGGATTCATCTTTGAATCCTCATGAAATTAGGTTAGTCCTTCTTGGTTTGTCAAAATAAAATCATGATTCAAACTCTTGTCCTTTGGACAACGTCATTGGTCGTGTCGAACTACGAGGTCTCTGAGTGCACGACCTAGGCAAAGCCATCAATCGGTGGACCCTCGAGGCTGCACTAGGTCAGTCCATTAGGGTTCATGGCACAATATTTTTACACACATCAAGCTATCTTTGAACCAAGCGAATCTTCAAATCAAACAAAGTCTTATGTCAATCTTGAACTATCAACCTATCGGCAATCTGTTCCACCAACACTCTCAATCAATGTAGCATGTTAGCAATGACATGTAGTCAAAATCATATCAAAACAATTTCTCATGGCAAAGCTTTGGGTTCTTCTTTAAATGTTTCCTTCTGAAGAGAAACTCTCATCAACTTCCTTATGCTTTTGGATGTGTCATTCCTAAGCATCATCATCATCTGGCATTTTGATGGATTCTCCTAACTCCGAGAATCGATCTCCTAGATATCACCGTCATTCAAGATGTGTCCTTCCTGAATTTGATATCGCCTGACACTTACAACAACACCTAACATTAAAACATTTGACATTAAAACACTTGGAAAACACTTGGAAAACTTTGTCTTTTCTTTCTTTTGATGATTATCAAGATATTAGTTCCTTATGTCTTAGGAACAACGACATATCATGATGATTATCCTTGTCTACTCATCACTCTACTATTAGTTTCTCCAGGATGTCCTAACTTGAGGATTTAGAGAAGCAATGACATAGTATGATGATTTGACTGTCTTTTTCTTACTATCAAGCGGCTAGTTTCTCCATGATATCCTATAATCAGGATTTAGAGAAGCAACGATGTCTCATGATTAGTTTGGTTTTTCTGGTGGATGGTCATGATAAGTGGCTAGGGGCAACTGTGTTCCTTACATGAGTTATGGTCATCCCGTGTCTATGACTATTGATCTACGTGATGGTTTGACCTTGCACACTATTGATCTATGTCATATCCTAGTTTTTGTCGACCATCATGACATTTTTGTGCAATGATGATTAAAGAGCAACAACTAGAATAGCACTATAGCAAATCTTTTGAAGGATTTTTTTTTATTACTCGCACTAACATGCATATCTTTCTTCGCACTAACATCCATCTTCATCTTCTCTTCTCTCATTCTCTGACGATATCTTGTGACATACAAAAACAAAGTTGCATACATAATGGCATGATCATTTCATATTCACACCTGCATATATCAGATACCACAATTCACATTGCATCAACATTGTCATTTGCATCCATTCATAAAACCATCATTTGCCTCAACATATAAGCATCATAAATAAAACATTTACATCAGCATATAGGAATTACATCATCACAAGATTACACAATGCATACATACATTACCACATCCAAAATGGCATTCATAAACATAAGCATAAATATTCATACATCTCATAGCATCATTAAAGCATAACATAAGCATCTCATAAAAACATAGAATACCATAACACATTACATCATATAGGCCACATCAAAACTACATCGCATGTATATACAATCTCAAAAAATGTCATGTCACAGGATAGAGTCAAATGATATCCCGAAAAAATAGAGCTTGCAAGCTCGAATATCAAAATATACATGTGTCAAAAACAAGTCCTAGGATGGTCCTCCTCCATCTTGTGGAGGTGAACGGGGAGGTAACTGTGACTGATCCATCAGATGAACAGTGAACTAAATGGGTGCCCTCTCCTGCATCTTACTCTGTGATCCTAAGGGATCGGTAACTGGAGGCTGGCTCTGCTCTATCTGCTGCCCTGAGGACACTGACCTATGACCATGATCTAATCTGTGGTTGTGCCCTAATGAATTCCTATGTGAGCTATGTGATCTATGGCTCGATGACTGCCCTGATGTAGTGGACCCCCCAGCACTGGTATGACTACTATTGTGAGACCGGTTGCTGTGAGTCTGACTGCCACTACCTATCCTACTATGGGATTGAGACAACCCTGGGTCCCGTCTATCAGGTGGAACAACCTACTCATATAGTGCCCTGTATCAGCCCCTACTCTCTACTACCCTGGCCAACTCTTGACCCATATCCCCTTTCGATCCTGTGCATAACTTGACAAACTTTCTAACCCATCGCTCTGACTCCTGTCACCGAATGATGGCCTAATCCCTCTCAACTCGAGTGACCTCCAACTTGGCTACCAAGGCCTTGTTCTGAGACAAGGCCGCATCTAATCTGCTTTGCAGATCAGTAATCCTCTGGTCAACCGTGGCATCCACGGGCAAAATGGGTAGTCTATCACCCTCGTCATCTCCAAAGACCAGACGCTCTTGTAGCCACTGATCTGCCTCGTCTTCCTCCTCATCCTCCTCATCTCTCTCCCCCTCGACCAGAACCTCCTCTGCATCTATGTCAAGAGGATGTCCCCCAACAAGTGGATCCGCCTCCACTCTCTCCTCCGCCACCACCTCTACCCCCACTCTCTCCTCTGACACCACCTCCTCCTCCACCACCACCTCTAGCCTCCTCAGCCCTAGCCTCCGGCTCTCTCTCCTCCCCCTCCTCCTGAATGGGTGATAATGGTACACCACCCACTCTCTGTCTCACTCTCCTGGGCTGCCTCCGCCCTCCGCCATCCCTCCTCCTCCTCACACCCCTCCCATCTCCTCCACCTCCACCATCACCTCCACCATCTCCTCCACCTCCCCCATCTCCTCCTCCACCATCGTCTCGACCTCCATCCCTACCTCCTTCTCTACCCCTGGAACCTCTACCATCTCTCCCTCCATCCCTGCCTCCATCTCTACCCCTGGAACCTCTACCATCTCTCCCTCCATCTTTGCCACCGCGACCTCTTCTTGGTACCCGCAGAATAACTAATCTCTGATCAATGGGCGGTGGATCATCTGGATCTGTCAAGGGAATGGGCCTGTGAACTTGCCACCATGTATCAAACTCAGTCGATGTGCCTACATCTGCTAGACCCCCTCTCCAAGCCCACTGAACTTCCACCAAACTATCTACCTGCTGCTCTGCAATGGTCACTAATATAGGAGGCCCTCACATGGTCTCTCTGGAAGACCGAGCGTATTGTGTTGTGCCTACTGGCACAATCTGCTGCTCCCCAAACTGTTGTAGTACCCGTTGGGGTAGGTACATCTCAATGATCCTCTGGGTCTGAACTATGCGACCAATAAGGTATCAGAACTGTCTGTAGAAGGATAGGTACCCATCCTCATCTGCCCACTAAGTGCACTCTTTGTATGGTCTCCAAACAAAACTAATCATCGTGTCTATCTAATGATGCCAGTACCCAGTATCTCCAACATGAGTCTGGCTAACTAATCCTGCATACAAATAAACGTATGGCATCCCATCACCCAACTGTTGCATCTGTATGGGTGGCCAAAAAATGGGAATGCGCTCCCATACCCAAATCACAAGCAAGGTGGTCCCGTAGCTTATACTGTGCCCCTAGAGGTAGACTACCTCGTGCAACTGATGGTATAACATGGCCAACAAGCATGGCCCCCAAGCAAAAACAGTCCTCTGTGCTCTCATACGAACAAGGACATCACCCCATCCAATAGGAAATTTGTGACCACAATGATCCAGGATCAGCAATCCGGCGATCAAGGTCATAAGTATGGCATCAAACCTGGGAAATCAGTCAGCCACAACATCCCAGCTGATCTCGTAACCGTCCAAAGCCAACTACCCACCATCGGTACCCTCGTACCTCTATTTCAAAACCTGTCGTCCTTAGTGTGGATCATAGACCACCCGCTCTCCACTAATCAGAATGCAGAGAATGCGGTAAACATCCTCCAAAGTCACAGTCGCCTCTCTAGTAGGCAGGTGGAATGAGGTGGTCTTAGAATGCCACCTCTCACAAAGAGTAGTAAGCAAACCTCTATTTGCCTGAATAACGGGCATGTAGGTAACATGGTACAAGCCTAGGGCCATCAATCGCTATCTTTGTCTATCACTAAGATGATCTTTGAAAGTGTACGTTGCTAGTCTGAACTCTCAGGTATAAATCGACACAAGCCGACTCTGCACAAGGAAAGGGCCAAGGATTAGAACATATTGAGAAACATTATGGAAAGTTTTGTACTATTGGCAAGTCAAGGGTACATAAAAGTTAATCTTGGTAAAGTCAACAAAAGTCAACTCTAGACAACTTCAATTGTGTCGCGTTGATCGCACATGTGTCACAACAATTCAATTGCGGCTCGGGACACGGCAAATGCGTTGCAATATCTCAAATGCGTCATTCTAAAGGGAAAATGTGCAATCAAACATCGAATGCGTCATTTAATCTATCAAATATGTGATCTAACAATGATTGCATCGTTATGCTTGTCAAATGCGTCGCACATTAACAAATGCGTCACAAAATTCTCGATTGCATCATAAATTTATCAAATGCGTCACCAATTTATCATTTGCGTCGCAATTTTGCGAATGTGTCGCTCACCCTCATGAATGCACAATCGCACAAACTAGGCCTAGTCTACCCATCGCACTTGCGTCACGACGCAAGAAAATGCGGTGAACGCGAAGGCGATTGCGGCTTTCACGATAGCATTTGCGTCGCACCGCATTTGATTCCCGCCCTTTTGACCCTCATAAATGCAAAAAATTTAAAATTTGACAAGGTGGATAGGGTACTTACTGGTGCACCTACGCCCTCGGGTCGTCGGAATAAACGCACACAATATCCACGCTGTGTAGTCGTCGAAATCACCATCCTCGCTCAAAGCTCCGATTTCTAAAAAAATATATATAACAAAAGAGAAAATGACATTTGGTTTAACCTTTTCAACCTATTTATAGGCTGAAAATTAGGGTTTTTAACTTAATTGCCTATACTGGAGGCTCATTTGACCACATTTGACTGGCATTTTGGTTGACTTGGCATCCTCTGTTTTTGAAATTATTCGCGCCCTTATTTATCTGGTAATCATTCGAACTAATCGGGATATTTTTCAAATTTTTCTGACCCCAGGTCAAAATTCAAAAATTTTCCCGAGGGGGCAAATGTAGACACCTAAAAATGACCTAGGCCTGTGAACACTATTTTACCACTTTCCATCCTTGCATAATTGTAACATTTGAATTATGTCCCTAACACACATTCAACTATTAATTAAATAATTCATGATTATTTAATTAATTCATAATCTTTCATTCTTCATGATTATTAAATAAATAAATCTTATTTATTTAATTTAATATGTCACTAATTGTCAAAGTCTTCTACTAATTAAATAAAGTCATCAATTTATTTAATTAATACTTATCATTTATGTCCTCCTGATTATTAAATAAATATATTTAAAATATATTTATTTAATATGTCACTAATTCCTAAATCCTCTCTTAATTAAATAAATTCATTTATTTATTTAATTAATTAACTACTTCTTCTAAATTAAATAATTATTTTAATTATTTAATTAGAGCATGTGACACTTCTATATTTTTAAATAAAACAAATCATTTAAAAATATCTCACTGATTCTTCATTTAATAATTAATTTCAAAAATCAATTACTAATTACCTCACAAAATCTTCTATTTTGAATTAATTTAATTCAAAAGGGAAATATTCTTCTACAAATCAAGTAACTTCCAAAATTATTGATTTTCTAAAATCTCATCCTCTTGTCTTCTGATTTTTACTAATTTCATCTTCACTGTCACATTCAGTCTAGATTAAATTTATTTAATTAAATCTTATTTACACCTATGGGTATTTTTTCCCTAACCCTAATTGAGGTTGCCTTATTGAATCTCGACCATTGATTCTAGGGTATTCCTCAACCTCTCATCTTGTCTGTCCATTCAAGATTGCATTTTCTATAAAATGACAATCTTGATCTCATTTTCGGATCCATGATCATTTATTATAAACTTTTGATAAAGGCATTCTAGAGATCATAGACTTTATTTTACTATTTTCATATTAGAAATTGCTTTCTAGTTTGCATAGTTTGATATCTTAAATCCTTCAAAAGCATTGTTAAGGCTAGGCATTAGATAAGTTTGCTCACAAAGAAATCTGAGGGCATTCCATCATTGCAGCAAGGCTTGAGAAGGTGCAATGGAAGCAATCATGGAATAGAGAAGATTGGTGAGATCATTCCATTTCACTTTATTCTCTTTTTATATTCTTATGTATTCCATTGCTGATGTTTAACTAACTTGCAAGTACAGCTAATGGTTTCAATCTTATCTTGCAGGATTTTTAGGTCATTACATTATAAAGTGGCATTCATTTCCTAAAATTCTACTCTAGAGAGATCAATTGAATATATCATATAAAGGAAATGTAAGTTGTAAGAGATCATCAAATTAAAAAATGTATGTATATTGAATATAAGCAAATGTATACATATATCATATAAACATGTAAACATATCAATATTGATCAATGTATAAACATGTAACATGTTATAAGAAAAGTTCCAAATGTATGTATATCATAAAAGAAAATGTAAGTTAGAGATCATCGAATGTCGAATACTAAAAATCATCATATATAGCAAATGTAAGTTAGAGATAATCAAATGTCAAATACTAGAAAGATCATCATATAAGCAAATACATCTAATATGCAGGGCCTAATATGAATGTTGACTCCTAGTCGAACGACCATCTGAATGAGAACAGTCCTGCTCTAATGGATGTGCTGAGCCCTGCAAATAAAATGGTGTACAAAATTTGTTAAATACATATAATTTATATTAAATATGTATCTAGATCTATGCATGTACATATTCATGTACATATACACATGTATATATAAAAATTAAAACTCACATGTCCACTAGTATCAGATTCATCCATAGAGTCATGTCGATGTGCACGATCTGGAACAAGGCTAGGAGTGACATTAGGTATGTCCACCTACAAATAAATAAATTCATATATATCAGTACATGAATATCTAGTTAAATTAAAACTAAAATTTAAAAATAATTATAAAGGAATTGACACAAGCACATGCACATGCACACATACATGCACATCATCTGATATCGGATGACCTGAGTCCTTTGAAATGGCTGCCTCCACCATATAAACTATAGGATCAAGGGACGAATCAATATTTGCATCCCTCTGATCTATCTCATGTCGTGCCAGCAATGATGAGTGGAGAGGACTATGTAGGTGAGATGGCATCAATGATAATGAACCAGCACCAACGAACATCTCAGTAAAACCCATAGTATGTGCAGCTATCAAATGATCAGATGGTGGATCCTAATGTGCACTAGTGCTGGGTTGAGAGTGATGGGATCCTAGAAGTGAACGCCCTCCATGTGCCAAATGATCTCTAACATGCTCTATACCAATCCCATAGTCTGATGCAATGAAAGCATATGCCTCCAAGAGTTCCTCAGCCAAACAAAGCAAAGTCCTACGTGCCATATCTCCTGTAAGTGCCTCAAGCTCTATGGGAGTAGGGATGCCTACTGATTTGAAAGGATCCATGGTGGTCCACTATGTTGAAGATGGCGTGGGTTGGGGATGTCTAGACATCAAATACTGACCTATACAATTAGTAGATATCCTACTGGTGGAAGCTGCAATGTCACCTATAGTATCAATTGCTTCCTTTTGGGAAGCAACAACAACCTCATCTGCTATGGGAGATAGAGCTAGGGTGAGAGCAGGAGACCTCTCACCAACCAATACCCTAAACACTGGGGTCAGTCTATCTGCTCGATGATAAGTGGGTATGTCAGCAATCCTGCCACGCCCCTAACCAACATATGGTGGAATGTCCAGGTAGTTGACTTTGAGGCCCAAATGGAACTCAGCATACAACTACTGAACAAAATATAATGGAATCTGGTCATTGTTTGGGTATTGACCATGTGCTGCGAGAAATCGTGGGTAGATCAATGAGGCCATATCACGATCAACACATCTAGTGACTTGGTATACCCTAACCTTACGTGTATTTTGATAAAATGGAAAATAATTGGTTTTTATCATTTCTTTGGTCACACTATCCTGTATTTGTTTAAGGGGAACCTCACCATGTACTTCTTCCCGCATGCGGGAAAGAATAGCAGCTACTCTATCTGGAGAAAATGCACTTGTCCTCTCAAGTTCATCTCTTAGTTTTTCAAGACTATGCAATATTGACATGCATGGTTCAGAATATATCCTGGGGTTTACATTTTGCGCTAATGAGTCTTTCAATTTATTAATCTCATTAGTGGTATTTTCAAACAAATATTCCAGAGGTGGAGCATCTGCATTATCCATGTTATGTATGTATGTGTACCTAAAGGAGCAATGAGACCTTAGTTTAAATAATATATCTCGATATAAGGAATAGAAATCTAAAATAGTTCTAATAATTCATCTAATCATCAATAATATTTCCATACCATTAGTTCACAAAACATATTCAACGTCTATCATAGTTTTTAATTTAATCAAAACATTCACATTACTAGATTGCAAAAAAAACATAATCTAAAACAATTATAAAATTTAAATTTACAAGTGTGCATGTGCACTCTAGAACAAAATGTGTCATTAAAGAAAATTTAAAAAATATTGATAAAGGTTGCATCTAAGATTTATTTCCTACAACTAGTAATAAAGGGAAAACATTATTACTTAACATTGAAAATAAAAATGTTGAACATGAAAGTGAAAATGTTGCAAAATGTTATGAAACACCTAGATTGAAAAGAGTAACATAATAGAAAAATAAGAATTCAAATTTAGAAATATTTTGAATAATGTAGAAATGAACCCCATGATATTAAAATTATACTCCATGATCCAATTGTTGATAATATTAATAAAATTGATAACACACATGAAAAAAAAATGAAAGTCACTATATCTCCAAGTTACATAAGAAGAGAGAGGACCTTTCAGAGTTAGAATACTAACCAAATTTTACAAGAGTGTGGTACAATTAAAATACAAAATTTATCTAAGGACTTATTAGATTTATTTTAATGTGTTAGATACGATGATTGTAATTTTTGTAAAAATGTGTTTAAATGAGAAGCATTTACAATGCGGTGGGTTATCAAAGTTTATATCATGTACCCATTATGGAAGAAAAATGATCTCAAAAATAAAATGTTTGAGAAAAAGAGATATGAGATAGTAAAATACAATTTGAAGAGTGGAGGTGAAGATTCTAGATGTGAGTTGGTCACAAGAGAAGCACTGCTAATTTTATTTCTGATTTTTAGAATATTTTTTATAAGTATGCAATACATAGCCCCTATTCTTGATGGTTAGATCAACAAGTCAAGGTGTGCAAGGATTTTTCCTAATTGGAACTATTATAGATCTATAGTCAATTTTATTTAAAATTACACATTGTAGCCACAAAAATAAGTTGAATCATATTAATATTACAATTCTATTCAGATAAACTGTTATTGTTCACATCACATATAGGCGTGCCCCTAATAGTAAAAAACAAAATAAGAAGATAGTTAGGGAGCACAATTTTTACATGTTAGTGATGATCAATATCATTCGTCATAGTATGTACAATATTGTTTTAGAAAGCATTGGTATTATAAAGGTTCAAAAAATCAATATTTGGTCAAATAATTATACTGATTAACTCAATTTAATGCTTGTGTATTCATATTGGTTTAGTAGAATACATGCAGAGAAGGTTATACCTTGTATTTGGATTTTTTTAAAAGGTGGGCTACCTTCTTCATGTGGAGGAATTGTGTGAATAATGTCATTATGTGGTTCATTGTACGAAGTTTTCTCTTGATGAGGAATAAATAAATACTTAGTAGAATAGTAACTAATATAATCTACAAAGTTCATAGTGTGATGTTTTGAAGTTCAATATATTGTACATAAGATTTAGTGGCATGATAGGAGGTGAAGGGATAGAGAGATTTGGAAATGCTAGAGGAATTTTATTGTTAAGTTTTACTATAGCAAGATACACAAGAATAGGACCCTAGTTGGCAATCTTGTGATCCTCATAACTTAAGTACATTAATTCATTTATTGAGCTATTGAAGATATCTAGTTCTTTTTTTTTTTTTTGATAGTTGTAGCAAAATTTATTGATTATCTCTATGTTATGGTTCTATTTTTCTCTCTTTCAATGATTTTGATTATGTAAGAACAAAAAAGGATTAGAATAAATTCATTAAGACTACTAATCTAGATAATTTCACATATGCTCCACATATTCTTGTAACATATGCTCCTGTAGAAATGGCGACTTTATATATTTTAAAATGTGTTTACTCTATATAATGATGTATGAGTCATTTTCTTAATCTTGGGGGTGTAGTGTATGAGAGTCTAGAATTGGATCCAAGATGGAGATTTTGTGTGATGAGAAGTGCCTTAGATCCTATCATCACATTAGGTCCACTAAAGGAATGTTCTTAGTTTCAACACTTTTTTTCTCTCTTTACAAAACCAAAATATATTGGGAATCATGAAAATAGTGGTGAGTACACTAGAATATCAATCAAGAGAGGCAAGTACATCAATCCCACAATAGTAAGTATGCTCAAAATTTGACTCATAGAATATGATGTCATTATAGATTTCATTATCTAAAGTTTTCTCTTTATGAGGAATAAATAGAGAATAATTGGAATAACTTGATAATGTAATGTAGAAAGTACAGATAACTTGATGTTTTGAAGACATGGATATCTTAAAATTTTAATTGAATTATTTTTTGTAGAGGACGTGGTGTTGGGTATTTTTCTTGCAACCATCTAGATACTAAGGAAATCTACCATAATGTCCCAGTCTAGGAATAATGTAGGCAATGGGGAAGTAGCCTATATATTTAGACTAAGGGGGAGAAAAATTAGAGTAGATAGAATGACTTGGATAAAACCTCCTCTTCTTTGAGCCTTACTAAGTTTGGAAGTTTATTTCCTATAGGTCTTAAATATAGGAACACAACTAATTTAGTATATAAGAGGTCTCTAATTTGGTAGTTAGTTCAAATGATGTGAAGTTCTAGATATAAGCAAGCTACTCATCCCTATATATATATATATTGTGTTTATCACAATAATAATTTACCTAATATTTATATAGTATCATATAAAATCCTATACAAATACTATGTATTGAATAACACTCTCTAGGGATTTAATAGCTTTATATTACTAAATTTATGGATGATGGAATAAAACCTACTTCACTATAATATGACACTAACATATATATTTTTATTTTCTTTCTAAATGAATAGAATGTCCAACCCTCAACTATCAAATTTATCTTGAATACATGAAACCTTAATGAATTGAATAAAATACTAACATTCAAATCAGTCTAATGCACTTGGATTTATCATTTAGAGCTTACACTCTCAAATTCCCTTTTACCCCAATGATGCACCCTAATTGATAATCCACAATCAATTTAAATTCCCCACATATTATTTTAGAAATTTTTCTCATCCTAGCATGAACTACATAGTGTAACATAATTTTATAGCACGTCTTAGATGCAAACTAATAAATAATTAATATAAAGAACAAAAAACACAAACTCAAAGATTCCATGAATCCATAAAAAAACTTAAATAAAAATGGAGGTCCATAATACACAATTATAATAAAATGTTTCTTATATGACCTTAATAAAGGACAAATCATCGAGATGTTGAGATTAATGTATCTATATGACCTTAATTTTTTTATAAAAATATAAAAGGCCAAATGTTTGACTCTAAAAGATAGGAAAAGTATTCAACTAGGTGTTGGGGTTTGTGGGAGTATGAAATAATATACTAGGGAAAAATAAGGTCGAATCCTCTAGCTTTATATATTTTTATTTTTTGGAGAATGAAAAAATGATGTTAGTAGGAATGTCTCAATAGGTAGTTACTCTAAAAATTGATGATGTTAGCATCATATAAAGACGGCATTATCATGATTTTGACATTGTGAAATAAAAGATGGATAAAAATTTAGACGCATGGAATCAATTCTAGAACCCTAAAACACAAGTTTTTTTTTACTAGTAGAGGATGAAGATAATAGGGGTTAGAAAGGGATGGTACTTAAGGATTGGAAAGACTAAATACCCAATACTACAAGGAGTATATACAAATAATAAGATTGTGAAGTTGTTGGGGAATGATTGAAATGACATGATGGTTGAGAGATGAAAAAATTGGTGCAAAAATACTTATAGACATTTGGATTAAAATGGATTGGGATTTTTAAGTTTAAAAGGGAGTGGTATGGTAGGATATAACCAAGTCTAAAATCCTAGAAAATATAACACTTGAATACAATAGAGCTAAGAGGGGTCAAATAATATGGAGACAAGAATGGTTTGAATGGAGGGTCAAGCCAAACACTCTAGAAATAGAAAATATTCTAGGTCACTAAGAAACACTAAGGATTGGATTACCAGCATGACAACCGCAATAAAATTGAAGTCCAATAGAATCCATACTTAGATAAATTTAACAAAGGTTGAAAGTGGATTATCAAGATTAGTTGAAAGATTATACTTTGAGGATGAAGCCCAATAGACCAATGGAAAAATAAAAATGGAGATGGTAGAGATGAAATATTGATATGCAAATCCATCAAAATAACAATATGGTAATTGATAGAAATTCATGAAAATGACCAACACAACTTCACACATAGGATATTTTTTTAATTTTTAGAAATTGAAGCATCTTGAACTTGTAGGGGACATCACCGAGTAGATATTTGAAATGAATTCAATAGAGGAAATTATAATAAAAATTCAATAGCCATTCTACCTCTTCCTTACTCAATCACCTTAAGTCTAGATTCCTTCATGATTTATTTGTAATAAGCCTCCTATTATCACATGTAGCTTTTTCATTTTAAGATGCAAAGATGTATTTTAACTAGTATTTAAATATATATAAGGAATTAATTACTCATAAAATAATAATTTTTATTAGCATATGAATTGATCATCCTTTGTTATCACATCATCTACATAATATTGGTGTGATCAACCTAGATCAACTTGTGTTATCAGTTTAATTAATTTCTATTCTTTGTCCAACTTCATAGGCATGTTTTATATGTCAAATTATTATAATATAGTGGTCCATTTTTCTCATTTTCTTTCTCTTGATTTATTCTACTAAGAAAGTCCTTTACTACTACATGTCAAAGATTACTACAACTACTTATTATTGAAAATGTAATTAAAAATTAATCAATACTCACACTAAAGCATAATCTTGCTTCAAATTTGGATAATTTATCTTTGCATCTTTGAACATGATACACTCATGAAGGTTGCATGCTTTTCATTTCCTAGGTTTCTCATTTGAATAAGAATGGTTGTACAATGTGGTCAAATGAAAATGAGTATATGTAGAATAGGTTAAAATAGTTTGGGATTGTAACCAATATAGGGGATTCAAAAAATGATTTTTTGATTTATTCAACTGCCTTAGCTTACATTTTCCACTATATTTTTGCATATTTCATCATCTTGGTATTTAGTGGCCTCATTATCTCTACAAAACCTATTTCAAATTTCTTTATAAAGTTAATCTTACCAAACCAATAATTCAATTCATTATTTCTTGTTGAAGGTTGTGAGAAGATCTTGTTTATGCTTGAATACAAAAATGGATTGTATACCTTCCTTGTATAAATGTATTTTCCTTCTTTATCCATTGGAATTGCATATAAAAAAATGGATTGAATACAAAAATGAACTGAATACAAAAATAAATTGTATACTCAATTATTTATATTCTTCTAAATTCTAGATAATGAATTTGTTGAAAATGCTTTAAAAATTTTCAAACAAATACAATTGAAACCACGAATTTTGCAGCAAATATGAGCTATGGAAAACCTGAGATGATGTGTTGGAGGGTTCACTCGAAGGTGCAGGCATGTTTGGTGAAGGCACACTTTCTCTTTACACACACCTTGTTCGCCGCACACACTCTGTTCATCGGCCTCTGTTCTCTTCTCGGTGAAAATGATAGGGATCAGGCTTTTTTTGTTTTAATTTGTGCTAAGGGGGTTCGACTGAACCCTAGTTCAGCCAAACCCCTTTATTTTATTATTAAATAGCATAAGTCAATGGGGTTCAGCCGAACATATGGTTTGGTTGAACCCTGGGGTTCGACCAAACCCACACAAAGGTTCGGGTGAACACATGGGTTTGGTCGAACCCCTTCACTTTGTGAAAATGGGAAAATTGACTTTTCCCTTCCTCCACAAAAGTGTTCACCACCTATGTGGGTTCACCCATGGATGGAAGAAAATTCAATACAAACGGAAATAGATTTGACATATAAAACCAGAGGATGGCCCTATGATATTTTGAAGCACTATTGTAATGGTGAAGTCAATTTAGATAGAGGCTTGCTTCATAAGTAGATGGAAGTGTACAAGACATTTGAAGTTTCTTGTGAGAACACGATTTAGCTTAACCTACAAAACTAGGCAAATGAATTGTTGTCCTTACAAAACAATTTTGTCGAGAGTGTGGAAGTGAAGGTCTACACAAGATTGTTTGTATGTATTAGATTCAACATAAATATGTTAGGATCGGTCTCAACAATCATTTTAGTCTTTCAAAATGATATCATCTTTATTCATCCATACACTTTTTTTTGTCAGATGGATGTAATCATTAAGGAATATGCTTTCATTATTCCCTTAATGGATTGAACTTTCAAGGAGGCCATCTAATGGTGTTGCCTATTGATATCCAAAGTAGGGATGTGAATAAGACTGATGACTATGCAGGCTATATTGTACATAAAATTCATAGATCTTTTAGCTTTATCAAGGCATATAATAGGGTGGTCCACTTCAAATGAAAATCTTTATTATGCCATATTATTTTATTTCAAGAATTCATTTGTTAAGTCATATTTGTACTTCCAGGTTTGAAAATCATATTTGAAAGCAACATCTCATCAGATTTCATTTTTAGACTTGTGCATTTTCAAATTTTCATTTCCAGATTTTGTTGTGCAAGTTCAATATTCTGATTTTAGAAGTCTAACAGTTGGAAATCGTAGTAAAATCAAAATTTAATAATTTCTAGAATTAGCATTTTAAAGTATTTTTTGGGGTCATTAACTTTAGGGTATCTTCTCTTTTGTAGGGGTGGTTGCATGCCGAATTTTTTTGGTGTAAAATATCATAATTATTAGATTTTGTTACCTGTCTATAATTAAAAATTATTGGAGTGTGAGTTTGATATTTTTTGAAGATCTAAATATTCAAGCTTGGTAAATCATGTCAGATAATATTACTCCAAAACAAAATGAAGAGTCACTTGATAGATTGTGGGCTAGATTGAAAAGAAAGGGTGATGGGAAATGTTATTGTCCTTGCAATAATTGCAAGGGATTAAACATGAGTAGACTTTTAATCACAACATATGATAAACATTGTAGGCAGCATGGTCACGTTGAAGTGGGGCATGGTTATTGTCCATTGGTAATTTTTTCATTATATGTGTTTATATTGATTACATTTGTAAATGTTTATATTGTTTTAACAATTTTTATATATAAAAAAAATCACTTGATCATGATCATGGTTTATTTGTGTCTATCATTATTATAAAGGTGGGGCACCCTAGGGCACATGATATGGATTATCATGGCTCAGAGAATGTGGTTTTGCAAGCGGAGGAACATGGAGCTGTGAATATTGAAGATGAAGTTAATGATCCTATGGAAGAAGATAATCATGCGCTATAAAACACAATTGAAGATGATGGTACAAATACATTGATCCATGACACATTTAGTGGCATAGCTGATCATGTTGATCGAGATGACTTTGATGATGCTCATGATTTACCTATACTTGAGAAGGTATACGAGCCCCTTTATGAAGGCTCCAAAAAACCTCTTCTCTCTGTTGTATTGTTGCTAGTGAACTTGAAGGTTATGAATGGTTTATCTAACATAGCAATCTCACGGATGTTAAGGTATGTCATATATGTCATCTTTTTTCATCTATTTTAATTGTTGTTAGTTCATCACTAGTAAAGATGAAATATGTACCATTAATATTCTTTATATTAAAAAAAATATTTTTTGTTGTAGATTGATTGGTGAATTTTTGTTACCACCATCAAATATTTTACCTCGCTCATTTTGAGATTTATCTGGAATTATGAAAGATATTGGAATGGAGTATCAGGCAATAGATGCATGTCCCAATGATCATATTATATATCATAAACAACATGAATTTGCAACAGAATGCCCAAAATGTCATATCAGTAGATATCGAACAGATCAACTAATAAAAAAGGTGCCTCACAAGGTTCTTCATTATATTCCCATTATTCCACGTATACAACAATTATTTAGGTGTGAAAGCTTAGTGCAATTTATGGATTACCATAAATGAATAGAAGTCGAGATGACATTCTTCGAATTCCTATAGATGGTTTTGCATTTAGGGACATGGAGGGAAAATGGCCACACTTTAAAGAACCTTGTAATTTTAGACTTTCATTGGCAGTAGACGGTGTCAATCCATTTGGAGAGTTGAGATCTATTTACTCGGTGTGGCCTATTTTTTTTATCATCAATAGCATTCCTCCATGGATGTCAATAAAGAGGGAGCACATAATGTTGGCAATTATTGTTCCAAGTACTTGTTTACATCAATGTTCTTTAACGTAGTAGCATCTCATTTGTCTTATTTGTTGCATAGTGACTTCTTTTTTTCATTTAATAGTCATGTATATTAATTTATATATATTGCAGTAAAATGTTTATAATAACTATGTAATTTTTATGTTCATTCAACTAGGTAATTACCAAGTTAAAGATATGAATGTATATATCGAGCCTCTTATCGATGAGTTACTAAATTTATGGAATGGTGTCACTATGTATGACGTATCTAGACCAATAGGACAAAGACAATTTCAATTCCATGCAATGCGTGTATGGACAATTCATGATGCCCCAAGTCTAACACATTTTTTTGGTATGATATAACATTCGAATGCATGACTTTAATGATATTTAATTTTATGAAGTAGATATCATACATATTTTTTAAATAATCTATTCATTATATATAATTATAAAAATTGACATATTTAATCCAATTATATATGATTTGCAGGTCTTCAAACAAAGGGAAAATTTGCATGTCCAATTTGTGGTCCAAAGATGAAATCTCATTGTTCAACAAGTTTAGGAAAGCAGGTGTTTGATGAGTATAGGAAATTCCTCCACATAAATCATAAGTATTGAACTACTGATAAACATATTTTCAATGGGAAAGAAGAGACTACATCAAAACCACAAAGAATGACACCTCGCCTATGGAAGTTGGAATATAATAGAATTAATAGTCAAGGTTATACATCAGATCAAATTATTTATCTATCATATATGATATGTTTTGAATTTATATTTTTATATTGTGTTGTGTTTAATCATGTTGTAATTGAAAATGATTGTCATTGTTAATTTTTTTGACTTATATGCTTCATGAAGGTCGTCAAGGCATTAATGGTTAGCTTCCACAGGGACTGAAAAGTTATCCCAGACAATTTAGTAGGTTGCCCTACTATGAGTAGCTACAAATTGTGCATTTGTTTGATACAATGCATATCGGAAAGAATATAACATAAACATTATGGAAAATATTGGATGGAAAGCATGACAAAGAAAAAATTGTCAAAATTTGTAGTGACATTCAGGAAGCCAATCATGCAATGAAAAATTTCATTCAATTAAATAGCGATGGAGACCAAATTAATATAAGTGCCCTTCCTTGGTTATTAAAGAAGTAGCAAAGTAATGCTATAAAAGAAGTCAAACGAAAAAATTGATTTTCCACGGGATTTGTTGCGAACATAAACAATATCATAACAAAGAAAGGTGAATTTGGGTCAGGGATGAAAATGCATGATTGGCATACCTTCATTAACTTAATTATTTTGGTATTTTATATATATATTTGTATATTGCATGTAATTTTAAGTGTATTATGTTTACTACTATTGGAAAAATAATGAAAAAATCATTTTATAATTGTTGCAGTATGTTCTACCTCTATCTCTCCCAGAAAACTTTGACAACAATGTCAAGCAAGTTATATATGATCTTGGAAAATGCATGAGGTAAGTAGTGATATTTTTTCAATTTGTTGTATATTTTTGTTAAATCTCGTTAATATATTTGTACTTTGAATCACTTGTCGATGGTTGTCATCTAAAGCAATCCATAAAGAAGATATAAATTATTGGAAGAGAAAAATTCCTCGTCTAATGTGTGAAATGAAAATGTGTCTACCTTCAACATTTTTCAATGCACAAGAATATTGCCTCATACACCAAGTTGAGGAGATTGAATTGTGTGGACCTGTACACACAAGGTCAATGTGGATGGTTGAGAGTCACTTGAAATTTTTGGAGGCTTTGGTTAGACAAAGAGCACATCCTGAGGGTTCTATGGTGGAGGGATATATGGTATACCAGACCATGGTGTACATTACTGAATATCTTACTAAGTTTGCAGCAAAGATCCATGTAGATCGCATTTGGGATCCCAACTCCATTAACAAATTCGAAGGGGAGTACCTGATGGGGAAAGGTAGATTGAAGAAAGTGAGGAAATTATAAGATGGTCATGGAGATTAATTAGAATAAATTTTACATTTGTTTTTTATGTATATTATACTTATTTAATTATTAATCTTCAATATACATCAATTATAAATTAAGGTCGTATACCGTTGTAATTAACTAATTATACATCGTTTGTGAATTTATTTATTTTTTGATACAGATGGTTGAGAGTGGGATGCACTACATTTGTACATTGCAAAAAATCTTGATTGGACGATGATATGGATTGAATGATGTCAACAATTTGGTCATCCATTAACATGGGAAGGTGTGGCTTCATTGGTTAAAGAAGCAAATCGTAATGGAGATTCCAATGTTACACCAAGGGAAATTGATTTAGCATATGGTTTAAGAGATAAACAGGTACGTATAAATATATTAATCACCCATATTATTTAATTATTTTCAATTATATTGATGTATATATATGTTGAGATTATTTTCTTTGCATACATTCGACCAAGAATAAATATGTTTATCAACTGACGATATTGCAATAATTTTTACATGTTTGACATATTTTAGGTGAAAAACCATAAGGCTATGTGGTGCAATGGTCGTAAATTTTGAATCAAAAATTTAGATGACACAAAGAAAACTTGTGATTCTGGGATAACTGTAGTCTTTTAGGTGACTAATATTTCATCTAGAAGCGACATACATCCAAAAGTCTCATAAAATTAATACTATGGGATTTTGGATGATATGCTTGAGTGTGAATTTAAGTCCTTCAAATTAGTTTTGTTCGTTGTCCTATGGTACAGGCTACGATTGAATGAAAATTATCCTGAGAGAACTGTTATTGATCATGATAATGGATTTACCATGGTTAATATAAGGTATTTTGAGTAAACTGGAAATGAGCCCTATGTTCTTCCAAGCCAATGTGATTAGGTATTTTACTCAGAGGTTCCAGGTAAACTAGGTTGGTCATATGTTATTAGACATGATCCAAGAGGAAGGTCGGTAAAGTATAATGTGGTGGAAGAAGAAGATACCGAAGAAATAGAAGATGATGTAGATGATGATCAGGATCAACAGTTAGTTGATGATGTGCCTAACGAAGATGTCGAAGAGGAGGAACTAGATCATGATGATGTAGGAGTTAATGTTCATGAAGATGACATTTTTGTAGATGATGACATTATCGAAACTGATATCAATGATGATGATGATGATATGAACAATCCTTACAATGTCGAATCTAGATCGAACCATACAGAAAAAGAGTTGCATGAAGAAGAAGAAGATCAATGACATTGAAATGTATGAGTTATGCAATTGTATTATCTATTTGATATTAATTTCTTGATAGAATTATATTTTACTTATGTTGTTACATAATTAATTCATGATGTTTTTAATTTTTATGCGATTAAATAATTAATTCATGATGTACTTTGTAATGTTTAATTTCAATTCATGATGTTACAACTTTTGTAGCTCTCCTAGAAATTTCCATATGATCATAATGAATGTCGTTTTGGGAAATTTTATGAAATATGACACATTGATCATAGTAGTGAAATAATTCCAAATTCATTTATATTTTTTAGACCAATCACCCTTCGCAATGTCATTTTTAGGATCATCTCCAATTTGATTACTAGGACACATAAGGTAGGATTTGATTGGCTTATCTTAGATGAACATTGTGGCTTTGTGTAATGTGAGAAAATTTTGGATGGGCTAGTGGTGCAGGAGCACCTACACCTCATAAAGTGATTATTGTAAATGTTTTTTATGGTTGAGGATTTAAAATACAAGCTCTTGACATTCCAAAATCTATGTTTTTCTTCAAAGTTTCTATATTTTCCCTATTTTGTAGCAATGTACGGTCACATACAGCCATATTTTGATGTGAAATGAATTCCATTCGTGAAGAGATGTGTTAGAATTTATTTGAATCTTATTTGAGGTCTTAAGGCATTGATTTGAGTTAGAAAGCTTCATTTCTTTGCATGCAACCTGGTTACCCTATTTTTGAGGGTTTTGTAGTCCAAACATGACATTAAGGGGATCTTACACTTTTTGTGATTATTTTAACTTGTTTAAGAGGCCCCATGGATATTGTTGTAATTGTAGGATGCATGAATAGGGAGTAGGATGAGAAATAAAGAAGGTATAGTTGTTGTCCTCAAGATTTTTGTGAAGAAAAGCATGTAAAATGAGAGGTATAGCCTAGGTACAGAACTAACGGGTTGTGTCTAAGTTGGTTTTGAGGTTTGGAAGGTTTTGGAAGAATGATATTCAATAAACCCTCATGATTCTGGTCTAAAACAAGGTTTTTTGGGTTTGCTAATAATTTGGTCGTACAAGTGGAATCTTTTTGTGTATTTGCAGGTTTGGAGGTAGTTAGCTCTCAAAAACCCAGGTAAGAATACTTCAAGAGGTTGCCAATCTCTTGATACGTTTTAGGGTAACAAACAAGGCCAAATGATTTGAACCTTCTTCTCTTTAGGTGTTTCCAAACCTAGATGGGTCTACCTTTGCGAAATGAGAAGACTTAAGTGATGTGATTTTATTTACAACAATCTATTCACAATGGGAATCTTATAGTGAACAGATATAATCCTAATAAATTGTATGTGTAATATTATAATGTGTTTAGTTAACAAATGTAAAAAATAAAATGGACAAACAACTTTTCCAATTTAACTATATGTATATATAACTTTAAGTTATTTTTATTTTAACTACAAGTACTGAAGTTACAACATACAAATTAAATGATATTTATGATTGTAAAATTTATGATTAAATATATATCTCAGAATCCTTTTTGTCCCAATTTTGAAAATAATTCTATATTATAGAATACATTTATTTAAATTTTAAGATGAAAATAGAAAGGAAAAATTAAACAAATATCTTTATGAAAGAAGTATATTGGCGTGAAATTAAATATGATTTGTATTCCAATGTAAAAACTACAAAGAATGGAAACAATTCTTTCAATACATAAACTATTATGTAGTAGTCAATTAAAATGATCTAAATAGTCTAATAATTTGACCATTAGAATATAGCAATTTCTATAGAGTTGTTGATCTCTTCCATTTCAAAAACACAAAACAATATTAGGTAGATAATCAAACATCTTTCATTTCTACAGTGACTTATTTATCCTAGAGGAACTAGTATATAGTATACAAAGAAAACCAACAAACCCACAACTACCCCTATTTTGAAGGAGTTTAGTTTTCTCCCCTTCCTGATCTCCCTAATATTGTCTAATTATTATAAAGAGAGAAAGGGTCATAACACAACTTTATTCATCCCACTAAATAGCTTGGTTAATGAAACTTGACAAAAGCAACAAAACAATTGCTACATTTGGCATTGAAACTACATTTTGTTTACAACAATCTATTCACAATGGAAATCTTACAATGAACAGATATAATCCTAATAAAGTGTATGTGTAATATTAGAATATGTTCAGTTAATAGATGTAAAAAATTAAATGGATAAACTAAAAGATGGAAGCGTGAGACCAGTGCCTTGTTGGGTGAATGATGCAGATTTCAACTATCTTTCCTACTTGACCAATCTATCCACAATGGAAATTTGACAGTGGAGAGATGTAATCTTAGTTTGGTATAAATTATATGAGCAATATCAAGGTGAAATCTAATATGTTCAGTTAATAGATGTCAAATAAAGTGGATGAAACTAAATGATGAAATATGGAAAATCCAATATGTTCAGTTAACAAATGTTAAATAAAATGTATAAAACTAAATAATGAAATAGGGAAGACCAATGCCTTGTTGGGTAAAATGGAGTCAAATGAAAGTCTTAGATGAATGGCTTTTATCTAGAAAATTCTCTAATTGTTTGGCATACAAGTATGAGTTTATAATTGGTATAAACATGCAATAATGTGATTGATAAACCCTACTGGAGGTAGAATATCAATCCTAATTATCGGATTCTTCTTACTGATCCAAATAACATTCCCAGATTACTGTAATTGACTGAAATTAATTCAATTCTTCTTTAAAGAACCCAATTAATCATATCACATAGATACAAAAAATGTGCACTGATAAATTGAACATATACTTGATATTTCAACTTCAATAATCAAGAAACATTAGGTTGGATACAATCAAACAATTGTTGAAATTCAACAAATAACTGATTCTAGAATGGAACCACCAAATCAGAAATCTTTCATTATCTCCTTCAAAATCTTATACATGCAACATGGTCCTTTTGGATATAAACATTCTGAAATATTATGTTTCTTTCTATCTATCTTCTATTCTACTACTACCCTCTTATTCATTTCTACCAAAAATGGATATTTTTACATCAACCGTATGAAAGGACATATCCTTTCAGAGATGTCTTGTGCTTGAAACAAAAATAAAATTAAAAATTAATTAGGCTCTCTTAAGCCATAAGTGAAATTTCGATAAGCTATCCAAGTATTCTCGATGCTCATGTGTATCTGCATCTCCCAATGCATTTCAGATCATGATCTCCATTTTCAACATCTTCTCATTCTGTTTGCATGCTTCATCTAATGTTATATCTTTCTCGGTAGCCATCTTCAGAATCTCCTGCAGTACTGAATCACTTTAATCTTTCCACCTACTCATTTCTTTTAATCTCCCTCTATCATCAAAGAATGTAGTCAATCCCTTTTTGGTGGCATCAATTAATCCCTATGCATCCCCTCGCAATTCTTCAAAGAATTTTGTATGCTTATTCATAAGATGATTTGCAGCCTCAATTGCAACTTTATCAAGAGCATCCTCTGGTTCATTTCCTAGAGCTTCTCTAGGATCCTACCATCCATTCTTTCGTGTTCTCGTAATGCATCAAAGTTTTGTGAGTGTATTCCCCAAAGCTTATTCAACCAAGTTGTTAGACTGGCTTGTCTCTTCTTAATCACTGCAACAAGTATGGCATAATTTCCTTGAGAATATGCACTCAACCCTTCCCAATGATCTTTTGTTTGTGAACTTTCACCATGTGTGAGCAGCTTGGTTGACCCCATTGTAACTCCTAATAAATATTTCAGGAGTTCTTTTTCTCTCAACGTTCTCTCATGGTTAGTTTTGTACATTTCCTTTTCCTTGATCAACGCCTGTATTTGAGCTTTGTTTAGTTTTTCTATGTTGATCCCAATCTCTGTTGTCACCACAAGATCAACCTCCCCAACTTTTAGGGTCATAACATGCCCGCATGCCTTCTTAGTATCAATGACAACTAATTTCCTGTGAGGTGGATACAAGGCCCAAATCATTAATGACTCTTCATCTAGATTATACTTTGATCTTGCATAGACCTCTGTCACCTTTTTTGGGTTGAGCTTGTGTGTAGCATTACTATTTTTTAGGAAACTATCAAAGACTAGTGTAGAATTGAGATCTAATCCTGGAAAAATCATGACACCAACAGTTTCTAGCATTTCCCTTCCCTTTTTAGGGGTCATACCTGCCATCTCTCTTTCCACATCAATTATTAAATTATTCAACAACTATTCTTCATTACCTAGTGTGACATTCTCAACCAATTCTCTTATCTCTTTTCCCTTTTGTCTACATAGGAATGTCTTAAATTTTGGAGATTTTATAAATTCATTATTTGCTACAAAGGACTTATATTCTATATGCCTTGCATCTGTATCTACACTTTCTTCAATATTCAAATCCCTAGCAGGACAAGCTTAATCCTGAGTTCTCAACCTTGACATCTTGTTAGGTAGATGTTGTGGTACATTAGCCTCAGATGTCTCTTCTCTGGAAGAAAAAAAATCTATATCTTGCAACTCTTGATTATGTTGCTCAACCACCATTTTTGCTTCCTTTGCCTCCAAGTTCCTAATCATATCATCAAATTAGTAGGGCACATGGTGATACCCTCCAAAGTTTATCCTTTTTCTAGCAGAATTGATATACCCTTTTGGATCAAAATTCTTTCTCAATGGTCCTCTTTTCATGTTATATTGCAGTAACTTATCTAGAATCAGATTATACTCTTCCTTTGTAATACAATAAAATCACCAAAGCATAGTTTATTGGGCATTAAAGCCTGTTTTCCAAAAGAACTTAAATTCATAACACTAGAAAAATCTATTTTCCTAACAATTTTCAAGTATGCAATCCTATCGGGAACCGTTTTAGGTAGAATCAATGGAGCATCTTCAAATCCATAAACCCTAATCATGGTAGCATTCTCCAAACAATACCAATCCCCCCAATTGTGGCTAATTGGTCCATTCAAATATTTGGGCCTAAGAAACCTCTTTATCTCATCAGACAAAGAATAAGCACATGGATGATTATAAAACTTGTACAATGGTTTCACAAAATTTTCTTCAAAGCATACAAAACTAGAGTTAGCAAACCTGTTGTCCCAAACAACAGTCCATGATTGAATAGGTAATGACATGCCTTCCTTATCAAACTATGAAATTTGAATCTCCTGAGACCACAAACCTAGTTCTTGTCTAAAGTACAACACTTTGTGCATCAATAGTGAGTAATTTCTGAGGTGTAAGATAGAGGCTCCACCTTTTATTGCCTTCAACCTAGAATCGAGCCCTTTAAAAATCTATAAGGCATAATCAAAAGGTCTAGAGTTGTGATACTGAATATCTACTAAAATTACCATGGGCACAATTTCCATATACTTAGGTACTTCCATTCCCAATACTTGACCCACCGATAAATAAGTGCATTTCATATAGGGCTCAAAAATATCTACATGGAATGGGGGTCCTTCACTATCTTCTAGCGGAATTGGTTTGCCACCATGTCTAATTTTTTGCAAGGGCAATCTCCAACCCTTGTAAATGGTGTCCATCCTTCTAAATTCTTTTTCCAGCTCTTCACATATAATATGTTTGTTATATACCCCTTCCAATTTAAAGAATTCACCTATTGCATCCTCTAATATGTGTATCAATGGTTTCCCAAATGGGTCATAGATAGCTTTAAGTCTTGAATTATAATGAGTGGCCAACAATTTCACCAGTTCAACATCGATAAAAACATTAGGGCAAACTAAATTTCCTAGATTAAGCTTCCACGGGTTACATATTGGTTCAAAGCAATTCCTTTGATAGTAATGAAAGCTAAAAAAATCATAACCTCTTATTGGATTCCAAATATCTCCTATGAGCTTACATTTATCATCTGGTTTATTCACTTTTTCCCTAAGTTGTGCAAAGCGTCTGGCTTTGGGTCCAGAACCAGGTAGTTGGTCGATAAGATCTTGATTCAACTTACGCTTAGTACCCTCTAGCTGAATTTCAGTTTTCTTCTTTTTCCCTTTTGACTGACCACTTTCCCCATGCTTTCTACCCTTTGATTTTCTTGAACTAGTCGCTTCCATTCTTCAAAATTGCAAATTTAAGGTATGCAGAACTTACTATTTTTTTCCCGAGCTTTTGAACTGAAAGAATACCCTAGTCCTTTGCTCACTCCTCTGCTTCTTCCACTTTCAATTCTACAATGATGTTTTCAATTGAATTCGTCTTGATTCCTAAAATTACTTATGCTTTGTGGCGCCATTAATGTTTTAGCTAAAACACGAGCATAGCCGGTTTTTTTGAAACTTTCACTATCACATCATCTAATTTGTTAGCTAGACATTTTCAAATCTCGGGTGATCCTTTTGTTTGAGCCTTCACAAAAGTTCATTAAACACTTGCTAGAACATCTCGTAGTTTCCTCGACACCTTAATTCTTCTCGACAGTTACCCTTTCGGTCTTAAGTATATCGCTACAACTCCCACTGAAGCAACCTATCACTATGACTTTAGCAAGTTGGACAGAAAATCCTCATCTTACTCCAGAGATGTGTACATCACCGAGATATTTCCTTCATAAATTTTGATCGCTGAGACAACGATTTTCTTGCTGATGGAACTACACTCATTGTGACCTTATCTCTCCCCGCTGAAGTTTGTCTCATCGATGAATTTCTTCATCGGCAAAACCATGAACCATGTCCTTTCGATAATAATTCTCTCTAAACATGTCACCAATTCCCCTGTTGGTGTATCATGCAAGGTCGGCAGAACTCCTTGAATTCTTCCTGGTAACATTGTCCCATCGACAGAATCCTCCTTTATTTTATTGGAAAGACTGTATGAATGTCTTGGGCTGATTTCAGGAACTTTACTCCGATGACTCTAGTTTGGCCGATATATTTCCTTGTGCTTCAAGCGGTAAGACATATGTAAGCTCGATATGACTTCATATCATCACGCTGATAGTCATTATCTTGCTGATAGAGACTTTGAACTATATTTTCCCGATATATATCCTCAAATGAGATTTCATCGGTATGACATTCCGACCTCTTGCCAATATACTGAAAAAGATATGTGTTGGTATAAAATGATCTATGGATTGGAGAGACCTGCATCATCTTATGCCGATATGATTTATACATTCAAATGCTCAAGGTTAGGTGAATTTTATGGGACCATATGATAAAAATTGACCTGAACATGGGTGAATATGTTATCTAAAGAAAAACATTTATACTTCTAGTATGAGCTCCTTAGGAAACTTGAGTATGGATAGCCATAAAATTTTCAAAATCTTATAGTTCTAACAGGTCCTAAGCTGGGAAATTGATCAATTAAGTCCTGGTTTAACTTCCTCTCAGCTACCCTCGGTTCCTTCTTTGCTTCAATTTTTTCTTTTTTCCTCTAGGGTTTTTACTCTCACTCTGTTTCCTACCTTTTTCTTTTCTTAAGCTATTACTTTCCATTTTATGAATCACAAAACCAAAAATTTAATTACAAGGAACTCACAAGTTTATTTAGAATCCTTTGACCACAAGATCCTTTGGCCCTTCATCCATTCCTCTACTGCTAACTTTGCAAAATTCGCCTTCAATTACTTTTCTCCATTTAGGAAATCATCGACACATTTGGTAGTAATACTGCCATTAATTTCCTAGCTTTGAACACAAGCATAGCTGATCTTCAAATTTACCCACTGTCACATCAAATGTTCTATCGGAAAGACAATTGAAACTTTGGGTGATCCTTTTATTCAGGCTTGACTAACATTCATTAAACATTCTTTTTGTCAGGGATACATTACGCCGATATCAAATAATCTATTCATATGATTCATATAAATGTCGCCAAGAGTCACCCCGATGACTATCTTGATCTTTTTGTGTCTTCATCAGCAAGATATGGTGTATCACTAAGACATTCGATAATTTTTCCAATGTTATAAGTCTCCTCGATGATTATTCCTTCGATCTATTTGGACTTTACCTTTTGGAGGGGGTTTTAAAACAACTTATGCCCCATTGCTTTGTCTAGGTCGGGCCACTCTTAATAAACTATTTTAGATATTTCACCTGACTTTATTATTCCCTAAGTCTAGGTTGGCTCTGTTAGAACCCAAAAATTCCATATAAAACCCTAAGGTTTTCCCACAAAATTCCATAAATGTCCATAAAAACCTAAGGTTTTATTCTTATTTAAATCCATCATTTTCATATATTTTCATATAAAAATCATTCACTACCTTTTAAAATGTGCTTACATATTTTACCGCTACCTTAGTTTTTAATTTCTAAGCCTTTACCGATTTACCACGGCCTCCCACAAAGGGGCCTGCGGTATGGCGGTAACGGTTAATAGGCAGGCATAAAGTGCTTACCGCGGTACCGTGCATGGTCAAACCACAAACCGTGGTGGCAGCGGTAAACCGTTAGCAGTCGGTGGTCAGCAAAGCAACTAACGAAGCAAGGTGACAGTCAACGGTTAGTAAACAGCTACCGCCAAGGGTATGAACGTAGACCGCGGTGACCACAGTAACGGTATGGCGGTAGCGGCTAAGGGAGTAGGCATGAAGTGTTTACTATGCTACCACGGTAGCATGGTAAACCGTTAGCAGTTGGCGGTTGAAGACAAACAGTTAGTGGGCGAGTGGGTAAAGACAGTTGGCAGTTAGTGGTTACCGCTATACCGCGCACAGTTAGTTTGATCACTGCGGTAGCGTGGTGGACGGTCAACAAGTAGCATGGTCAACAGTCAATAACGGACGCAGCGACAAATGAATGCTACTACGGTACCACTGGCAGTTAATCCAATGACCGTGGTAGTGCGGTAAACAGGTAGTGGTTAGCAGACAGTTAGTTGGCATGCAGACTTGAAGCTTACCGCGATACCACCAGGGGGTAGAACGAAGACTGCGGTAGCGCGGTAAGAGGAGATGGAAGCCATAGCAGTCAAGAGTGGGACCAGCCACTGTGATACCGCGGCCAGTCAAATGTTTGACCGCGTTAGAGTGGTAAGTGTATTAAATGCTTTTAAGACAAAATCAAAGCTCGACTATTGTAAAAAATATTTAATATTACTAAGAGGCAATATAATTGAATATTTTAAATTACTGTCATGAAATTCAAACGGTTGTAACTGTAATATGAAGTGTCACGACCCTTGAGGTATTTTGTATAAATATTTCAAAAAATCAATTGCAAAAGGGAGGATGAAATTCAGGGGTTAGAGGAAGAGTTAGTTAGATTTTTCCCAGTAGGGGACTGGGATGGAAATCATGTACAGACCTTTTGTGAAACAGATCAATGGAGATATTTTTTTGAATTGTTGAAACCTTCTTGTTGTTAATTGTTGTGTTGCAATAATATATATTTATTATTTAATTGTCTCCAACTTGAAGTTCTTCGATCATTTAAATCAATATATCAAGCATATGTCAGATTCATTTGTGTGATTTTGTTTGCTAGTATCTGCAAGCCAGAATTAAATTCCTTCAAGTAAATCACAGTGATTTAGGATTTCTTTTGGATAGTTGAAGTAGAATTCGATAAGAAAACATTCCAGCCTTATTTATGCAAGTCATAAATCAATGAGGTTTTATGCCCGTCATATGATTTCATTTTTAAGGTGCCTAGCAATTTGAATTATGACAGAGAGGGAAATACTTTCAGTTCTTAATATTATTGACTCCATTGCCCATGTGGATAGAAGGCACTAATCTGCCTCAACCCAGAGATAAAATTTCATATCAAACAATTCTTTCAAAACCTTTCATTTGTGTAGTAGGAGTAGGAGTATTTGTAGATATTTTCATCTATTCACCACCTTTTCCATTGTGGGTAGATTGTTACATCAGGAAACACCATTTCAATCTGCATAATTCATTAGGTTCACCTGCCTTGGTCTAGCAGAACCTAAAGAGAAGAAGGTACAATTGCATCAATTGGCCTTGTATGTTGACCAAAAGTGTTGTGAGAGCTTGGCAACCTCTCGTGGTTCAAACTTGCATTTTTGAGACCCAACAGGCTCGTGCCCCATGTTTAAATACAACTTTAAGCTATTGTTTGTCATTGGCCTAGGCGGTGTCCCCTTGTCCATTTAATAAATGTTTTACTTTTGCAAGGAACAATTTTAAATGACCCTCGATCAACCGTCAGTTGATCTTAGCCATTCCTCGCAATCTCGTGATGACCCCACCATAGAGTCTCAATTGATTGCAATAACATGGCTGAGTGCCATGTGTCTCATTTGGTGATGCCAAAAACATAATCAAATTTCTTTAATATATTTGTCAGATTTTAATGTGTTATACGGCAGATTACTAGAGTGGCTACGAGATGTGCGTGCTCAAAATGAATGGAGATGTTATAATCTCGATGAAAAATCTGCTCGATAGTTATGTTCAACACTGGTGATTGTCTTGAGCGAACACAATTGCCGATGGTGGAGATCAATGATTGCCTTCCATCGCATAATCAGAAGATGCAAGGTGTTTACTGATTGTGATATCACGAGCGTGTGCCACGTGTATTTCTTTGGCGATGCATAACATGGTGGGCCCTTGGTGCTGAGATGGAGATTATGTCATCCATTTTGAAGGCAGTCGTTTGATGATCTGACAAAAGTGAATGATCGATAGTTGCAATTTGAATTTGCATCAAATGCGATTGGAGTCATTGGCGCGACATGCAAGTAAGCTTTAATGGAGGACGAGATGTCTACTGGCTCGATTTGATCGACATAAAATGATTTTATTTCACTCTATTTTTTGACAAAGTATTCAAGCACATTTGCAAAAGCATTTTCAGAGCCAAGGATGAAGTTACAAGCTTTCACAGCAAGGATTTGGTCTTCTACAAAGCATAAACGCCGTGAGTTGTTTTTTGTGCTTCCTAGTAAATTTAATTGAGATTTTGAGAAGAATTGTGGTGTGCTTGTTGGAAATCTTGTTGATAGTTGTTTTAGGGCTATTGGTTAGTTGAATTGTAATAAATTGCAAGGATTTGTTGTAATTTTGTTTTCTGAAGAGCCCTGGTATGTTCAAAAGATTTGAAATTTTAAGGAAGCCCTAGTTTACTTGAGATGGCACCACCAAAGCATCATTCTTTCCATGTTGATTATTTTAAGAGGAATTTGTATGATGATTTTATGGATCAACTCCCATTGTCAACAAATGATAGGAAGAGGGGTTTGGTTTTGATGCATGGAAGAACCCTAGGTGAAGGATTAGTATGCAATAATTCCAACATTGCAAATGCTAGGGTATGGACAGTGGAATTTGGCTCACCCTTTCTCAAATGGTTGGAGATATGACATGGGGAGGCTGGTGGTGCCAAATGTGTTGCTCGATGTGGATTTTCTTAGGGTGGTGGTAGCATGTTATGACCCTATTACAAGAGTGATCAGAGATAATGATGGAGGGAATTTATTAAATATAAATAGGGAAGAAATTCAACAAGTTTTTGACCTGAGTGAACCTAGTCCATTCTTGATTTAAATAAATATTGAGGAGATGAAGCAGGAGTATGCAAATTCAAAGTCACTTTTCAGGTTGAAGTTGCTTCCTCCTCATCTAGCAAGCGCAGGTAGTTCAAGGATTTATATCAGTCCAAGTGACCAAGAGCCTTTCAAGCTAATTTTTTTTGCAAACGATTTCTTGGCTACCTTTTATTAATTGTGCCAGATTTTGGGTTTTAACCCTAACACAGTAATGCCAATTGCCTATATGTTTATGGGGGTGCAAATACAACACCCTAATTTATCTATAGTTTATGATTTTGCATCTTTTATGGTAGAGAAGATACATGAAGGGTTGTTAAAGTTGCATGTAGGGGATGCAGGCACTCCATTCTTTTGGTATTCCCTACTAATGTACATGTTCTTGTAATGTTGACTTCTTCTCAGAGAAGATGGATTTGAGGTAAAGATGGATTTGAGGTAGGAGGTAAATGGAGAAAGATTACCAGTGTAGGCTTGGACTGCAGATTTATCATACAACAAGGAGAGTGTCAGTTTTGTGCAATTTGAAAATTGATTTTCTTCTAGACTCGAGGCTCGGTTGGCTGGTAAATGTACCTAGGATCCCCAAGGATTTACTTGACTTTCTCAGACCGAAGGGGAGGAAGCCAGATTTAAAAGTTTGTCACAACTGGGGTGACATTATTTTGTACCCAGACAACATTGTTTTAAGGGTGTATAGCTTCCAAGGAACTCCACATATCCTCCTATTCAATGTGCCAACAAGAGTGGGGTTGTCTGAGGTTATATGGAAAATAGGTTGTATTCATGAAGACAACCTAATAGGGAAGGGAAAAGGGACTCTTTTCCCTGATTATACCGTTGTGTCTGATTTTGTGTTCTCAAAGGGAGGATGGGTCCACTTTGGGAGGTTTTTTGATGATTTTCAAAGGTGTGGTCCCAGGCAACAGCATGACCCTGAGGGCTTCGTTTCCCTTTTTAGAAAATGGATAAAAGGTGGCAGGTTTGCACATGAGTTCAATTTTCCTGAGGATCTGATCAGGAATGAATTTTATTTGAACAAGCAGGAATTGGACAAGGAAAAATGGATAGCATATGAGAATTTATTGGCCATTGTGCATAAAATGGATCCCAAATATGATCCATTAATGGAATTCACCCCATTCCACAAGAAAATTGATTTCTTGATGGAAAAATTCAAGGAGATCATGGGTGTTTTGATGACAAAGAAGTTCAACTTGGAGTTGGACTTCATCATACAAAAGCTAGATGTAAGGCCTACTGAGACAAGGCCAACATATCAACCCACGGTGAATTGGCATCTTTATAAGAGAAATATGAGTGATAGTAGTGATGAGGAGGAAGATAAGAAAGGAAAACAAATCATGAAGGCATCAAAACAACCAGGTCTGAAGATCAAAGCACCTAGAAAAATAAAGATCATTGATTTGGACTCATCACCACAAGATAATCCTACACTACCACCATCAGAGCCAAGGGCTAAGAGGCAAAGAGTTGAAGAGGCACAAGAGACTCTAATGGATGAAATCATTGTCACAGATTAGGACATGTAGGTTGGTATTCCTTCCCCTCCTAGGTCAACTCAATTGGTTCTGTCTAATATAGATGTGAAGGGACAATGTGTGCAAGATGCCAGGATGGAGGCATGCAAGGAATTTTTAGATGATGATGCATTTTTTAAAACTCCAGTTTTCTTAAAACTGGTATGGAGAATGAGACTAGAAGAATATTAGGACAAATGAAAAAGGAGAAGAGAGTTGAAACCTGATAGGTCTAACTAGGAGAATGATGATGAAGTAAAGGCTGAATTGATGGAAGAATTCAAGAGCATCACTCCTGAGGAGGGGAGGAAATTAGTAACTTAGGCTGGTGTGCTAATTTTGCCTGAATGGGATATAGCAAATATAGTAGCATTTAATGCTATTTTAAAATTCAAGCATCCCATGCAAAATTTTGAGGTAGAGGTCAAGGCAGCACTGCAAGATTCTGCCTTTAGTGAGGAGTATGAGACCCTAGCAATTTGGGCATTGGCACCTCAGGGCAGAAAGCCTAATGTTATTGACATTAGCCCAAACCTAAGGTGAGGTTTAATAATAAAGAGAGCCTCTAAAACTTCAACTAAAAAGGATACAAACCTAACTATGAATGTGGCCAAATTGGCCTAGAAGCCTGTTGAGAGGGAAGAAGCTGAAAAGCGGAGCTTAATGGAGAAATACAATATTATAATTGGAGAATACAGTAGGGTGTAGCAAAGCAATGTTGAGTTTCAAACTAAGGTGGATATGTTAAATTATAGGAAAGTTTGGGAGTCCTCAAGTGCTCTTGGTATCATGACACTACCTTCCACATCAGGATCAGTACCTCCTACTTCTCCAATTGTTTCTACTCCAGGGTCCCCCATCCAAACTCCTTCTCTTAGTCCTACATTAGAGCCAGTTGAAGAACAAATTGAGTAATCTATGGATCCTACTAAGAAGCATTTGCTAAATAAGATTACAGAGTTATAGGAAGCTTTAAGGGCAAGTGAGGAGGGAGCACTTGTAAAGCAGAGTGAAGTTGACACAGTTTTGAGGCACTTAAATGAAAAGGTTGATGGCAGATTGCCATCAATACATTCTTTGTATTCTTTATTTTTGGATGCAATAAAGAACATTACTAGGGATCAGGAATTATTTTTTCCCTTAGTTGAGAAGTGGATCCTTAGGGCCAATGATTTAGATATCATGTATAAAGCCTCTAGATTTGATATAGATAATAGGCCCCAATCATTAAGGCCTACTCAAATTTTTGTAAAGTCACTGTAGAGTTTTCAAGCCTTACCAGATGATTTGTGTGGGAAAATTAGAGAATTGGTAAAGAGTTTTGATGATTGGAGTGATACATCTTTATCTGATATAATTGATGCATAGGGAAATGTTAAATCACTGTAGCAATGGCGGGATAGAGTAGATGAGGTCATCAATGCAAAAATCAAATTGATTTGTGATGCCTCAGACTATGACCTGTTGGTGATTTCTATGGACAAGATCATTAGCACCAACACATTTTTGGAGTCTTTTGAGAGAGAGGAAAATCAAGTAGTGGTGAAATACACACCTTATAGTGCTAAGGTGAATGAGGTGGTTAATTTTGATTGGCCAATAGATGAAGAATATCAGACATGGGTGGATAAATACTTAACCAAGGAAGAGTAAGACAAAGTTGACTACAACAAATAACAACTCAGTTGTTGCAGTTATAATAGATTTTGGTTATGTTTTGATGGAAGTTTTGGCACAAGTTTCTTGAAGTTTGGCTAATGCATCAACCATTTTCAGCAGATGGGATAAACAAGAAGATTTTCCAGGGACTCGGTTGTTGTAACAAATTTTTGAAATGTAATAGGGTGGTCCAAGTGACCGGTGACATGTGTATTTCTTGTTCAATTCTTGTTTGATCCTTAATTCTCTATAAGAAGGATTTCCTAGCTAGAAATACAGGTTAGCAAGTTAGATAATTTTGGGTCAAGTCTAAGTAAATTTGCATAGCAAAATGCAAGTTAAGTTTTGTGTCATTCTGTAGGTTTTAAATTCATGGGAGTTTGATGTTTCATGATAGCATTATCATTTGAATGGGAATAATTCATATTGAACTCATGTCTCTCCATTGTATAAGCATATCAGAATCTTGAATAAAATAATCAAGGGTTGTTTCATTCATCTCACTATTGTGGTGTGTATGATTCTCATTTTAACTTTAATTCAAGGAATTAATTAAAAAATTTGAATGGGGTCATAGGTGGATATGTTTATATAAGGATTTGATAAGTAGTATTAGGTTAGAATATAAATTGATGGTATTGTAAGGCAATAATTTTAGAGATTTTATATGTTATGTGTTAAATCTGTCATGAATCCTTAGATGCTTATGAATTTGACTCCTCCAATGGCATATGGCACTGGTCTAAGTTTTGCTTATTTGTGGGGTATAGTATTTTTTTGTCTTTGCTTAGAGCTTGCTACAAATTGCAAATCAAAGACTATCTTAAGTTGTGAAGTTTTGTTGTAGTTATCTCATGCTCCAAATAGTTGATAGTATTGATGAACAAACAATTCATTTCAATATTATCTTGTTATGTTGAACTATTAAATGAGATTATCTATTGTTGTTAATGTTGTTTATAATATTGGTGTAGAGGTTGTAAACACATTAAGGGATCACCCTCCCGAGTCTTGCAGAGCCCAAAGTGTAGGAGGATTTGTTAAAGTCCTCGTTAGTGTGTCCAGGTCCTTTGAGCTGCCCCTGATTGGAATTGGCAATTCCATAGGTAGATTAGAAGATAAACCTAGTTATGGTAAAAACAACCAACACTATCCCTTGGTCCTCTCTTTTTCCTACTCTTGTATGCTCCCTTCTCTCTTTTTTCCATTGTTAATTTTCATTTGTTCTTGCTTATTGCTTTGGCTTAGTTCATTTTTGCTTCTAGTTTGTTATTTCGTCGTGTTTTGTCGAGTTTTTCTTTCATGTGTCTCTTCTCTTTGGGTCTTTCCTTTTCTATTTATTGTTCCTTCTTTCCTTCTTTTTCTAATTTGTGTTTCTCATTATTTTATGACTATTCCTTACATTTTACAAATTATAGGTTTTTTCTAATTATTCCGAAGGCGTATCCTATTTGAGATGAACGAGTTAAAATGGACCATCAACAGTTCATATCGATTGCGTAAAGTGCAATACGATTGTAGTGATTTCATTCGTTCATCGCCACATTTTTTCCCCTCTATTTTTTTTTGTTTTTTTACTTCTTAATATTTTACTTGCGAACTCTGCCGTTTTTTCTCATTCGATGACACCACAATATTTACTGAATGAAGGTTTCAACAAATGAAAACAAATATCTACTTCTATAAATTTAATTTTAAAATTTGTCTGTACTTTTCAAGACTAAGACTGAATTGGTTAATTTGAATGTATGAAATAATTGATATAGTTTGGTTTAATATATATATTTTAACTTTTTTTTAAATATGTTTATAATTTAAATATCTAATTTTGTTAATTAAATAGGTGTTAAAAGGTGAAAAGTTAAATTATAAAAATGTCTATTTTTTTGTTAAGTAGAAAGAGATTAAAAGTGAAAATTTAAATTATTTTTAATATTTATATATTGAATGGTTTTACTTGTTTTATATATATTAGTTATATATTTATTAATTTAAAAAATTATATATTTATAAAAATGTTTTTCTCTTTTTTTGTTAATTAGAAAGATGCTTAAAGTGGAAATTTAAATTATTTTGAATATTTGAATTTTATAAAGTTCATATATTAAATGGTTTTTAATTATTTTATAATTTGAAAAAATATAAATAATTAAAATTGTTTTTAAAATTTTTAGAATTTTTAGAATTTTTTTTATTATTCATAAGAGACAAGTGCCACGTAGTGGCTAGTACTTGCCTTTATAGTAAGGGCGCAATAATTTGCAGATATCTTCTCATTTTTTGGCTTCCCTACTGGATAATCTAGTCCCAAATATTGAAGCAAGGACTTTAATGAGGAAATTGTTCATACTCGAACTATTGGGTGGTATGGATGAGCTCCTTCGGGTGGTGGTGGAAGGGCGAGGATGTCCACGTGCATTGAAGGTAGCGAAGGTGAAGGATGAAGACACAGTGAAGATTTTTCCATTTCTCTTGGACCTTCAGGGTACTAGGTTGATGAAGCATCGGGCCATAGTAGCGGTTGTGGTTATCTTCTTGAAGAAATGGTTCAGGCTAATGGCAACTAATAGTGATGAATGGAGGGAGGAGTTTGAAGACTTTACATTTTTGACTAATTTTTTGTGAAGGGCAGTGTATGGTATTAGTATTTTAGTAGCTATTTTTTCTTTGTTAATGCAAGAACGAATTGGTTAGATTAGTTTAAATGTAGACTGTTTAAAGTATTGAATGTTTGAAGTTGTGGCCTGTATTTTGGAGGATCTGTACAGACGATATATGGTTTTTGGGTTCTTGGTGGAATTGGTGAAATTAGCTTAATCGGTTGTACTTTGGATCTATAAGTATAAATACAATATAATCCTTACGTATCAAAAAAAAATATAAGAAAGAATTAAATAATTATTATTTAAACATAAAATTTATATAATACTTAATATGTATATAATTTATGTTAATATATATATTATTAATGCATTACACATATTTTTTTAGAAAGTTAATCAAGGCGGAAAATTATATTTAAACAAATGCTTATATTATTATTTTACTTTCAGCTTCCTTCGCCCCTGGTTTTACTTGAAAACCTTGCTCTACTTTGTATAGCTTGTTGCGTGAAAAGAGAGATGCAATGGATTGCTAACAATAATAGACAATTAAATGTATCGTAAAATTTTTTACAGGGAAGAAAAAAATTTGGATTTCACTGTAGGAGGATTGCAAAATTTGCAAAGGAAGGCATCATTTTCAATTTCTTATTTTCATTAGCAGTCACTGCTCTTTTTTTTTAGGAGAAATTTGTGGAGTTGGTGTCCCCATGTATATTTGATTTTGCTGCTTATTTTTAAAGTCATTTTAAATTATATTTTTTTAAATGTATATTTTTTAAATTATTTTTTCCTCTATTAAAATAAGAACATAATTCAGCTGTATATTCTTATATTTAATTATCAATCCTTGCCATTAATTTTTATGAACTGTATATTTTAATATTTAATTACCATTTGTTGCTCTATTAATTTTGATAAAGAATTATTGACAGGGAATTCAAATCTATTATTATTGACTAAGAATTAACAAATGAAGATATTCAGATATGTTATAATTCTCTCAATCTGTACAGACAATAAAGGATGCTAGCAGAATTTGCATTCAATTTTACACTAATTATCTATGTTGCACAGTTATAAATAAAGATAAAAAATAGTTCAAACAGTTATAAAGTTCAAACAATTATAAATAAAGTTAAAAAAAAATCTATGTTGCAATTGAATTATTTTAAAATGGGTAGATTTTGGACAAGATCTATATTTCAAAGAACTGTAATAAAATGTATACTTTCAATAAGATTGAAAATTTAATTTTTTATATGAAAATATGTACCTTGTTGTTGCACTGTATCACCGTAAGAAAAATTTAGAGGGGAAATTCAAAGGGAGGAATTGGAGGTAAATAAAAAGGAGGGAAGGAAATTTGTAAAGCCACATGGAATTTTTCACAATAAGCAGTTGCTGCTTATTTTCAGCCCCCCCTATTTTTTGACGGCTTATTTTTATTTCATAAACAATAGCCGCTCCTTTAAAATAGGAAAAGATTCCAAATTATCTTCTCCCAACAATCAAATTTATCCATGGTAACACTCTTGTTGCTTAAATTTAAGGAGAAAATAGAGTTAAGAAGTCACATGGGGACATGAGCTTAGTAGACAATTCTTGCTTTTTCTTTTGTTTATTGTATTATTTTATTGTTTTCTCAATTTTTTGTGGTCTTTTCTCCTCTCCCTCTCCCTTTATTAAGACTTGTTCTTAAATCTCATTTTATTTTTCCTCTTTGTGATGATGCATCATTGTGTGTGATCCAAAACATCGACAAAAAAACTTACACAGTTGAATCCAAAATCTATATATTGCAACGTTATGGGGCATGGACTATGGAAAACTCATACCAATTATAGAATTATTATATTTTAAATTTTAAATTTAATTTGTCTAATAAAATAAATCTAAAATCTAAACTAGAAGTTAGAGACAGAGATTCAAAACTAAATTTTGATTAGATAGTTACATAGAAAGAGTGGGAGAGATAGAGAGAAATAGGAGACAAAGACATATATAGAGGTAGAGATATCCACAGATAAAAGAGGGAGAGGGGGAGATAAATAGGGATGTCAAAAGAGAGTAAGAGAGAGAGAGAGATGGAGGGGTAGAAAGATGGAGAGAGAGATAAAGAGGGATATATATGGAGAGAGAGGTAGAGATAGACATATTTATAGAGAGAAAGAGATGAGAAGAGAAAGAGAAAGAGAGATATTTATATCTCATTCTTTCTCTATCTCTGTGTTTCTCATTATTTCTCAATTTATCTTCCTCTAACTCCCCTATATCTCTCTATCTTTGTCTACACTTCTCTCTCTATTTATACATATCTATCTCTATCTCTATCTCTCTCTATCACTCATATACACAAACACTCCCTATTCCCCTTCTCTATCTCTCCCTCTCTCTCTTTCTCTCACTCTTGACCCCTCTATACATATCTCTATATTACTCCCTCTCTCCTCTCTATCTATTGAGCTATCTCTTCCCCTCTCCCCACATCTCTCTCTCCATAGCCATATCTTTCTCTACCTCTACCTCTACCTCTACCTCTACCTCTACCTCTATCTCCCTATCTTGCTTTCTCCTTCCCTATCCCTCTTTGTCTCTCTATATCACCCTCTATCTATATTTATCCCTCTCCCTTTCCCTTTCTATATATTGAGCTATCTCTCTCCCTCTTCTTCCTCTCTCTCCCTCTCCCTCTCTTCCCCCTCTTCTCTATATCCCCCCTCTACCTATCTCTCTCCCTTTCTCTTCCTCCCTCTCTCTATCTCTCCCCATATCTCCCTCGCTCACTCCCTCCCCACCCCCTATCTATCTATTTTTCTCCCTCTATCTCTAGACATGTCTCTCTCTCCTTCTCACTCTTCCTAGAACTCTATATTTATATCTCTTTTCTCCTTTATCTCTATCTCTCCATGTTTCTTCTTTCATCTCTCTATCTCTATCTCTATGTCATTATCTCTACCATATATATCCTCCTCACTCTACTTCTCTTTATAAATCACTTCCCATCTATATATGTATCTTTCTATATATGCTCGCTCATTCTCCGGCTCTCTCTCTCTCCCCTTTCTCCCCCTCTATCCTTCTCTCCATATCCCCCTCATCCATCTCCATCTCCATCTCCATCTACATCTACATATCTATCTTCCTCTCTATCTCTATCTCATTACCCCTCTCTTGATTTCCCCCCTCTTTCTCTCCCTCTTTATATCCCTATCTCTCACTCTTCCTCTCTTCCTATTGCAAAATTAATATGATTCTAGTAATGAAGCTTGATTATCTTCCTAATTCAGAGGTTTTGTAAGTGGATGCATAGTTGGTTTGAACTTATCATTTCTCCATTGAGACATTTTTTGCACATCATTTTTGAGACATTTCAACGTACCCATTGCACACCAATGTGCCATTGCTAGTTATTTTTTACTTCTAAATTTTTTGTTTGTTTTTAATCTCTTTTCAATTTTCTTGTTAATTTATTTTAAATTTATACATTTTTTATATACTCTTATTTGTAATTTTATATTTTCGTACAATTTATTTTTTGATTAATTTTTTATAATTTATAATTTATATGAAAACATATCATTTATAAATTTTATGTTTACTTATAAATTATAATTTGTATACTTATAATCTCTTTATAATTTATTCTCTTTTAAATTTGTTATAATTTAAAAACATATTTCTTATTTGGTTATTTTCTCTTTATATATTATATATATTAATTTATTTTGTTTATTGTTAAAATTATATGTTTATTTTCTTGTTATTTATAATAATTTCTTTTTATTTTTAAATTTTATTCCTATTAATTTTTTGTTTGTTTATGCCTAATTTATTGTTATTTTTTTTATAAAATATTTTTCTTTTAAACGTTGGATTTTTAATATTTTATTTTTTGGTTCATTTAATTTTTACTATAGAGGGGGTTTTAAAACAACTTATGCCCCTCAATTCGTCTAAGTCGGGCCCATTTTGATTTAATGTTTTAATTATTTTGCCTGACTTTATTTTTCCCTATTCTAAGTTGGCCCTGTGCCCCCATGTTTAAAAACAACTTAAGCCATTGTTTGTCATTGGCCTAGGTGATGTCCCCTTATGCCTTTAATAAATATTTTATATTGTGCAGGGAATAAATTTTAATGACCGTTGATCAACCATCGTTTGATCGCAGTCGTTCCCCGCCATCCCGCAATGACCCCACCACAGAGACTCAACCAATTGTGATATCACAGGCAAGTGCCACGTGTCTCATCTAGCAGTGTTGAAGGGATGATGAAAGTTCTTTAATATATCTATCTAGTTTTAATATGTTATATAGCAGGTTACTAAAGTGGTTACAAGATGCATGTACTTCAAATCAATGGCGATGTTATAATCTGGATGGAAAAGGTGCTCGATGGTTAGTGACAAGGTTGGTGACTGTGTTGAGTGGACAGGATTGCCGATGGTTGAAATCTACGGTTTCCCACCATAGCGTGATCATAAGTTGCGAGGTCTTTATTGATCATGATATCACGGGCGAGTGCCACATGGATTTCTTTGGCGATGCATAATATGGTGGGACCTTGCTTCCATGATGGAGATCGTGTCAGCTTGTTTTGGCAACCGTTTGATGATCTGAAAAAAGTGAAATATTGACTGTTGATATTTGAATTTGCATCTAATGTGATTGGAGCCATTTTTCCAACGCGCGAACAAGCTTTAATGGTGGATGAGACATTTACTGGCTTAATTTGATCAACATAAAGAGACTATTCTTCTACCCTATTGTTCTCACAAAGCATTCAAACATCTTTGCAAAGCAATTTCAAAGCCAAGGACGAAGTTATGAGTTGTCACAGCAAGGATTTGGGTTTCTGCAAAGTGTAAAGGATTTGGATTTGTGTCTTCATTGGCAAGACATGATGTATCACTAAGACATTCAGTAATTTTTCTGATGTTATAAGTCTCCTCGATGAATATTCCTTCGATCTCAAGTATGTTTCCAAGACTCCTACTGATGTAATCTTATCGGCATGGCATAGTGGGTCGGGAGGACGTTTTGAACTCATTCCGGTAGCGTTTTTCTTGGTGATAGTATGTTTCTTTGTTTTGTCGGCAAGACAAGATGAGTGTTTTGGCGATGATATTTCATCAGCGAGACAAATGCACTCAGGCTGACTCAAGGATCTTACTTTGATGACAGTGGTTTCGCTTATACAACTCCTTCTGCTTTGATAAGTGAGACAAGACAGGTTTCTTGCCCATGGAACTTCATCGGTGAGACCTATATGCTCGGTATGACCTTTTCATTTCACCCCGATGGAACTTGTCTTGCCGATGATATGGGTTATTTGAATACTAGATTTTGGAGTTTTTTCATGATGTAAAATGGTCAAGAATGATGTGATCATATGTGAAAATGATGGATTATACTCAAGATAAGGTTTTCTTTAGGGAATCAATGAGTGCAAAATCACTGTAAAGGCTAGCTGGTTTGTGATGAATGTTCTACTAAGGAAAAATCAATTGGAGAGTGGTTCAAAACTGGTTACAAGGTTTGAAAGGGATGTTTAAGTTGTACTTTTTAGAGTGATAAGGTTGACATTAAACTTTTGAAAAAAAATTATTTCATATTTTTGAGATAAAGATTCTTTTAAACAAAAAAAATTGTTTTAAATTTCATACTTGGAAAACAAAAATGCAAATGCAATAAATGAATAATGGAGAATCATGCATGGGAACAAAACACCACCTACAAATGAAAATAAGTTATTGGAATGACCTAAAAAAGATGATAAAGTCAAATATATTATTGGTCTTTCCCTTTCTGCCATTAAATTTTATTATATACATTTAGATAAATCATCATAGAAAATTTGGGATAATTTCAATAAAATATTTGGAGCAAAAATAGTTAATGTGAATTTTTTCCTAAAACTTCAACTATTTAGATTCAAAATGAGAGATATAATCACTATGTCTATTCACATAAGAAATTTGAGATCTCTCATTAGATAACTGGTAGAAGTCAAGCCTCTATTAGATGATGAAGATGCTAAGGATATTTTGTTAAATAGTTTGAAAAATACAACAATGTTATTTCTATGCTTAGTCTAGTAACTTCTCAAACACAAGAAGATGTGATTTTGGCCCTATTAGGAGAAGAAAAAAGAACAATGGAAAAGATTTAAAAATTGATTCTCAACATGAGAATGTATTATACTCATGAGGTAATAATAATTAAAAAATAAAAATGAATGTTATTATTGTAAGAAAAAGGATCACATAGTGTGGACTTGTATAACTCGAGCCAATGATGTTCTTGAGGGAGAACTTAAAGAAAAATAAAATGATGTTAGCTTAGCCTATATATATTTGTTTGTTTCAATCAACATGTTTTGTTGTGTGGAATGTAAAACTTAAGGTAGGGTGTTGGAATATTAAGATTAATATTAATAAATTCACCTTACTAACTTGTTTATTTTTGTTATTAAATAATTAGTTATATTCTTATAAGATAGTAGTTCAAATGGGAAGGTATATTTGAAAGGCTTTGTAAAAGCCACATTGTAATATATTCCCAAATGAACTGTATGATATAATCATTATTTTGAGTGTTTTTATGTGCAGATATAAGTTCTCTTGACTTTTCCAATATATTTTGTATGCTCTATTAGCCATGATTTCATGATTAATTCTCCACTTTCGACACTACTTCTTACTAACTTTTCCATCCAAATTTGGCTCTTAGACTAAATATTTCATAAAGGTGCATTTTAATTTTCTTACTATCACCTTTGGCTGAATTTTTAAATTGGTTCCACCATGCAAGAAGTGTGGTTACTTTTAATTATTTCCACTAAAATCTTGTTTACAATTTTCTAATTTTATTTCCATTTATCTATTCACAATTTCATACTAGCATTAGTACTTGAAAATGGCAGTTTACTTCTACTTAAAACTTGTGGTAATTTCATTAATCTCTTGCTACCTCTGGTGTTGAATTGGACTAGTTATGTCATCTAGGATTTGTTCCTCAATTTTTTTTACTTTTTTCAAAAAACAATTATGATGGTTATACTTATATTACCATGAATGGACATAAATTTGAGGATTTTCGTTGTTTTCATTCAGTTTTTCATGTTTTCCCCTTAGCTCCTAATTTATATGTGTTTTTTATGGAAGCCTTTGGATATCTTTTGGCTAATAGTATTTCATTGAACCTTATTAAAGGTGCTACTTTTCCTAACTCTATAGCCCAACTATTCAATGGTCATTTTTCTAATCTCATTTCTCACTCTCTTGGAGGACAAACTCTAAATGGCACCATAATAGGCTTGGCTTGCTTTATATTCACTACTCTAAATGGCACCATAATTTTAAATTTAATTAACATACTCTAAAACCTAACGAAATGAGGTTGTAGCTCGTCAAATTGGAGAAGTGAAAGGTCAATAGGAGTGCTGAGGAAGAGTTTGGAGGAGTGAAAAAAAGGTCAATACCAGCGCCGAGGAAGATTTTGGAGTTAAAACAAGGTCAATATCAACGTCGACGAAGATTTTGGAGTGAAAACAAGGTCAATACCAGCGCCGAGGAAGAGTATGGAGAAGTGAAAACAAGGTCAATACCAGCGCCGAGGAAGAGTATGGAGGAGTGAAAACAAGGTCAATACTAGTGTCGAGGAAGATTTTGGAGTTAAAACAAGGTCAATACCAGCACCGAGGAAGAGTATGGAGGAGTGAAAACAAGGTCAATACTAGCACCGAGGAAGAGTATGGAGGAGTGAAAACAAGGTCAATACCAGCATCGAGGACGAGGTTGAGGGCACTCAGGGAAAATCGACGACCAAGGGACAATGAGTATTGTAAGTTTGGCACCCCCATTCTCTTTAACCTACAATTTTCATGCCTAGTTTCCAAATATATTCTCATACATTGGCACCCCCATTCTCATAAAATGGTATAAGATAAGACATAAAAATAAAATAGCTTAGTCTTTCACATTTTTATCGACCAGCCTCAAGTCTTGGCAAAACTCCCATAATCTACCCACATCTTGGTTGTTGGTGGGAACATGTTATTCTTTTTTGTATGACCTACCTCAAATCTTATGTCCACAAAGTTGCTAAAAACATAAAACAATAAGAAAAAATTCAAAGGTACAACTAAAAAAGGGTTCTTTCCTTTTGGCCTCATCCACCTCTTATATTTCAAAATAGCATGGAATTATGCTTACATAACATAAACTCAAACAAATGGAAGTTTATAGGGGCAAAGGAGCCCAACTATATGCTAGGCTAAGCTAGATCTAATGAATGGAAATAGAGGCATATAGTTCTTCTTTAATACCTCCACCACAAACATATGCAAGGAAAGGTCTCCTCCCTTCTTGGTAGTGATAACCTCCTCCACACACAACCCTTAAAAACTATGAATAGAGGAATATAATATTTGAAGAACTCAAAGTTGATTCTCTCCTACCTGATACAATTATTCATTTTATCCTTACAAACACTTATAGTGATTACTAGAGGCACATAGACCAATTCTTCATAATAGAACGTAAAGAGTGAAAGTCTTTTATTCCAAATAATCTTATAATTCCTTTAATAAGTTCATTTCCATTACATATAATATCATAAATCCATTCAAAAAATAAATTTAATCCAAAAGATTCCAAATATCGACTTTAAAGTCTACAACAAGATTCATAATACATCCAATTACATTCATAAATACGTGTCATCTTTCACGACATTTATAATAAAAAACATTGTAAAATAAATTTACAATTCAAGATGTAAGCATTATGCTGCCTTAAGTTCTACAATAATCATTGAATAAAAAAATATAATAGATATATGAAGAAATATTCATTTTATCTTCAATCCAATAGCTTATCTTAAAACATGAAGACGAGAACAAGGTTCAGGCGCTTTTTCCACCCAACCTCGAAGCTTACGTTTCCCTGGAATTCCTTAGTCATTCAAAGAATACCCAACCTTGCACGAATCGCTTAGCAAAAAGAAGTTGACAAGCAGGATGCAATCTGATGTGTGCCGAGTATAACTAGTAATTCCACAAGCATTTTCATTTTTCTAATTCATTTAAGAAACAAGCAAGTTCAATACTAGGATATGGTAGAGAGTTATAAATATTCCATCGGTTTCAATAGTCTTTAAGTTACTTGGCCAAGTAAAATGTCATGCACGACAAATAATAGTAGTTTTGGAAAAGCAAAACTATGCTCTCTATAAACCCATATTCGGCACTCGTCCCAAAAGGTAACTTTCCAAACACATGACATGCACATTCAATTATCAAGCATGCATGGTTCCATTCAAAATAAATAAACTATCTTTCCCAACACATGTCATGCGCATTCCATTATCAAGCATACATGGTTCTATTCAAAACAAAGATTATCTTTCCCAATCACATGTCATGCACATTCATTTATCAAGCATGCATGGTTTTATTGCAGTAACTTCATGGATTTAAATCACAAATAACATTAAATTCATATTTAATTAAAATAAAAGAAGGTGTCTCTCAAGAATGTAACTAAGTACATATAAAACCAGAATAAATGAGCACACATTCTTTTGGTTCATTTACTCATAAAATTTATCTACACTTCGATTTAATCCTTTTCTAATTTGTTGCATTTCAAAGTAAGTATATTTCTAACTTGCTTTCTTCTCTTTTTTGTTTTTCATATTTCCTTTTAAATAATAATATCTTTTCAAAATCATAAAACCTCATATTTACTTATGTTTTATAGCAATTTAACATCATTTCTAGAGAATTATCAAATCTCACTTTTTGCTTTTCAAGCATATTTAAATACCCAAAATTAATTTTAATCCTTTCATTTTGGAAAACATTCAATAAATTTAATGTTTTCTATTTTAATGATTTCATGTTCTTTTCTGGTAATTTCCAATTCTCTGTCTGTACTGTTAACGAATCTTGTTTTCTTTTTGGGGGTTTTTTGAATCTAAAACATGTTGTTTTCTGTGAAAATCTTCACTATATTTAATGGAATAAATCTTTAAACATCCAGTTTTCTGTGCAAATATTTAAGCATGCTAAAACAAAATTCTTTAAATAAGAAATCTAATGTCTCTTATTTTTTTCTGTTCAATTTGGTTCTATAATTTATGTTCAAGTTTGTTCTTTTTCTACATGAAAATATAGTCTGGTGTTTAATCTTTCTTCTAAATTTGATTAAAATAGTGATTTGTTTTGACTGTAAATTTGGTGAATATTATTTTCATTAAATCTACCTAGTAATCATGTAGTTGTGTGTTTCCTAATTCTGGTTTGTTGGTGTTTCCTCTGTCAATTTTATGTTCTAAATTATCTTTTGTTTTTTACCACCTCTCTTTCTTCATATCTCTACATTCGTATGAGAGTGAGATCTTTGTTCTCTTCTTTTATTTTGGCCCCATCTTTCCTGTCTCTCTGTCCATGGACCTCTTTCCCTTCTATTGGTTGCATCCTCTATCCTTCTCCTACGCACTTCTCCTCTCTACTCTCTCTCTCACCCATTCCCTATTGGTTGCATCCTCTCTTCCTATGTGCCTCTTCACCTATTGTCCTTGCGTATGAGGAAGGTAGAATCTCATGAAATAATATATAAACTATTTTTATTTTATCTAACTTTCCTCCCTATCCATGCATGGGAATATAAGCAGTATCTCAAAAAGAAATGAAACAAAACTCTTATCTCTCCTTCTGGTGCATCACCATCCCTTCCTCTGGCCATGCATGATGGAGATAAATGTATCTTATGTTCTTCCCTCTCACACCTATGATAAGCAAAAATCCCCTAAACTTAAGAACTGAAACTGTATATGCTAGCTCCTTGGCCATGCATGGGGAAATAAGGAGAAATAAAAAAAAAATCATGAAAAATAAAAGCTCTCCCCAAAAATGGAATTCTTCCTCTTCTTTAATTCATGCAAAAATTGAAGTTCTTGAAAAGTTCGATCCACAAAATCAGTGCTTGATCTCCAAAATAAATGGCCAAATTCCAAGTTCCTCTATTTGATTGCATGCAAAAATTTATTGTGATGTAATTGTTTTCAATTTGATAACTGTTGTTTCAATTCAATTTCTTTTTCCATTTAAAACATATTGCTTCTTCTTATTGTCTTTAAATAACTAATTTTTTAACATCTATTTCTATTTAAACATATATTTCCTCTCATTTATTAAATGAGAAAATAACTGTTAAATCAATAACACAATTTTTACATTTTATATATTTTCAGAATTAGAAGTTTATTCCAATAATTTAGAATAAAAGCATTATTATTTTTAACTAATAATAAAATATTTACACAAAGAAGTAATAAATTGAATAAAAATCAATTTCCTCACAAAAATAATCAAATTGCCTTTTAAAACAAATTATTCTTTTTCGCAATTACGTCCAAACAAAGCATAGCCATAATAACCATTTAATCATCAAATTACATTTTAATTAATTAAGTGGTGTGTGATATTTCATCATCCTCATTAACATCTAATGGCTAAAACGACTCTACCTTATCAATGTTCTCGCCTTCATTCTTGTTCACCTGTTCCTGCGTTCACTTGCAGTCAATTTCTCATCAGCAATGACAATCCCCGAATTTCATAATAATGGATTCAAAATAATTTCATTTGCATTTAAATTTCAATTTCAATTTCAATTTCAATCTCAATTTCAATTCCAATTTCACTTTCAATCTTAGTAATAATCTAACATAAACATGCAAATCTCCTGATTTATATTTGCATTTAAATAATTGATAAAAATCAGTAAGTGACATAGAAGAATTTGATCATACTTTTCCAATGATGGAATTATGATAAAAACTTAGGTTAAATGAATAATTCCTAGCTATGTTCTTTAAATCATGTCTAACCATATAAGAGAAGACCGCTTCTATGTGTACTTGGATACCATGGAGAAAGGCTCTTTGGGCTCTTTCATCAATCAAGGTATTGTTTAATTTTAACACCTAAAAGTGAGAATGAAGAATCTTTCCTAAGATGGTTGCCAATTATTGTTGGAGTTGAAAAGAGAAACAAGAATGGAGATGCTCAAGAATGTGAAGCAAAGTATTCACCTGAAAATGTAAAATGAATAATGATACAAAAGATAGTTTTCAACTACATATAGATGAAAACCCTAAAAAGGAAAACCCTAGGCTTGCACAATAATAATTAATAAAGTAATTAATTATTATGCACCTAATGTTAGCTTAAGTGAAAAAGAGTTAAAAGGAAACTTTACATAATTAAACAAATATTATTTAATTAATAAAGTAAATGTCCAATTACTCTAACACCCCCCCTTAAGATAGACATAGGGAGAAGCTAAAACCTAGAAGAAGCTACTGAAAGCAAAAGCAATGGGTCCCGACAACAAGGCCAGATCAAGTACCCAAGTACAATGAAATCTCTATGAAATGGAGAAAAGGAGAAAACCCAGTGGGAAAAACTCCTCTCCAAAAAGAGATAGAACAACATGCTGAAAGAAACATGAAGGAAGGAAGGCCTCATAAAGACCCCCCAAGGACAACTTCCTTCACCCCAAGCATAGAGCGCAACTGAAGATAGCGCGGAGATGCAAAAGGTTTCGTGAAGATGTCTGCAACCTGCTCGGCAATGGGAACATACTCCAAGATGAGAGAACCATCCTGAATCAACTATTTGATGAAATGCATATGAAGCTCAATGTGCTTCGTCCGCTGATGCTCCACCGGGTTGCGCGAAATGTGTATAGCACTCTGATTGTCACACCAAAGAATAGTGGGACTATCAGGAGGAAAACCAAACTCAGTCATCAACTGACGAAGCCATAAAATCTCCTGACTAGTGAGCACTGCAGCTCGGTACTCAGCCTCTGTGGATGATAATGCATGAGCAGTCTGCTTCTTGCATGACCATGTAATAGGAACAGAGCCAAGACAAAAAACAAAGCCAGAAGTAGACTTCCGATCATTGACATCACCAGCCCAATCTGAGTCAGTGTAGCCAACAATGTGAGGATCCCCTAATGTGTAGTGAATGCCATATGAAGTGGTGCCTTGAATGTACCTCAAAATATGCTTGGCACCTTGCCAATGACTCTCATGAGGATCATGTGAGAATCGAGAGACAAGACCAACCGCAAAGGAAAGATCAGGACGAGTGTGAGTCAGGTACAACAAACTGCCAACCAACTGCCTGTAAAGTGTAGCATCTACTGAAGGGGTGGGGCAAGTAGTAGTCAAAATAACCCCTGACTGAAAAGGTGTGGGGGCAGGCTTGCAATCAAGCATGCCAAAGCGCTGAAGCATATCAAAAGAATACTTCTGCTGGTAAATGGAGATCCCTTCTGAAGACTGAATCACCTGAAGACCAAGGAAATAGTGCAGAAGGCCAAGATCTGTCATCTCAAACTGCTCCATCAAGGCTAGCTGAGAATTCTGAATCATAGAGGATGAGCTACCTGTGATGAGAAGATCATCAACATATAGCACAAGAATCAAGATCTCACCCTCAAGATGCTGAATATAGACTGTGTGATCAGAATGACAACGAGTGAAATCAGTGGAGAGCAAAAAAGAGTCCATCTTCTCATACCAAGCCCGAGGGGCTTGTTTGAGACCATATAGTGAACGCTGAAGTCTGCAAACCAAAGAAGAATCATGAACAAATCCCTGAGGCTGCTCCATATAGATCTCCTCATGTAGGTCACCATGTAAGAAGGCACACTTCACATCCATCTGAAAAATGAGCCATCCTCTAGAAGCTGCAAATGATAATACAAAGCGAATGGAATTCATCTTGGCGACAGGGGAAAATGTCTCGGAGTAATCAATACCCTCAACCTGTGAGAAACCCTTCGCAACAAGACGTGCTTTGTACTTATCAATAGAACCATCAGTAGCATACTTGGTGCGATACAACCATCGGCACCGAACCATCTTTTTGCCCTTAGGAAGAGGACAGAGATCCCATGTATTATTCCTCATCAAAGAAGAATACTCTTCCTCCATTGCACTATCCCACTCAGGGTGACCTGTCGCCTCTGAAAATCTCTAAGGATCCTCTGAAAGAGCATGAGTCAAAAGACTAGAACCCGTAGTATGAGAACGAGTGCGATGAGTGTCTGAAGGATCACCGGCCATAGATCCTGCCGCCTCAATAGTAAATTGAGCCCATTTGGGCCTCTAAGGTGGAGCAAGTGGAGGTGGAGATGGGGGATCATCAATATCCTCATCAGAATCCTCAAAATAATCCTGAAGAGCTGTAGAGGGTGGAGTAGGTAGTGAAGTGGACACTGGAGATAGGGTATCAACTGGAGGAAGGCGCTCATCAAACTGAACATCCCGTCGAAACAAGACCTCTCTGGAATCAGGATCAAATAACCTGTATGCCTTAACATCCTCACAGTAGCCGACAAATATGAGGGGTCGACTCTTCCGCTCCATAGCTCTCCTCTGAGCATCAGGAATAAAAGCCCATGCCTCACTACCAAATACTCGAAATGATGAAATATCAGGCTTGTCATGAGACCAAGCCTCCTCAGGAGTCATATGTCGAATCGCCTTGTGAGGCATCCGATTCTGAATATAGTTGGCACAATTGACTGCCTCTGCCCAAAAAGATGAATCCATGGACCTGGACTGAATCATACAATTAGCCATCTCCCGTAAAGTTATGTTCTTGCGCTCACGATACCATTCTGCTGAGGGGTGTAGGGAACAGAAAACTGATGCTGTAAACCATGCTCAGTGCAAAATTCTCTGAAAGCCTGATTCACATACTCCCCCCCATTATCTATACGTATCCGTTGGATAGAGAGACCAGACTGCTTCTCTACAAATGTCTTGAAGACACGAAAGGAATCAAAGACATCAGACTTGTACTTAAGAAAGTACAACCATGTGCGTCTGGAGAAGTCATCAATGAATGTGAGTACATACTTGGCCCCTGAAAAAGAAGGAGTGGGAAATGACATGAGGTCACTATGAATCAACTCCAAGGGTGCCAAAGCATGAGAGGTACTTCCCTTTGGAAAGGGATCTCTATGATGCTTGCCAAGCACACAACCATGACAAACACCGTCAGTGCAGGAAATCCGTGGAAGACCAAGAACAAGTGACTGTGTACTCATCTACTGAAGATATCTATAATTGACATGGCCCAAATGCTCATGCCAAAGCTGACTCACTGAATCTGCATGTGCTATAAGAGATGAACCTGTACCCTCAAAAGGTGCAAAGCCATCAAATCTGTAAAGACGAGATGCAGTATCAACACTACCAGTAGCCACAACCAAATCAGAATCATGGAGGTCCCGAATAACCACATCATGTGGTGAGAACTCAACTGTCTTACCAGAGCCAGTGTGGCAAATCTGATAAATGGACAAGAGGTTCGTCGAAATTTCAGGAACAACCAAAACATCCTGTAGAGTGCCTCCATCCAAAGAGACAGAACCTGAACCCAAGACGGAAAGCTATGAAGAGTCACCCACTGCAATCTGTGAAGTACCACAAGAGGCAAGAGAAGTGACCAACTGCTGAGTGTGAGTCATATGGTGAGAAGCACCAGAGTCTAAAATCCAAGTGGACCCATTGGTCGATGCTCGTGCAGTGAGAGCATGACCCTTCCCTGTGGTGGAAGAAGAAGAAGACAGCGGTGAGGAGATGTGTTGCTGCTGCATGGCCTCCTCTAAAGCCTCTAATTGTTTCCAACACCTGGAAACTGGATGACCTTGCTTGCCACAGAAACTGCAAGTGTTGCCTGATTTCTCCTTAGTCTTGGAGGAAGACTCACCAGACTTCGAAGATTTCCCATGTTTGGGATTAAATGGTGGTTTGGAATCAGACTTAGGAGGCGGTTTGGAGGAATGCTCACTACCTGCAAAATCTTTCTTGGGCCTCGGTTTCTACTTCTGTTTCCCCTTCGGTGATTGAGCAACCAATGCTTTGCTCTTTGAACCTGAGAGCATATCCATCTGAGAAAGGTGGGACTGTTCCCGAGACAAACGCTCACAAAATAAATCAAAGGTAGGCATGGTAAAATTGGCACCCAAACCATCCATGGTGGAGTAGAAGGAGGAAGCAAATATCTGAAATGGACCACGAAGCTTCGAAAGAATCAAATAAATGCACTTGTGTGTCTGTCTTGTTCTTCCCACAACCCTGTAAAATAGAGCGGATAGTTTTGAACTTGTTCAAAAAGTCCTCAATAGTGGGGAAGGAATCAAGTAACAATGAAGTCAGCTCTGCCTCAATCTGTAATGCACGAAACTCATTAATGGCCCCAAAAAGTGTCTCAAACTTCAGCCACATGGCTCGAGGAGTGAGCAAAGCATCAAGGTGAAACAAAAGACTGTCTGAAACATGTAGGCATATCAAACCCATAGCCTCATCCATCTTGTTCCTGTGCTGCATAATCTCAAAAGCACGCTGCAACTGAGGCTGAACCTCATCTAAACAAGACCATAACCCTCGTGACCTGAGTAGCCTCATCATACGAGACTTCCAAGTGTGATAGTTATGTGATGTGAGTAGCTCAACTGAAGAGTCTGCCATGAAACCCTGCACCTGTACCTGCTTGTGTTTTTTATTATTATGTGATTTTTCAGAATAGACAGAAGATGCAGAAGGGTGTGTATTTTTGAGAGTTTTGGTGTTCTGGTTTTCTGATATAAATGACAGAAAGCAAGAGAAAAAACACCCCCCACAAAAGATAAACCCAAACCCTAGTACAAATTGAGAAGAAGGAAGCAATGCATAAGCAAAAAATACTTCAAGAAAAATTCTTATGTACCTAGTGAAAATTCTGATAAAATAGATCATATCACTGAATAGAGCATGTTGAGAGCTTTCCAACGTCTATTCAAGTTTGAAAAACGGAGTACGTTTGCATCTTCTATGACCCCAGAAGTGAAGAAAGAAGACCTCACTTTGACTGGTAAAAAGTATCCAGACTGGTAAAAAAAATAAAAAATATTTCTATACCATCAAATTGATGCCATTCTCAGCTTTCCAATGCATCTTCTTGTTTGAAAAACGGAGCTAGGATGCCCAAGTTATGCCCATTTGACCAAAAATGACATAATAGGGGGTTGGAGAGAAAAAAATAGCCCTCAAGGGCTTAAAATTCGGCGGCCCCAGGGCACATGGCAGACCGGGGGTAGGTGTGCAGGAGGTGGCGACGCGCGACCGATGGCGCATAGGCGGCGCTCGGGTGGAGCAGACTGGGTGGTGGGCCGGTAGGGGTGGCGGTGGCCGCTTGGCTGCAACCGGTGGTAGCCGTCGGTGGCGGTGGTCGGGCGGTGGCCACCGGGCGGAGCTTTGGCGGCATGGCGGTTTAATACTGGCCGTGCAAAATAAACCAATTTTTTTTTTGATTTTTTTGCGTTTTTTTTGCTTCGTACGGCCTTAGGGCAAAAAAATTTTGCCTTCCAAATTGACTGTAACCAAAATCAACAATTTGACAGTCGATTTAGGGGTTTTTGGGCACTACGAATCCAATGGCACTGTCCATTTGAGCCCAAAGTGAACCCAAAAAATGGAGTATGCTGAATCCACCCAAAAAAAACCTTAGAACCCTAGATTTGCTTCCAATGCAAAATCTCAAAACAAGAACAAGCAGCTGCAAATCTGAAGCTCTGATACCATGTTGGAGTTGAGAAGATACAACACCACAAAAGCCCAAACGATCTTTGCAAGCAAATAACCTGTTACAAGGAGAAGCAAAGAGAAACAAGAATGGAGATGCTCAAGAATGTGGAGCAAAGTATTCACCTGAAAATGTAAAATGAATAATAATACAAAAGATAGTTTTCAACTACATATAGATGAAAACCCTAAAAAGGAAAACCCTAGGCTTGCACAATAATAATTAATAAAGTAATTAATTATTATGCACCTAATGTTAGCTTAAGTGAAAAAGAGTTGAAAGGAAACTTTACATAATTAAACAAATATTGTTTAATTAATAAAGTAAATGTCCAATTACTCTAACAATTATGCTTTTTAACACCTAGATTAAAAAATCCTTGTCAATATCATTGCCATCACAATTAAACCTATTTCTTGAGATATAGTCATATAGGTAAATAAATTGTCTTTCTTGATAGTAGATACATTCTAGACAATTCACTCCTTGCATCGGAGATTGTTGAATGGGACCAACAAACTACTCATGATGTCGTTACAATTAAATTAAAAGTTTGACAAGGCATCTGATTGCATCAAATGTCCTTTCATTTATAAAAGCCTCAAATGGATTTATTTTTAACCCTAAATTATTATCACACATTCAAAATTACAAAATACCAGTTGAATGAAGAACCTTCATTTGAAGGTGATGTCGTCATGACCTTTGAATGAAGAACCTTCATTCAAAAATGATGCCATGTCAAGACTATCAAATGAAGGTATTTTTAATATTAAATATTTCATGTCCAAAATGCTTTATAAAAGGAACCTTTGCATGAAGGACCTTCAAATGAAGACCTTAATTCAAAGGTCCTTCATTAGAATATCCTTCATATCAAGGTTCCTTCATACGAAGGTTTCTTTAATGCCATCCCATTATAGCTCTTAGAGTTGTTAGAGATATTTTTGTTTCGAAGTAGAGATTGGACCATCAAATAGTGTCACCATGACTATACCAAGATATCCATCAAATTGATAAACCCTAACTTAATAACCACAAATTCACAAGAAAATTGCCCCTATCAACCCTAGGTCGTAAATTCAATGCCAAGTTTCTTGCTTTAATAGACCCCTAAATGCAATGAACCTCTATGATACCATGATGCATGTTAGGACTGAAAATTTCCATCTAAATCCCTAAGGTGTTTTCCACAAACTTCCATAAAAATCCATAAAAGTCCTAAGGTTTTATTCTCATTGGAACCTATTAATTTCCTATTTTTCATATACCAATTCACTCCCATTCAAATTCCCTTTCATTTGCTATATTTTCATTAAAAAATCATTTTACCGTTCATATATACCTTGCACCATATACCGGTGACCAGCATTTATTAAAAATTGCATTTACCGCTTTACCGCGCCCTCCCATAAAGGGGCCTGCGGTATGGCAGTAGCGGTTAGTAGGTAAGCATAAAACATTTAACGCGCTACCACATGCTATCTATTCATAGATTGCAGTAGTGCAGTGGGCAGTCATTGACCGGTCAAGTACGCAGATAGGAGGCTTACCGCATTACGATAGGGGGTTCAATTTGTGACCGCGGTGATTGTGGTAACAATGGAGATAGCCGTGGTAGTAAGGCAATAGCGGCTAAGGGAGTAGACATGAAGTGTTTACTATGCTACCACGTGTGGTCAATTCATTGACTACGGTAGCACGGTAAACCATAAGCGATTAGAAGGCTGACGGCGGTGAGTAGGTAGCGGTTAACAAAGATAGTCAGTAAGTGGAAAGGGGGATGCGGCTAACGGTTACTGCGGTACCGCCGATGGAAAATACCAAGATCATAGTAGTGCGGTGGATAGTTAATGAACAGGCCGGAGCATTTAGCGATCAAACATCGTGATACCACGGGTGGGTGATTCAAAGCCCGCGGTAACGCGGTAAAGCAAGCAGGAAGATTGCAACAGATAGTGTGGGGCCAACCATCGCGATACCACGGCCGGTCAATTGTTTGACCGCGATAGAGTGGTAGGGTTAGTAAAAGGTATAAATTCAAAATCAAAAGCATGACTATTGCAATAATATTTAATTTTTCGAAAGGCAATATAATTAAATATTTTGATCTCTGTCAAAAATAAAAAACGGCCATAAACATGAAAATGTAAAGAGATGAAACTGAAATATGAAGGGTTGCGACCCTTCGCATGGATTATATAAATATTTTCAAAAATCAGAGACAGGAGAGTTTTTTCTGGGACTAGGGATTGAAAAAATAATGTAAGAGACCTTTTGGAAATAGTGCAATGGAGATGATTTTTTGATCGAATTCTCTTCTAGTTTTTTTGTTGATGGTATTACAATTATAAATTTTTGATTAGTTCTCTCCAACTTGGAGTCTTTCAATCATTTGAATTCAAATGTCAAGTATGTTTTAATTCTTCAAGGTGCATTTCTTAACTTTATATGATTTCCTTTATTTGGTGTCTGCAAGTCAAAGATAAAATTTCCTTTAAATAAATCATATTATTTGTAGGATTCCTTTTGGATAGTTGAAGGAGAACTAAACAAGGAAATATTTTAACACTATTCATGCTAGTCATTAAAACTTCATCCCATAGAGTGTTTAAGCAGCTTAAATTATGTCATGGATAAATATCTATAAGTAATTTGTAACATTTTCAACTCCATTTCCCAGTAGAAAGGAGGCACTGGTCTACCATATCCCAGAGTAAAGAACTTATTATAAACAAATTATTTGAAACCTTTATTTGTATAGTGGGGTTATTGGTAGTATTCTTTTGTCTATCCATTCCTAATTTCTATTATGGGTAGACTTTTTAGCAGGCAATTCATTCCCAAATCTGCATATTTCATATAGGTTCGCCCACCTAGGTCTAGCATAACCTAAAGACTAGAAGGTTTGATTGTATAATTGGCCTTGTATGTTGTCCAAGAATGTTGTAAGAGTTTGGCATACTCTTGAATTTAAAACCTTCATTTTTGAGTACCAACAATGCACACAAATCCATCGAGTTATAGTTCCAAGATAGTGGGTGGATTGGTGGATTTCATTTCTATTTAGCCCTCAAACCCTTACATAGGCACAACAAGGCAGCCCCTGTATTTGATTGTTTTCTCCCACAAAATAGTGATTGATCACTTCAAAACAAATGCAATGAAATGGAACACATATATTTATCTACACCAATGATCTCAAATCATTTCAAGCTTTTACGGATCCATACAACACAAAGAACTTCAGAAAAATAGTAAAAACATAGAAAATTGCTTCAAGAACGTGGTATTTGATATGAAATTTTGGTATCAACTCCTCCAACAATTGCAATTGGATGGGAATACAATATGATAGAAGTGGGATAATAAATGCATCGTTTGAAGCATCAAACCAATATGCAAAGATGAGAGAAAGTGCTAACCCCTTAAACTAAAAAAGTTTCTTTTAACTTTAAGTTTGTTCGGTAGCCAATTCTTTTATGTTATCAAATCCTACCATCATACATAATCAAAATTTTGTTGTTTCAAATGACTATGAGCACTAACTTTCACTATTTGAAGATGTTAAAAATTTGTCATAGAGAATTAGAACATTGATTTGACCACTCATCTTACCTTAAAACATACCAAAAGTCTCCTAGAAATTAGATATAGGAATATTTAAGATGACTTAAACAATTTTTATTGCCAAAGCATAAAATTATGATGACTTTACCAAGCCTAGTACACACTCCCTCCCTATTAACCACTTAAACAATGGAAATTAAATGTAAATTTTTTGCTATTTTTAGTCATGTAGGTGTCCAATAAACCACTTGGTGGTTTTTCCCTTCAAGTTTATTTACTTGAATGAGGAGAAAAAGTCCTTTAATTACAATTAGAGAATACATTTGAGGCCTTGGTTGTGTAACTGGTGGACCATAGTCACATTCAACACTTGTTACAAAGTTTGGGAGTTAAAACATTAAGTAGATTTGATTTGTGATGGACACATTTGGACGGTAGTAACAATAACTCGCAATCTATCAAGACTTGATTACCTTATAACCTGTAAAATTCTAGCGATGAAATGATAGATTAATCATAATGTCACCTTGGGATCACATCACCATGAAATAACTTCATCCAACATCCTTATGAGTGCAAGTACCACCAAATAGGTATTTTTCAGATTTGTCTTCCTTGAGCGAGGGAAATTTAGGAAGAGAAGAGGAAAGTGAGACATGTAGTAGGTCTAAAAGAGGGAGATCAACTAGAGGTAAAAATATTAGAAGAAAATTCCGTAAACGCATGGAATTTTTTCTTGCTAAAGGGGGTTCATGTTCTTATGATGATGAGAGCATAGACGACATCGAGGTGCCCTTGAGGTACAAACATCTACGAAAACAATGGGTACCCAAGGAAATTCCTCCAATAAACATTGATCTTTGTGTCAACGAGAGGATATCGCATAGCACCATCATCATTAAATGTTTTGGGCCTATTTTGCATGGACGACATAAATTTTTGTTACAAAAAGGTTACTAAATTGATGGAGTATGTTGGACCATGTTATAGTTACAAAGATTGGATGTAGCTAGTTCGATATACAAGAAGTATGCGTAGGTATGCACTATGAGAAAATTATATATAGCTAAAAGATAAGGATCAAAATAAAAGAGTGGCTAGGTACATTGATAGAAGGCCAAATGCATCAGGGAATATTGCAGGGTTTATAAATAGTACACAACCTGGGTCAACAAATAAGCAACCCAATTGCATATTTGAGGCGCGAGAGGGAAACCATGTATTCGTATGTGTGATAAAATCAATAACTGCAAGGGAAGAGTTGCTAATCGATTGAAATTTGAATTGCTTAGATACAAACACATTTACTATGGGGGTGGTATGTACTATATACCATTTTACCCAACCTCCAATTAATGACTCCAATATACCATTTTATTATTATGTTTTTTTTCATAAGTCTATTGGTTTCATTTCAGTAATGTTTTTTATATTTAATTTTTGTCACACCAAGACATTGATCATACAAGGAAAGAGCTAGCCCAGAGCACAGATCATGATCCATCTTCAAGCACTTCTACCCAACAAGTTTACCTCATTGTAATTGTACAAATTAGATATGAGAAAAAAAAATTATTATTATGTTTTTTTCATGAGTTTTTTGGGTTAATTTCAATAATGTTTTTAATATTCTTGTTGCATTCAGCTGATCAAGGAAAGGCACTAGTAGTATAGGAGAGCTTCCATATGGAGGTGCAATCACTATTATTGGATGATGAAATCACATTTTTCGTAAACCCTATGGATATGATGAGGAAGGCCCAAAAAAATGTAATGAAGAAATCCTTCAGTTGGTATTCATAGTGCCTCAAACAGATGAGACAAGAGAAAGGGTTAAAATATTTTATGAAAGAGCACAAAACTTGCAAGTAAGTTGTCATGAGATCTTTAATTATAACATACGTTCATTCATGGTTTAATATTTTGTACTCTTTTATGTCATGAATTAAAATATGTGTTGTTTTTAAAGGATTATTTGCATCCTCATCATGTTGTTGGCCATGATCAAGGTACTACAAGTGTTGTCCAGGAAGTAGGGGTCGGTACAAGTGTCAATCCTGATCTTCCTGCTCATACATCACATCATTTGACCCCATCATCCGTGCCTATATTGTCGACTGAAATGTCAGAAACACATACCATGCAAGCATTCGGTAGTGCACCCTCTGGCAGTGAACACATGTCACTACATGTGTTGGTACATGTACCTGGGGATGCAGAGGCCACTAGTACTGGTGATTTTTTAGCAGCATTTATTGGATCTTCCCATATTACTAGTATGGGAACATTGTCGATCACATTTGTGGTGACCGAGGATTTTGTTCCCATAAAGATAGAGAAGGTCCCAAGTACTTTAAAATGTTTTAATTATTATTATAAATAATCCAATTTAAATTTACTTATTGATGATTCTTTATAGACTAATGATCCCATGATCATTTTGTAGGAAATGATGTTTTTTTATAAACATCTAAGTGATATTACATTGGAGCTCTTCGGGCCCACCATACGTACACGACGGAATGCCCAAAATCAAGATTTAAAAGATGAACTCATTAACCATTTAGTTGTGTTGTTCGGTGATAAAACATTCAACCAAACCAAGGTCCTTAAGAAAGCTGGTACCTATCTAAAGTATGTGAGGGACCAATATAGGTCACCTTTAGAGAAGAACGGAAAGTACGATCGTCCCCCCAATGATTCTGGAGAGGGAGTGGAAGGACTTGGTGTCGGATGGAAAGGAGAAGGATAAAAGGAAAAAGAAAAGACATCACTGGGCCAAGGAAGGTATGTGGTACTATCAACAATGTAATTATATACCGATTACTCTTTCTTTTTACATAATCTAACGTATTTCAATTTTTTCATAGGCTGCCCAACATATTGAAGGCAACAAAGGCAAGACTAGAAAAACATGGGCAACACAAACTAGCCTCTGGTGGTTATATGAAATTAGCCACACAATTTTTTAAGTATCAATAAATTAAATATTGCATCCAAATAATAAATTGCAAATAGTTTTGGTTTTATCACACCATAGAAGCAAAATTCGTGATCTTATGCAAAAATGCAGGGCTCTGATTTCAACAGAGTGCCCATAGAAGAGGACCTAAATATTTCCTTCCAACAAGGCTACGGATCCCTAGCTAAACACCTAAGAGTCTTGACTGGGCAAACACAATATTCCATTGCACACAATATTCCACTGCATCCAACATGCAAGTAAATAAACTCAATAAATTTTATTTAAAATTGAATACTTGTGCAATCTATTCAATATTAATTTCCACCATAATAATGTGCCTATTTGTTTTAAATAGATAAGCAATGATAATACTACACATGACATTGGAATGCAACCTAGTCAGGGTGGAGCACAACCTACAGATGAAGGCCATGGTGTGCATCCTGGTACTGGATGTATTCATGTGATGTACAAAATGCAGTATAGATTAATACAATTAAACATCTTTAATTGCATTTGGTGTATTAATCAATGTAACCTTTCGTGTTTCAAATTTAGATCATGTAGAGCGTGATCAATATGTTGAGCATGATGAGGCTAGACAAGATTACGAACATGATGTGGCTCCATCAGGTAAAGAGGACCACTCTAATGTTCTTTTAAACATATTTAATTGCAATTGGTGTATTAATTAATGTAACCTTTCATGTTTCAACTCTAGATCAGGATTTAGAGGGTGTTCAGCATGTTGAGCATGAGACTATAAGACAATATCAAGAACATGATGTGGCCCCATTAGGTAAAGAGCACCACTCTAATGTTCTTTTAATTAATGAAATACTTGTAACAATAATAATAAAACATATCAATTTAACATTTCTTTGTTATTGCAGCAAACCCCCCCTTGCAGCGGCATCGACGTCGTGAGTACACGACTAGGCATACATTAAGATCATGAGCAAAGCTCAGAACAACTAAAGGGGGGACAGATGATTTTAAAAACGATACTCCACTTTAGCTTTTTTTAGCTACAAAAAAAAAGTGATTGTAATCATATTATGACAACCATATTTTTGATAATATGTAAAAACTGAAAAAATGAATGTTATATGTTAATGAATGAATGTGAATAAGTTAATGAATAAATGTTATATGTTAATGAATGAAATTTATAAGTTATTAATAGATGAATGAATGAATGTTATATACTATTAATGGATGAATGAATGAATGTGAATATGTTAGTGAATGAATGTTATATGTTAATGAATGAAAGTTATATGTTATTAATGCAGGATGAATGAATGAATGTTATATGTTATTAATGGATGAATGAATGATTAATGTTATATGATCAGGTATGGGGAGTTGAGAGTGATGTGAGGGCTGGGGAGGGTCCAAATGAGTTTCCACTTCACGTGGTTGGCCCTATTAAGTAGAGAATATTAAACTATTCTCAAAATAAAGAGAAGCTCAATAAGGTAATGCACTTTTCAATATAAAAAATGCATCGTTCGAAGCATCAAGACAATATGCAAAGATGAAATATAGGGTTGACTAGTTTCTTGTTTCTTTTTGATTGTCAGGAAGTCGTCAATATACACTTGGTTTTCCCGCCTTCTCTTGCATTGTGGCCAGAGAGTTTCTGCAGAAGGCATCAAAGTAACCTTCAAGATTGGAAATGGAAATGATTACAAGGTCAGTATAACTTAATGCTAATTGGGTATGATTTTATTTGTTCAAGACCAATTTAGATTCATTTTCAGCTCACACTAATTTTATTTACATTTGTGTTTTTCTAGTATCCATTTTCCTTTACATTCATATTCTTCTATACATATTGTGTTTACAATAATGTTTTCCTTAGATCAATTCATAATATTATTATGTTCTAGTAGGGTTGACTGGTTGCTTGTTTATTTTTGATTGTCAGGAATTCGTCAATATACACTTGGTTTTCTCGCCTTCTCTTGCCTCGTGGCCAGAGAGTTTCTGCAAAAGGCATCAAAGTAATCTTCAAGATTGGCAATGACAATGAGTACAAGGTCAGTATAGCTTAATGCTAATTGGATAGGATTTTATTTGTTCAACACCAATTTAGATTCATTTTCTGCTCACACTACTTTTATTTACATTTATGTTATGCTAATATCCATTTTGCTTTACATTCATATTCTTCTATACATATTGTGTTTGCAATAATGTTTTCCTTAGATAAATTCATAAGATTATTCTATTCTAATAGGGTTGACTAGTTGCTTGTTTCTTATTTATTGTCAGGAATTCATCAATATACACTTGGTTTTCCCGCCTTCTCTTGCCTCGTGGCCAGATATTTTCTGCAGAAGGCATCAAAGTAACCTTCAAGATTGGCAATGGCAATGAGTACAAGGTCAGTATAACTTAATGCTAATTGGGTATGATTTTATTTTTTCAAGACCAATTTAGATTCATTTTTTTCTCACACTACTTTTATTTACATTTATCTTTTGCTAATATCCATTTTCCTTTACATTTATATTCTTCTATACATATTGTGTTTACAATAATGTTTTCCTTAGATCAATTCATAAGATTATTTTGTTATAATAGGGTTGATTGGTTGCTTGTTTCTTTTTGATTGTCAGGAAGTCGTCAATATACACTTGGTTTTCCTACCTTCTCTTGCCTCGTGGCCAGAGAGTTTCTGCAGAAGACATCAAAGTAACCTTCAATATTGATAATGGCAATGAGTGGGTATGTGTAGGATCATGATGGGCCAAAAAGTGGCAATATGATGGGTATGTGGCTGACGACTTTTTTTTACCCAAAATTGATGAAACAAAAAGGGTTTTTAAAGGAGATGGTCAGCTTTCCACCAATATAAATTATTTTTTACTTTGAATTTAATAAATTATTATTATTTGTTTTCTATTGAATTATGACTAAAGTCCTGATTGATAGGTTGATTGAAAAACATCTATATCTTTCAAATGACATCATATTTTTTGAATCTGAAACATGCGTCACATTTTATGCTTCACATAATATAAGATTAAAAAATAAAAAATTGAATTTCATGAATTTTTGACTGAGTTAAAGTGGTCAGAGATACAATTCTTTATATATTAAAAAAGTTGTAATAAAAAATTATAATTAAATATTTATTTGGAAAAAAATTACAAAACAATATTCATCACATCGGGACATGAGTCCTCTGCTTATATCTAAAATATTATCATTTTAATATGGTTAGGGCAGTGAGACAGATACCTACTTCTTATTTTTTTTCTAAAATTTAAGTACTGCTGTATTGAAATTTCAAATTTTCACCAAATAGATTTTATTTTTTTGTAAATAAACCTAGTAGTTTAGAAACTAAATTCAATTTTCTACAAATTATATTCTTACATATTTTTTAAATAATATAGATAACTTATTCAATTTTTTATGTCGAGTTTCCTAACTATGATTTTTCTAAATTTTTTGCCACTTAGGGGCCTGTTTTTTCCATGATGATCCTACACATACCCGAGAACAAGGTCAGTATAACTTAATGCTAATTGGGTATGATTTTATTTGTTCAAGACCAATTTAGATTCATTTTCTTCTCACACTACTTTTATTTGCATTTATGTTTTGTTAATATCCATTTTCCTTTACGTTCATATTCTTCTATACATATTGTGTTTACAATAATGTTTTCCTTAGATCAATTCATAAGATTATTTTGTTCTAATAGGGTTGACTGGTTGCTTGTTTCTTTTTTATTGTTAGGAAGTCATCAATATGCACTTGGTTTTCTCACCTTCTCTTGCCTCGTGGCCAGAGAGTTTCTGCAGAAGGCATCAAAGTAGCCTTCAAGATTGACAATGGCAATGAGTACAAGGTCAGTATAACTTAATGCTAATTGGGTATGCTTTTATTTGTTCAAGACCAATTTAGATTCATTTTCTCCTCACACTCCTTTTATTTACATTTATGTTTTTTTAATATCCATTTTCCTTTACATTCATATTCTTCTATACATATTATGTTTACAATAATGTTTTCCTTCAATCAATTCATAAGATTATTCTATTCTAATAGGGTTGACTAGTTTCTTTTTCTCACCAAATTGCTCATTTTCCACAACTTAGATTCTAGTGTGTAGTTTAATATTCACTAGTTTGATTTCTTATTTTTTAGCAAAATTAGAATCCAGTTTGTAGGTTGTGCTTGTTGTGCATGATAGTCCCCTTGATCTCATGACTCATCATAGGTTTTATATTTTTCTCCAATTGTTGATCAACATCAAATGTGGCCATCATAATATTATCCATACCCTCCATATTCTACAATTATTCATTGCTCATTTCCATACATAGTAACCAAATAAGCAGACCTAGATCTTGGACTGCAGATGTATGTAAAAAATGATAAATCCCTACCTCTGTAAGCCTAATTTAACACAACAATTAACATGTTGTTTGATATTTTAAACAGTCATATGACTTTCATTTTTATACCTTGTAAACACTTAATCAATGCATATAGTAATTTATTGAAAGGAAAAGTTGAATGGCCTCTTAACTCTTGACACTAATGTCATTGCATTTGTCAAAACAGGGTTAATCATATTGTGATCAAAATTTTCATAATGAATTCTTCCAATCTGTCCTTTATATCTGAGCATTGACGATAATCCATCTTGTCTTTTACTACCCCTTTTAAATGCTCCTGGTCTTGGCACATCAACTTTCTCTCTTTGATTGACTTGTCCTGATGTCCTGACATTATCCCTATGGATGCACTTTGGAGCCTCCTACTTTTAAATATCACCCAAAGTCACCCCGATAAGTATTTTGATCCATTTGTATCTTCATCAACAAGAGATCATGTATCGCTAGGATATTTTGCAGTTTCCTTGACGTGGTGAGTCTCCCCAGTGATTATTCTTTCGATCTCAAGTATATCACCAAGATTCCTACTGATGTAATCTTATCGACGTCACACAGTGGATCAGGTAGACATTCAGAACTTACTGCGATGGTATATGTCTTGCCTATATGCTTACCTCGTGCTTCATCGATGAGACAAGATGAGTATCTCACCAATGAAACTTCATCATTGAGACCATAGGCCAATCCTCCTGATATATCTTCTCAAGCAATTCTAATCGTTGTAACATTCTTGATCTTTCACCAATATGCCTACATTTGAACAAATAGTTTTTTTTTTAATTGCATTGTTCCATCGAATTTTCGACGAACCTCCAAAAGCGTTTGACGAATTTGCAATATATCCGACGAACTTTCATTGTAATGAATTACCTATTTCATCATGAGTTCAATGAACTGCTATCGTTATTTCGATCTGAATTATGTCACCAAGACTCCTGCCAATGTAATCTTATCGGCATCACATAGTGGGTTGGGTAGACATTCAAAACTTACTCCGATGGTATATGTCTTGCCAATATGCTTCCCTCATGCTTCATCGATGAGACAAGATGAGTATCTCACCGATGAAACTTCATCGCTGAGACCACAAGTGAGTCCTCCCGATATATCTTCTTTGGCAATTTTGATCATTGTAACAATCTTGATCTTTCACCGATATGCCTACATTTGAACAAATAGGTTTTTTTTTTTTTAAATTGCATTGTTCTGTCAACTTTTTGACGAACCTCAAAAAGTATCCGACGAATTGTAATACATCCAACGAACTTTCGTCGTAATGACTTGCCTATTTCGTTGCAAGTTCAATGAACTGTTGTCATTATTTTGATCTGAAGTATGTCGCCAAGACTCCTGCCGATGTAATCTTATTGACATGACATAGCGGGTTGGGTAGACATTCAAAAATTACTCCGATGGTATATGTCTTGCCGATATGCTTCCCTCGTGCTTCATCGATGAGACAAGAGGAGTATCTCGCCGATGAAACTTCATCGCTAAGACCACATGCCAATCCTCCTGATATATCTTCTCAGGAAATTTTGATCGATGTAATAGTCTTGATCTTTCACCGATATGCCTACATTTGAATGGATAGTTTTTTTTTTAAAAACATTGCATTGTTTCATCGAGTTTTCGATGAACCTCAAAAAGTGTCCGATAAATTTGCAATACATCCAACGAACTTTCGCCATAATGACTTTCCTATTTCATCGCTATTTCGATGAATTGTTGTCATTATTTTGATCTAAATTATGTCGCCAAGATTCCTACCGATGTAATCTAATCGGTGTGACATAGCGGGCCAATTAGACATTCAGAACTTACTTTGATGGTATATATCTTCATTGTTGAGACCACAGGCCAGTCCTCCCGATATATCTTCTCAAGAAATTTTGATCATGGTAACAGTCTTCATCTCTCACCAATATTTGCAATACGTCAAAACTTTCATCGTAATGGTGACAAACTTTTGTTGTTAATCTGATACTTTGGCAAAGGTATGTTGCTTGTGTTTTGGCTACTGTTCGTCGCTAGATCGACGAAATCGTTATCACGATTCTGATGAACTTCTGTCGCTGATCTGATGCTTTGGAAAAGGTATGCCACTTGTGTTCTGGCTACTTTTTTTTGCTAGATTGACAAAGTTGTCATCGTTGTTCCAACGAACATGCATCTTGAGTTTGATGTTTTAAATGTCGTCTAAATATCGACAAAAATTGAGTGACGACAATGATTTCTTGAATTCATCGATATACCCACAATAGATTGTCGAAATTCCAAAAAACTATCGTCAGAAATCGCAGTCAAATTCAGTAGCGCTCTTTGATTGTGTGATTTTCTAGTTTTTCTATGTTTTTATGTTGCATTAAACTTGTTTGTAGGTACTAACTATGGATTAACTCTTTCCCTCTTAGTTTTTGGAAAACTCTAACCTTCATGCAAACCTCTGGGAACTAGCATAATAGAGAACTACGTGATTTCTCTAAGTAGTTATTCATTTCTCTATGCTCTAGTGGAAAATAAGAAATACCATTTAATCTAAGTGCATCACCACCCTTTTTTTTGCATGTATCTCTTCCCTTTTCCCTAGATGTAGGATCATGGAATAAGGTTAGTTTTAGATTTATTTAATTTTGGGTTGGATCGATATTGTTACATCTAGGTTAGAAAGGATCCAACCTTCTCTTGAGGTTTGATATCATTTGTAAGGTCCCACACCTTGATATCATTCTCGTGTTTCACTAGAATTTTGAATAATAAGTTCAACAAGGGTGCAATTATAAGTGACAATAGTAACACAAAATTACTATTAGTAACCATAATTAACCTTTCTCATGAATTTGGTAAGGAATAAACTAATACAAGGGACTAGTCATCCTTGTCCACCTTGACTTATATTGACATAAGTTGGCTTAAAATTATATTAATGCTATTCAAGTGATCAACTACTAAGTCTCCATCCTTTATTTTTAAATTATATGACTCTTTTTTAAAATCAAGTTTGTTAACTAGAATCTTATACTAATAGAACATACCTAGCTTCTTCAATAATATCAAAACAAGATTTTATAGCCATAATCAAACTTTACTTCTTAGTTTCTTATCAAATTTTGCCTAGTCTTCATTAGATATAGCTAATGGTGTGGTTGAAAAGGATATCATAATCCATTGATCCCTTTTAAGTAGAAGATCATTTCATCTTCAACTTTCATAGTTAAAAGTTATACCTATTGAATTTCTCAATTTTAGACCTTGACATGATAGCCATATATTTAATATTATTGTGTTTTCTCTTAAATTCCCTGAAAAAAAAAATTGTGTCTAATTATATATGATCTACAACAAACAAAGCACTGTAGGGTTTTCTATCACACAAATGAAGTAGTAACTACAAAAACTATAACCAAAGCTTTGATAGAAAATGTTGGATATTTTGACCTTGTGAGTGACCAATGGATTGGGATGAATAAACTTAAGAAAAATTATTAAGATATTAGTTAATAACAATTGCAAAATTTATAGATAACATATATGAAGGTAAATGAAATAGTATGTATCATCAATATTACACACAAGATGCAAGGATTTATGTGGGAAACCATTTTAGGATAAAATCCGCCATCAAAATACATTCGTAGTTATATTATTTAGGACTAGTTATGATTCAATACAAGTTATTTGGACTTTTTATAGTCTCCCAATCTACTACTTTATCAATCACTCTAATTACACACCAACATTATTTTCTCCAATTATATCAATTTCTATAGTATATAACCTTGGTACATTTTCTTGAGATGATATATAGACATAATCATGGGAATACCAACCGTTTAGTTACTATCCAACCAACTTGAGAAATTACAAGAGTTAGGTAGCTAAATTCTAACCATATATGATGACAACATATTACACAAATCACCAAGTATCTGATATCTACACATAAATAATCATCTTGTGCACTCTACCTTTGTCACACACTATTAATCAATAGTTACTAAAATGAAAGAAATAGCTAGCCTCACCTTTTAGGAGATGGAACACTAGGGTTTAGGACCTAGACCCATTTCCCTCAAGTTTCACTCAAGGAAACCCTAGAGATCTCAATCTGAATGTAGAAAGGGGGAAAGATATGTTGCAATAGGGTGTCTTAGGGTATGAACAAAGGCTAAAAGGGGGTTCATAAGCTAGGGCTTAGCTAGATGGAAATAGCTAGCCCCAATATTAATCAATAGCTATTAAAATGACAGAAATAGATAGCCCCACCTTTTAGGAGATGGAACACTAGGGTTTAGGACCTAGACCTATTTCTCTCAAGTTTCACTCAAGGAAACCCTAGAGATCTCAATCCAAATGTAGAAAGGGGGAAAGAGATGTTGCAATAGGGTGTCCTAGGGTATGATCAAAGGATAAAAAGAGGTTCACCACCAAGCTAGGGCTTAGAAAGACAAGTAACATTAAAACCTAATGATGAAGCTTAATGATGTGTAAAACTTAAATAAATGGCCTAGAAATGAATACAAATTAGAAAAAAAAAACTGAGAGAATGGAGAGGTGCAATTGGAAACCTGTAGAGGATTGGAACAAGGTCTAAAATGTTGAAAGTGTTGGATTTCATGCACACTGGGACTCATACACTAGGCTGGGTGATTTAGTCCTAGATTAGGGATTTTGGGAAGGAACATAAATCTAGTAGTGATCGGTCTGGAACTCCTAAAATCTAGAAAATTCACTTTACTAGGACTCATACGCTAGAAGTGGCGTATCAGTATTACTTAGCTTTTTCAAAGGATCAAGATCTGAATATGCTCTTCAATCTCTACTCTTCCTTCTCAACATAATTTTCGGATCTGAAATGTCAAATTTTGCTATGTTGATGTCTTCTAATGATATTGTAAACAAGGTGACAACTTTGACAAATTTGAAACCTTGAGAACTTCTTCCACTCTTTCTCTTTAATGTGTCTTCAAGGTCTAGAAAATCACACACTAAAGAGAGGGGAAAATGCTATTTTGTTAGTGGATAGGGTTTTTCCTTGGTCAAACCCCATTTTGGTAATCAAACCTTGTAACGAAATGGAATGGAAAGGAGAAATTATGAATGAAAAAAATGATATGTTGCAACTCACCAAACCCTAAGAATGAAAGGATGCATTCTTGTATGTAATGGCTACAATGGATGTAGAGCTTGACTCTTGCTTGAATGATATGGATCTTGAATTGAATGCTTGCTTGAATCATAAAACCCTACATCACAAATGTTAGCTCAAAAACAAACATGATGCATGATGACTTTGACATGATGCCTGATACTTGAATAATGCTCCAAAATGCTTGATAATCAACTCTTGAATGCTCTTGAATGCTCTTGAATTCTCTTGTAAGCACTTGTAATAACAATTTTCTAGAATGCATGAATACTTGAAAGCTTAAGAGAAAATATGTGAAATAACATTATATTTATACTTGTTTATGCCAAATTTCTCGAAATTACAACACTACAAGCCGACATTAGATCTAGGAGAATAAAATCCCACCAAGAATTTGAATTTAATTTAGGTTTAAGCCACATAGGACTCAAACACCAGAATTGGTGTATGAGTCCCATTTGGCTAGGGTTGGGACACATTTTTCAAGAAAGGATTAGATTAGTATGAAATCCATATTGGGGCCCCAAAACTTAGGTGGGACCCATACACCCAAGGTGGCATATGAGTCCCAGATCACTAAATATGGGCCCTATAATCTAAAAAACATGAATTATGATTAGATGTTGGTAGATGTCAGGATTAATCTCCGAAAGATGCATTAATTAAGGCTTATGGATGCAAAATAAGGCCAATTAAAGCATAAATAAGCCCAATTAATTAATAAGACCCTAGATTAGTGTGAAAGTGTAAAGGTACACTTTACAACACCCTAAATAAGGCACAATTAGGTCCACTTTGTTTACAAGGGCCCAAGACCTAATGTGAATGTATTAAACACATTACAACACTAAATCAAGGAAACATTAAGCTTAATTTAACAAGGAGGGCCCAAACAAGTGGGAAAATGTAGAGGGATACATTTTTCATCATTACATCTAGCCCCCACTTTATTGAGAGGAGGAACTTGCTTCAAAATCACACTAAAGTAGACAAACTCACATCAAGAGGGATTCAAATGTACCAATTCTAGTGAGATAGGATGACAACGATCAAGAGGGGTGATCAAGCCGCTAAGATCAAGATCTTATGGAAAACCAACATAAGCACAAAAGAAAACACATGTAAATGATATAAGGAGAACCAACAAGGAACGAGCATACACTGCCAAAGATATAAAGAGAAATAGAATAAAACAAAAGGGGTGGATCAAGCTTTGACCATTTTTATCGCATGTTGTGGATCAGATCTAAGTTTTTTGTACAATAAATTTTTCAAGTGGAACATGATGTCCACTATGCAAACCAACGCATGCTCACAAGGGCTAGTGGAATCTCAAGCCATCCACTAAGTGAGCCCCCAGTGAGAAACATAGGCACACAACCGGTATGCACTCCTACATAAAAAAATCAAGTAGCTATGGGAAAGTCACACCTAAGTTTGGCTCCCATATGTACAACCATACCAAAGTTATACCTAGACTAATAACTTTGAAAATTCACCACACAACAATGAACTTCAAGCTTCATGAGGCAAGCAAAGCTTCATATTCTTGAAACTCATGAACAAACAAGATGGCACCATAGGAAAGAAAAGTGTGGTATACAAGGTGGCCATATAACCAAAAATGTAAGTGCAAAATAGTGTAAGGTACGTTCAAAGGAGTTTTTCTTAGTTCATGTAAGGTCTTAACTTAGGGAACATTGTTCCTAATGTCTCCAAGAGAGGACCAATCAAAGAATAAAAGATTCACAACTTAGGGGATGCAGTGTGTCAAATCAATCCACTAAGAGGAATATAATATGCTAAGAGATATCATGCTCTTGAGGGACATCACAAGGTGATCTCTGAATACTGGTTTACAATTTTTGCCAAACTAGACATTGAACTCAATTTTTTTAACTAAATCTTCACTTTCAGGCACCTATAGCTGCTAAACCATGAGGAAATTGAAGGTTTTTGCAAAACAGTGACTTGTGACATTTTTTTTGTAGATTCTAAATATATTTTTGAATTAGATTACATTTATTTTTCCATCTCCTTCGAAAACTAGTTTTTAATAGTAAACACCATTTTATAAAGAGTGATGCTCACCATAAACAGCATAACTTTTTTTCTATGAAGGATAAAATTCTAATTTTTTCGAATTTAGCTTTGCAACTATGATATCTAGCACGTTCATTTTTTTCATAGTGTTTTATTGAATATTTTTTCTTAATCAAGTTTTGAATTCAAACCAATTACGATTTAGACATAGGCGGACCGTAAACAACATAACATTTTTTGTATGTATCAAAATTAAATTAATTTTTTTTTACTGGATCAAGGACATGAATACCTAGCACAAACATATTTTTTAGATTTTTTTTTTAAATATATTATTTTTCCCCATGTGCAGAACAAAGAGCTTGATTTTTAGTGAAAAAGGTACATTCACAAGAAATAAAAAATAAATATAATAATAAAATTAAATATATTTAAAATTATAATTTTTGGGAAGCTTATAATAAGGACTACATACTTACAAAAAATTAATTTTAAATGAATTCATTTGATCTCCCAAAAGGTAAATCAAAAGTGGTTTTTTTATCAGCATTTTGATAGGTGTAAAGGAGACTTTGTTATAGGTATGGTTTAAAACTAGCAGGGTTCTATCTAAGGGGGTTTGATCTAAGGTGGTTTGATCAAACCCTATTCAATTATAATCCTTTAAATGGAAATTTTCAAGTATTAAATCATTATATTTTCTAAAAACATGTGATTTCAACAAAAATCAGGATGTCCCAAAAAGTGTAAACCACTATTGTGGGATCACCCCACACCCAATGTCACCACAAAGAGAAAGACGTGTCGCATGAATTAAGAATAATACACAATGAAACATGAAATTCAAAATAATAATTCCAATTATACCCCAACTTTAAATAAATTTCTAAACACCATGTTGTGAGCAATTACTTTAAAGTAAAAAATGATAAATGCTAACAATAAAGAGGACATGGGAGCTTACTTGGAAAGCCCTATGCAAATTAATATGTTTCCAAATGGAGCTATTTCATGAAAAAGTGAGGGGTTGCCCCAAAGATAAAAATCCAAACACATGAGGGATCCATGGATTCGGGCTCAGTATGTTCTTGCTACAATATTTTTATAGAGCATAGAACTGTCATCATTCCCCAAATACTCATGGAACAGGAAGAATAACACAAAGAGAGTGAAAATAAAGAAAACGCTTTAGGTTCAACATGGAAGAGACCTAAATTTCTCGACACCTTACGTCATCCCCAAAAGAAAAACACAAGACAAATGAAAAAGATAAAGAGAAATATTTTGGATCAACATGGAAGAGACATCAATGTCTCGATGCCTTGCATCATCCCCAAAAGGAAAAACATAAGAAAAATGAAAAAGATAAAGGAAAATCTTTTCGGTCAATATGGAAGAGACATGAATGTCTCGATGCCTTGCATCATCCCCAAAAGGAAAACACAAGACAAAGAAAAGATAAAGAAAAATCTAAAATATTTATGACATAGAGAAGAATGTAGGTACAAATAGAGGAATGCCACAAAGAAAGAAATACATCAAACAGAATAGTATGGGGGATCACATTAAACACACATGCAATCACACAAAGAACATGCAAAAGAAAAAAGAAAAAAAGACTAAAAAGGCACATGTGAATCAACCTATTAGCAGGTCATCTGCATCTCAATCATGTTCATAGTATATGGAAGGTAGACAACTAGCCAAAGGAACAAAGAAAAATGCATTAGTAGGACAAGGCTATCTAATTATTGTTGCCATTGAGTGCAAGACAATAATGAGCTGAGGTAGGTGGTGAGAAGGAGCTCCTTGCATTTTGAAATTATTTTTAATGAATGTATAACATGTGATAGTAAGTATGTGATGATCCTACAACTATTACATGGAAAGGAGCGAAAAGACATACTTTAACGAACTATTTATATGATATCAAAATTTTTAAATATTTGTTTTAAAGCATGACACTTATCAATACTTTGTCTAATAACTCTATGATATCGACAATGTGATGTGTTTGTATTCTTAGGATTTGGTTTTTGATCTTATCTTATGGGAGGTAATGTAATCAATCCTTGGTGTAGAAGTATCTGTAAATGCCTTTCAGTTGCAAATGGTGGATAAGGGAATTGTATTTTCTTTAGTTTGTAAGCCCTTCATCATTTTCTAGATTCACCAATTTCTTGAGTTGAATGTTGAGGAGGAGGACCTAAGAAGATCCTATCATCCTTATTGTTAGTGAATGAAATGGATCATCACAAATATATTTAAACTATGACTCCAATCCTAGATTTAACACCAAATAAATTTTTCTAACAGCTCTGAAAAGATCACAATTGTGTTGTGATTTTTCTCTAAATTTTGTCAAGGTGCAGCTCCCTCACAAGATTTCCAATGAATTGAAACACTAAAATAAAATGCCAAGTATGCTTTTGACCAAAAATCAAAAAAGGTTACCCAATGTCAGAAAAAATTCAAATATCATGTGTGAGTTTCAGCAAATAAGAAATATTAGCACAAAGAATAATTATTCATCAGAGACAGACATATGCTCAATACCATGCAAGAAATGAAATCTTTTATAAGAATTGTATTGCTCATACAAAGATAATACATGCATAAGATATTCTCAAATGCAATGATTTAAGAAGTCAAGTTCACTCTAGCAAATGCACATAGACAAGATAGTAATTTCATTCATCAATAGTATTGAGCCAAACTTTCAAGATTGTATAGAGAGAGAATATCAAAATGGATACATCTTTTAAAATAGGTAGGTGAGCAATCGCCTCTTCATATCCACTACCAATTAAACAAAAGACACTTAAAAGAAACAACTTAGAGAACCTAGGCCGTCATGACGGTGTCGTTTCATTTCTAGCATCCAAGATCACCAAAGGTTTCTTCTGCCACACCTAGAAAGCCTTAAGGATATGTAGCAAGTCCTTATGCTAAGGAATGATTACATTTATCATCCTTACCTTCCACGTCAAATGAAGATCTTTAGTTGTTTCCATCTGATGCTTGCAAACCTTCATAAGATCCATTGCTTGAGATGATACTAGGTGTAATTCACTTAGTTTATGCAAGTGCTCAACATTAAGTGACGACGAGTCAAGAGTATCTTTAACCATTTTCTTGAAACTAGCTGCCAAACTACTAACATCCACATCATCCCCTATTTCATCTTTATCTTAGAGTAGACCAAGAGCCACTAAGAAGCTCAACGCTTCATCTGAAACAACAATGTTTTCGTTGACAATTTATTTAAGCTTCTGCAAACATTGTTTAGCAACCTGTAATTTCCACTCTACTCCTTTAGTCCATGATAGGTGGGTGATCCCACAATACTAGTTTACAATTTTTGGCCAAACTGGACACTGAACTAATTTTTTCTAACTAAATCTTCACTTCCGAACACCTATAGCGGCTAAACCGTGAGGAATTTGAAGATGATGCAAACTAGTGATTTGTGACATTTTTTATGTAGATTGTAAATATATATTTTTCAAAAAAATTGGAATCAAATTGCACTTTTTTTTCCATCTCCTTCGAAAACTAGTTTTTTCCAATGAACACCATTTTTAAGGAGTGACACTCATCGTATAACACATAACATTTTTTCCATGAAGGATAAAAAAAAAAAAAAATTCTAATTTAGATTTGCAACTACGATATCTAGTGCTTCCAATTGGTTTCATAGTGTTTTATTGAATATTTTTTCCTTAATCAGGTTTCGAAGTCAAACTAATTACAATTCAGTTATAGGCAGACCGTATAACACAACTTTTTGTGTATGTATCAAAATTCAAAAATAAATTATTGGATCAAGGACTTCAATATCTAGAGCACTCATATTTTTCAAAAAAAAAATCAATAATCTTCTATTTTTCCACATGTGCATAACAGAGAGCTTGATTTTTGGTGAGAACCCTGTGTTTAATAAAACTAAAAAAGCAAAAAAATAATAAAACCAAAACATATTAAAATTATATTTGTTGGATAGCTCATTCCGTGGACTACCATGATCATTCGAAATAAATTTTAAATGAATTCATTTGATCCCCCAAAAGGTAAATCAAGAGTTATTTTTTATCAACATTTTGATAAGTGTAAAGGAGACTATGTTATAGATATGGTTTAAAACTAGTGGGGTTCTATCCAAGGCTCGGGTTTGATCTAAGGTGGTTTGATCAAACCCTCTTCAATTGGAATCCTAAAAATGGAACTTTTTAAGGGTTAAATCATATATTTTCTAAAAATATGTGATTTCAATAAAAATCAGAATCTCCTAGAAATTGTAAACTAGTATTGTGGGTCACCCAAGTAGCGAGCATTTTAAGCATTAGGTATGACTTGATCTGTAGCTAACCTTTCCATATCTAAGCTCATCAATAACTTCAATTCAATTTGATAATTAACCCATGATTTCTCTTCTTTGCCAGTTGCAATGACCTCATCCCGTAAGGTGGCTTTCAAAGCACTCGCCTCTTGGAAATATTTAAAAGATTCAGTAATGAAAAGGCTTTCCTTCTTGATTAGGGATTCATTTCAATTATCTACAGCTCGACTTAAGTTTTGATAGCTTTTGATTTTAGTTAAGGCTTCTTTTCCAACTACAATAAGAGATTCGACAAAAGAATCTACCTAGGAAAGAGGTTGTGGGACGAACTCAAGAATAGACCTTAGGAAATTGTTCAAGTCTCAAACTTGGGCTTTCAATTCATTTTTTCTTTCTTTATCCTTCTTTGATCTCTCAACCATCCTAGTTGCTGACACTTGAAAAATATAGACATCCCCATCCCTAGTAAGAGGACCGAGGTCTACTCTTCTCACTTCAAAGTCACTTATTTTTTCCTAAGAAACATCTCTCTTCACTGAAGGATGTGCAATTTCCAACTGGAGTGTCCCTGATTCTGTTTCATCTATGAGCCTAGTAGTGGTCTTTAACTTTTTAGTTTTGGGAGTTAGAGTCCTCACAACAACTAACCTACCATATCTTGTTTAGGAAAGTTGGTTTGTATGTATTTCCTTTTTTATGACAACGAATCTTCCAACCAAGATGGGGATACTATGACCTTCGTTTCCTTAAAACCTAGTGAATCAAATAACATTTGAGTGTTTGGAGGATTACCTTCTGCAGATGCAGTTGTTTCTAGCCTATGAGAGGTTCCTACCTCTTTGATAGGTGATTCATTTTGAGAGGGGAATGAATCAACATTCAGGTTTTTTAATCCCTCCTCTTTCTCCTCTCCTTCATTTTCCTTCTCCAGAGTAGGTAGATTGAAAATATCATCCCCACAAGTTTTTGAGTACACATTTTTTTCTGGTGGATCATCGTCACCATATCCTTGGGCACCTAATGATAAGGAATTAGGAACATCACCAGTAGATTTTCTGCTAACAGAGGCTTCAGAGGCACCTTCAGCTGGTTGTGAATCCCTGGATCTAGTATGAGGGCGAGATTGCTCAATTTTCTTCTTACTTACCCTTTCTCAAGTTCTAGTTAGAACATCAATAGTTTTTTCTTCAATGGTCTCTTTCTCTTTAAATTTTCTATTCATAGCAAGAATAGGATGATTTTCTATCAATTCAGTATATATTGGGTCGACCATGTCAGACCCATCTTCAACAATGCCCTGCAGATCCCATTTCAAATCATAAATGATGATTTGTTATATTGTTAATCTCATCCAACTTATTCTCCTAACCTCATATTCATCAAAGCAATCGGCCCAATAATCTTCAAGGTTGGATTGGTGGTAAAAGGTAGGGCTCAATTTCAAATTGTTCTTAATATAATTTTTTAGATCAAAAGAAGCTTGTTCCTCATATGAGGGCATGTTATACTTGGACAATTCTCTCTCAATATGTAAGGCATCAGACATTGATTGAAAACTATATGGACCAAAATGAAAGGGAAAATTGATTGTCAATCTTTTCCTACCTTGGCACAATCTATTAACATCGTCCAATTGCCTACCCACCTTGATAATTACCCATTTGTCTTCTAGATACTTAGGCAACTTTGTAGGAAAACCAACATATCTGCCTACTCTTATGTATTAAAATCTCTGGAATTGAATAAAATGGGTACCATCAAAATCCACAAACTACATTGCCTTAGGGGATAACCTCATCGCAGGACACCCCTAAAATTCCCTAACCATCCTCATGGTAAAAGTGTCAGCCACTCTTCTAAAATGCAAGAAGCTCTTGTGAAGTTGTAGTTTGTCAAAACAATCATAAATTGGCAGTTTCCCTAGAGGTAAATCACTCAGCCGTAATCCCTGGGCTAGGGTCGAGTACTAGAAAGGGCATATATCAAATATGATGATATGGAGAAAAATCTATTGAGAGTAAAGAATGACATCAACTCGTGCAGACGGTCACTAATGATCTTTTCCCAGTCAAGGAATTGCTCCCTACTCAATATGATTTGGATGAAGAAATACATCCATTCTTTGAAGTCGTGAATGTTTTCATTTCCCCTTACCCTATGCAACAACACCACAACATCGACCACCTCATCTACAAAATGGTTCATGTGTAGGTTGTGCGGGAACTGAGACTTACCCTTCTTCAATTTAGCCAGCCAATTCTTTTCTATTATAGTTTTGTAAACCCCTTTCTTGGCAGTGAACTTGACTTGAGAGCTCGTCATGTTCATTGGTGAGTATTCATTGCTTTCTGGAGTTCTCAAACAAGACACGAAGGTAGACCTCTAAATTTTCAAAACAAGCCTATTATCCTCTGTTCTAACTTCTCGTGTCTGATACATTCCATCACTAGTCCGGGACATTGCACAGAGACTGTAAACGTAGTTGCTTCAACTAACCCACTACCCACTACTCTTTTAATGATAGGTGGAGGGTTAGGTTTGTTAAATTTATTCTGTAATTCATCCAGGTTAATGGGCCCTAGCCGAGTATCACCAATTTTAGGTCCGTCATACGTTAACCTAGCTAGATACTCATAGCCCGCATACTTAACCCTTGCCATATGCACCAATAGTTTTGACAATATATGCTTTCTACAATGTGAGCATAAATAATTCAAAAAATAGGCTGCAATGAATGGATTCTAAAAATACCTTTAATGGCGAACCTTGTACTTCAAACTTTGTGTCTCCTTCAACTCATCCTCAGAAACTATCACAATGGGAATGTTTACCAACCTTTTATTTCATTAAACTTGGCTTAACGAAAAAACATGGGAGTAGATGGACATTTAATGTCTTAATTGCATTAACACATGGTAGCTATCACATTCACTATTCCCTACATAATAGACTTTCAAAAATTTGAAAAAAAACATCTATGGGCAGTAAAGAAGGAGGTTCGAAGAACCTTATAAATATGCACCCAAGTTCGAACATCACAATGAAATATCGCCCAAGCCAAAAATCGTTGCACAAGTGGCAAGGTTCGACAAGGCATACAAAATACCACCCAAGTTGAACATAGGAAGGTGATGAAAGGGGTCGAGTGGTAAAGTGGGAGGTTCGGTGAACTTAACAAAACATCACCCAGGTTCAAACTGTGATGCAAACCACCACCTGCATTGTAATGAGATACTTATAAGTTTGTGGGTGGCTTATTTGGCAAAATATAAAATAGTGATAACACTTATCATGTCGTTACGAGGCATTGGTTGTTCTTTAGGAAGGAGAATACTTATATCGGGAGGAGGATCTTGATATCCTAACCCTTTGGTATCTTCAGTTGGTATTTTCTCTAAAATTTGGTGAAGTTCATGTTTGCATGTTGTATCACATCCTTGTTTGCTTAAGATTGTAAATCCTTTTCCATATGTCTCTTCTAGGTTGATAGGAGTGTTGGTTAATTTGTTAACATAGGATGGTTGAATGTTAACTTGATTAGAGGAACTAGGTTCACCTATTGTAGGGAACTTAGGTTCAACTTGTTTCTCAATTCCAAGATGTAAAAGGCCAAACATATCAAACTTGATGGGATGATAGGGGGTGTTGGTTGTTTTATAGAAGGATAAAAGGATGCATTAGTTGTTAGGAATAAGGTGTCTCAACCTTGGATAATTCCTATTCTTATTATTTGTTTTGTAAAATGTATTTCTTGCAAATAATGTAATTAAGTGTGAGTGTACATGTCTAGTTTGCATGTTGATGTGTCACTCCACTTAATGTGTCGGCATCTTGAATTGTGTGTAAGGAGATCATGGCTGAAACGGTTATGATGGATTCCTATGACACGTAAGAGCTATGTCTGGAAGATTCAATGACAGGTGAAGACATGTGGCAACTGATAAAGTTGAGTACTGTACACTCTTCCACGATAGTGGGGTTCGGGGCATCGCCCCGAAAAAAATTTTCGGGTTCCTATTTTCTCGGAGAATGGTAAAACCCTAATACAGTTATCTTCGGAAGTTGCCCTAAAAAGGGAAGCGCATGATATAAGCATTTTTTAGGGTTGCGAAGATGTGTGATGTGAGTGTATTGTTGGAACGTTTTGATGCTGCCGCATTTTGTCTTCAAGAGTTGGAAATCTCCTGAAAGAACTTGCATTGCAAGTGTGTTGTAACCGTTGTGTTGAAGATAATACATTGTGCAGGTTTTGGAGTGCTGGGGTTTTTTACCGAAAGGTTTTCCCCAGGGTAAATCATTGTGTCATTCTTCATTTTCTGTATGTATGGTATATTGCTGCAATATCTTTGTTAAGTAGATTAACGAATCTGAAATTGTAAGGGTTTAAAACGAATTTGCACCATACTTTCCTTAAGAGATTAGTGTAGGAAGCTATTTCCGCACCTGAGTTTCCTTACATTAGTCTCAAGTTTGTTAAGTCAATTGTTTAGGAATTTTTTCATGCTATCATCTTCTCCAATGATGTCAATATCACAAGGAGGACATGCATTAGGATTTCAATGAGCATGAGCAAGTCCAATTTCATTAGGATCATTTCCAAAAGCACAATTTGACACATCCACTAACAATTTCAAGGACATCCAAATCTTACCAGAGCACATATCCATGATGAAATGCAATGCATTGAAATGTGTAAATACAAGTTTCAGATTCTAAACAAGGTAATTTACTGATTACACTATGCAACAATCTAAAAAGGAATGCTCTAGATGTAATTTTGAATTTAAGAAATGCACAAAATGAACCAATTTAAGCTATATGAAATGAAATGGATGAAATAGAGATTATATAAATTGAAATGTAATAGCAGCAAATAGAATCACAAAAATAGAGTTTTGAATGTTGGAAAATGCAGTTGAAAATATGAAACGGGACTAAATCACCTAGAGGGTGTATGAGTCCCAATTACGGTTTTTTAGGGATTTGAATGTTGAATAAAAATTGCCATAGAATACCCAAAAATTAGGCAAAACCACCTATACTAGGACTAAATCTCCAAAAGGGGAGTATGAGTCCCAGATTAGGGTTTTTCAACCATTTTCAGTAAATTCTATGTAAATGTTATGTTTTATATTTTGAATGATGTCTAGAATAAGTGCAAATATAGATTTTAGATGAAATTCAATGATGCAAGATACAAAAATGCAACCTAAATGCACTTTCACTAATGCAAGATTTAGAAACCCTAAATGCAAATTAACTAATACAAAATCTACTGCAAAGTTAATGCTTGAGCTAGATCTAGGATCATGATGCACTCCAAATTAGAAATAAGATGTTATAAATGTAGGTTCACCAAAATGAAACGACGTAAATAGGTAGCCCTGCCTTTTAGGAGATGAAACACTAGGGTTCAGGACCTAGACCTATTTCCCTCAAGTTTCACTCAAGGAAACCCTAGAGATCTCAATCTGAATGTAGAAAGGGGGAAAGATATCTTGCAATAGGGTGTCTGAGGGTATGATCAAACACTAAAAATGTTTTCACCACAAAACTAGGGCTTGGAAATAAAATTAACATGAAAAACCTAATGATGAAGCTTAATGATGTGTAAAACTTGAATAAATGACCTAAAAATGAATGCAAATTAGAACAAAAAACTGAGAGATCAGATAGGTGCACTTGGAAACCTATAGAATCTTGGAACAAGGTTTGAAATGTTGAATTTTTTTAATTTAATGCACACTAGGACTCATATGCTAGGTTAGGAAATTTAGTCCCAAATTAGGGTTTCTAGGCAAGAACAAAAATCTGGCAGTGATCAGTCTAGAACTCTAAAAATTTGGAAAATTAATTATATTGGGACTCATATGCCAAAAGTGGCATATCATTCCTTCTTATCTTTTTCAAAGGGTCAAGATCTTAATCTTCTCTTCAATCTCTTCTCTTCCTTCTCAACCTAATTTTCAAATCTGAAATGTCAAATTCTGCTATGTAGATGTCTTCTAGTGATCTTGTAAATGAGGTGACAACTTTGACAAGTTTGCAACCTTTAAAAATTCTTCCACTCTTGCTCTTCAATGTGTCTTCAACTTAGATCTACAATCACACATTAAAGAGAGGGAAAAAAAAAAATTGCTAGTGGATAGGGGTTTGCCTTAGTCAAACCCTGTTTTGGTAATCAAACCTTGTAATAAAATGGAATGGAAAGGAGAAACGATGAATGAACAAAATGATATGTTGCAACTCACCAAACCCTAGGAACAAAAGGTTGTAATCTTATATGTAATGGCTACAATGGATGTAGATCTTGACTCTTTCTTAAATGATATGGATCTTGAATTGAATGTTTGCTTGAATCATAAAACCCTACATCATAAACATTAGCTCAAAAAAAAACATGATGCATGATGACTTTGACATGATGCTTGATACTTGAATAATGCTCCAAAATGCTTGATAATTAACTCTTGAATTCTCTTGTAAACACTTGTAATCACAATTTGCTAGAATGCATTAATACTTGAAAGCTTAGGAGAAAATATGTGAAATAACCTTATATTTATGCTTGTTTATGCCAAATTTCTTGAAATTACAACACTACAAGCCAACATTAGATCTAGGAGAATAAAATCCTACAAATAATTTGAATTTAATTTAGGTTTAAGCCACATGAGACTCATACGCCAGAAGTGGTGTATGAGTCCCATTAGGCTAGGCTTGGGACAAAATTTTCAAGAAAGGCTTAGATTAGTGTGAAATCTAGATTGAGGCCCCAAAACTTAGATGGGACCCATATGCCCAAGGTGACGTATGAGTCCCAGATCACTAAATCTAGGTCATACAATCCAAAAACACATGAATTATGATTTGATGTTGGTAAATGTTAGGAAATCTCGGAAAGATGCATTAATTAAGTCTTGTGGATGGATGCAAAATAAGGCTAATTAAAGCATAACAAAGTCCAATTAATTAATAAAACCCTAGATTAGTGTGAAAGTGTAAAGGTACACTTTACAATGCCCTAAATAAGGCACAATTAGGTCCACTTAGATTACAAGGGCCCAAGACCTAATGTGAATGTATTAAACACATTACAACACTAAATCAAGGTAGCATTAAGCTTAATTTAACAATGAGGGCCCAAACAAATGGGAAAATGTAGAGGGATACATTTTTCATCATTACAGTTATAATATTAACAATGTTGGTATACATAAAAAAAAATTGGTATAGAAACCACTTCTATTTGTTCAAATATGGTAGCTCACACAAACATAACATCACTTTTAATTGCTTGTAGTATTTTATGTCATCTTAGATATAAAATTATTATTAATCTTAAATTATGGCACATGAACTTTAATTCTACTATAAGTGCTCCTAAATCACTATTCATGCTTCCAATAAACATTAATTTCATATGAAATTGTGAGTTCTTCCATATGGCTTATGATTGTTATCACAACACCACTGCATACAAACAAACTATGTTGTGCCACAACTTACTAATACAACATAATTATGTGTAAGTCAATACACATGTATCACAATACTTCAAAGCTCACCACAATTCACTGCAATGTACTTTGCAAACAAACTCTTCCTACAAGTACTCTATGCAATTTAGTATCACCCATGTCCCAATAATATCAAACACTTCATAATTTTCTACAAATATATAGCTAATTAAATAGAAGTATATCTAGATCAAATTATTAAATGTTTAAATGAAAATAATGAAATTTATTTCTATTTATTTAAAATCTATAATTTTTAACATAAATATTTAAAATCTATAATTTTTAAAACAAATATTTAAAATCTATAATTTTTAAAATAAATATTTATAATAACTACTTTTATTTTATTTTTTATATAAATTAAGAATTATTATATCTTATTTACATAATTTTAAATAGTTTTAATATATATTTTTTAGCTATTGTCATTTTGTAAAAGCAAAAGTCAAAGCCAATAGGTACTTAAAATAAGATTAAATTATTAAATAATCCATTCAATAACTTGACATTATCACGTTCTTTTAAGAATTATTTTATTTTTTAAATAAAATAAACCCTCAACATTTTCTAAATAAATATATTTAAAATATCTACATTATTAGCTGATAAGCTACATATAGTGTGAGATTTGAGCTTGAAACAATTCCCATGCTTGTAAATGTTGAGTCATCAAAAAATAAGTTTTAGTTGTCATTTTACGGTAAACCAATTGTTGCTTAATGGTAAAAGCCTCCAAAATCTCACTTATCACATAAAAGCTAGATAAATATTGATTTGACAATTGGATGAGAATATTATATTTCCATTTGCAGTGTTTTTTTTTCAATTTGATGGCAAATTTCTTTTTTCATTTGCATTATTTTATATTTTATATCTATATGCAAATATTTTATAATCAGATAATACTTAATTTCTTTAAGGAAAATATCTAGATTTTTATATGTTTATTTCATTCCATTATTTAGCATTTATTATTAATTGTTTAATCCATCCACATGCAACAAGAATTTTCATGCACAAACACATACTCTCTAACATATTAATATACTTTTAGTTTTCTATCGACATAATCCTTGAACCTCCTTTAGATAAAAGTGCTAGTTTTTTTATATTTATTTAAGAATTATTGTATTTTATTAGCCGATAGGCTACATTTTGTAGCAGCTTTAACCTAGAGAGTTTTCTCACGTTGAGAAAAATAACTTTTAGGCAGGCAAAACATTCCTCGCCCCATGCCTAAAAACAAATTTTAACTCGCAACTAATATTCTCCCCACAATGTTGTTTGATGCCGAAAAACATTTAATTTCACAGAATTGAGACATTCCCCACCTTAAGTCTGAAATTTTTTTTAACTTGCAACCAATATTTTTGTTGGTAATTGGCATCTCCTAGAGTGATTTGCACTACATTTCTACCATGTTAAATCATATCATATCATATCTCTGATTTAAAACTAATCAAATCGTATTGAATCTACCTTTAAATTCCCAGTTACCTCTTATTTATTTCTCCCATTGATTTATTATGTCTATTTACCTTCTATCCACCATCATTGGATAGGGTATTATAAAGGAAGCTTCAAAGAAGAGGTCATATGTATTCTACAAGATGCAAAGGAAGAGAAGATTATTGCAGAAGAGATTGTGTGCAATGTGAGGTTGAGATCAAGTCTCAAATCAGAATGAAGAACAACAAAGACTAAGACTTGATCCTCTGACCTAGAGGATGAAAAGATATCCTTGCTTAGTCCTTTACATACGAAGCAAGGGACTTTAGCTGTGTGTACTACTTAAAATTTAAAAAGATATTAGGGCGGGTGTGTGGAAATGGGTAGCAATTCCGTGGGCACCTTAAAAAAAAAAACTTGAAAGCCATAACGTGAGCGCGTTATAACGTGCTCACGTTATGTCTTTCGTTAAACCTAGGCAAGTTCCCTTTGGCCACAAATACAAAGACATAACGTGCTTGTGTTATAACACGAACGCATTATATTCTATTAAAAGCAAAAAAACAAATGCAAATCTCTCATTTGCATTTTGACTGGTTTTTTTGCTCCACCTGTGGCCAAAAACCCCAAATATCGCGCTCGCATTCTAGGAGAAGAATTCTTCACCAAGAATCTGAATTTCTTCACAACGATGGTGCCACGACGATGAGGAGCTATAAGAGGTAAGGATTCTATGCTTTTGTTTTGAATTTGTTAGTTTTAGGCTGAATTTGTTAGTTTTAGGTTGAATTTGATATCTATTTGTTTTAATTTTTAGGAGATGCAAATCAACCTACAAACCCTCAAAATCCTCAACAGGAGGACCAACCAAATCCTCAAGATCAAAATCAACCACAACATCAACCTCCTCCACCAATCACTCAACCCCCTCTTGGCACTCAACAAAATTTAATGAGTGAAATTGAGAACAAAAAAAAAATTGAGGATTTGATCAATAGGTTGAGTGATCCAAATGGTTCAACCATAGAAAGAATGACCCTAGAAAATTCATTTAAAGATATGTTAAAAAACGTAGATTCAATTAGCAAACAAATAACTGGATGGGAAGATAGGAGGCAGGCAACTAGGGAGTATTATGCAAACAAACTATCATACAAGGATGTGAAAGATTTAAAAATAACAAAAGGTGATTTGTGTTCATTATTCACCGACCCACACACAAATCAAAATCTTACCCTCAATGCGAAGAGGTTTCCTATCCATTGGTGCCACCACTAACAAATGAAGGAGTGGTTTTATGATAGATGGTACATGGTCTTTGATTACCCACCGTGCAACAATTGCGAGGTCCCGCAATATTTCCTTAGGAAACTATATAGTGAGTTCATATTGAAAGAAATCCCAAATTATTTTGATATGAGGGATTTCCAGGGGAGAGGTGGGGGGTCAACTCAGGATAGACCTAGTGCATAGCCAGATCCTACGCGGCAAGGTAGACGAGCTCTCGCTAGGCCACCTCATGAGCACATTGTTATGCCTTTCGTCATGAAGGAAAGTGTTGACGTAGAGATATTGCAGACAATCAGCACTTTGACCCAGAGTGTCATCCATCATACTAGCCCTATTCTACAACACCATCCAAGGGAGTCTTCTAGTGGTGGTCTTCGAACACATGTGTGTCAATCTTGCAGGGCTACTTGTTCACATGACCCCACCAACCCTCAGGAGACTGGTACGCAAGATCCGTCTGCAGCTATGGAGATGGAGAGAACATCTGACATTTTGCATGAGGCATATGGCATTGATAGTCTCGTAAAAGTTAGTGCATGTGTTCATTGAATTTAATTTATTAAATTTCGATTTTGAAATGCAAGATTAACTAAAAAAAAATTATGATTTTAATAAAATTGCAGGGTCACAGTGTTGAGACTGGATACACTGCCCCCCCACCAACCTATTTTTGCAGTACACCTATTGCTAGGGTATGTAACTAGTAAACAATTATAATTTTATTGCATATTAATGGCATTGTTTTATGAATGGTAATTTAATATGCAATTTTGGATGTTGAATAGACTAATATTGGAGGTTTTGATGGAACACTTCCCAATGGTAGTGGATTTACTCAAACCTTCACGCAGGTAATAGAATAAAGAGTTTAACTAATGAATCAAGTACTTAATAGATTTGTGTAGTTTATGCAGGCACATCGTTGATTACGTTGAATAATTTGTTGTTTTATTTTTAGTTGTTGCGAGACGATACACCTCTGAATGTGACGAGGGCAATGGATATTGGTGTGACATCTGCTATACAATCCTCGATGGCTCCGATAGAAGAGGTATGAGGAAAATTAGTAAATTTTAATTTACATTTGTTTTTATAGATGTTAGTTAGTGAGAAATCAAACCATTATTGATTCACGTAGTTTTTGTCTATTTGCATGGTTTATACAGGGCTTGAGCACGCCTAAGCATGGGCATGAGGATATTTCCCTCTTGGAAAGAGATTGTGAGATGGCTATAAGTGATTATTTTGTCAAATATATCATTTTTTATAATATAATTTCTATATATTCATGTCTTTACTTCTTATTGTAACAGTTAAAACTTCACCATGAACTAAACCCTAGGAGGAGTAGTAGGAGCACTCCACAAGTGCAGCAAAAATGAGTAACAGACCTGTCGCCATCCGAGCGAAAAATAAAGGGAAATATTTTATTTCCTGGGCATGGAGAGCAATGACTTTTGATTCCAGAGACCTTTATTGTATGCCTGCATGGCAATTTTGTACATATTTGTTATTAGACATATTTGACATTGTATGCCTAGATGGCATTCTCGTAAGCCTACATGGCTATTTTGTACATATATTTCATACTTATATCGACATATATTAATGTATGCCTACATGGCTATTTGGTTAATACAAATATCTTTTTTCGATGCCTGTCCATATTTGCATTCTAAATTCTCGGTTCAATAGATATGAGTTACGTATATTCAAGTGTATACTTTACAACTTATGTGTATACTTTGTGACTTACATGCATTCGAGTGTATACTTTGTGGCTTACATGTTTTCATGCATATACCTTGTATTCGGGCATATACTTTGTTTTAATTTGTGTATTCTATGTATTCGTGTGTATACTTTTTGAGGCTTTGTGTTTATGAGTACTTGTAGTTCCCTTATTGACATGTACATGTTTGACTTATTCACGTGTATAATTATTAATTGGTTAGCCCTAGCATTGATCTATGTCATCCTCAATGCATGATCCTTGAGATGGAGTAAGTACACCCTCAAGGTCAAAAGGATTTTCACATGCATTCTTCGTAGGCTCATTTTGGTAGTCAAACCAAAAACCTCTTGCATCATTGAAACAAAAAAAAAAATCCTTTATAGCAAGTTTGAAGCCATTATCATTCTCCATCAGTTCTTCATGTATCCACTCCCCATTAATGGTTGTCTCATGACCTTCCTGAAACCAAGCACTTATCTCATTTGTGATAGAAGAAATGTATGAATATTTATCTTCCTCCTTATGAACCACTACTGATGAATCATGGGTCAATGAGTTTGACTTGTAAACTACATGATTGAATCTTGATAGCAATATCACAATATTTATATATCTAAATGTGTTATTTCCTTCAGCTAAAATTTTTGCTTATACTTATGTGATTGATGTATGTTTGTGTATGGGATCATAGTAATTTCTATTTGATGATGCTATTGTGTCTTTAAGGTTTATTTATTAAAGGGTGCATGAAACAAGTTTTAAATCCTTACAAATCTTTGAATTTCTTAGGTTTTTCTATTTGTCGAGTCTGGGCTCTAAGCCCAATTCCAAGTCAAAAAATGGCTTGTCAAGTCTGAGGCGAGTCCTAGTCTTGTAACACTGGTGTGAACACATCGGGGACTAATGTATATGTCGATGAAGAGAGAACCCATCCTTGTTTCCAAACAAACCATTTATCCCTCAAGAGCACTCTTGCTCTTCCCAAGACCTACTATCTGGTCTTCCTAGGGTATTCCTCTCTACCCTACTAAGGGATCACTCCTAACCCCTCTCACCACATAAGATTCTCCACCAATTTCAAATTCTTCTCCATCACTCCCAATTCACCACTAAGCTTCCTTGGGCTCCACACTGACCCAAAGTGTCCTAACCACTCCAGGGGCTAGGAAAGGGTATTCTCACTATCCCCTTGTTGATTTGACTCCTCACTAATCCATCTCATAGGATTCTTTCACTTTTTACCCACCACTTTCTTGAAAAACTCAATTTTGGGCCTTGTAGCCTTCTGCCCCAATTTGGCCTCCTAGAACCCGTTTTCTTGACTTTTCTCACAAACAATCTTAACAACCCCCAAATATTTTTGTAAATTCTTTCTTTTGACCATCAAGGCTCCAAGATTTACCAGGCCTTAGGTCCTACAAGTGTCCATACATATGATTGTCCTCAAACCCCCTATTTTCAAGGGTTCCTAGGGTTTTTGGCTCTTTTTCCTTCTTTGACGGCTTCAACAACCTCATCAACTCTCCTCCTGGCACACACATGACTGAGATACATGTTCCTACACTCCCATACTCTTGATTGGCACAAACCAATCCATTTAGCAACTCTCCTTGTTACTGTCCTCTCCAAGCTACTAGCTAGAATGCACTTGCACTCGCTTAGTGCTTGATGATTTCATCACCTTCCCTCCAAAACAAGACCCCAAAACCTATATGTACAATATTTACATAGTCCCTAACTTGATTCCAAGTGGCCATGAGAGGAAAGCCATGGGAAGTCAAGTGGGACTCATTATTCAAAAAATTGGCCTGAACCGGCAATAAGACCAAGAACACCAAAAACTTGCAAAAAGATAACCAGTCGGTCTAGATGAATAATCTAATTCTACACAAGGTAATTAAGTGACACAAATGGAAGACTCAAAGCATCATATAAGTCCTTTCAATCCATTCTTGACTGGATGAAGGCACAAAAATAGAAATTCAATGAAATTTGCACTCTTCCAATCACAAAAATGTACTCTCCAAGTCTCAATTCATGAAAACAATCCTCCAACCCAGGTATTAGGGTTTTTATGACCCTATATACCTTTCTCCCATGTGCTAGGACCCTTGGGTCAGGCTTAGAGCATCATTAATGCCATTTTCCAACTTTTAGGACAAATAGCCAAGGCAACATTGCTCAAAATTCTCATAGTGTCCAAGACTTACCCAAACCGCAAGCCCCTAACAAACCTATTGGTGCAGGAGCACCTAGAAGAACACCTAGGAAACACTAGGAATAGGAAAGCTTTGTTAAGTTTTGTTTTAAATGTGATAAGGTCATTTTGACCATTGAAATTGTGGAAGAGACTTAAAAATGTCTTGGTCAGGAGCTATCAGGAGTGGAAGAGTTGTGAGTTTAGACACTCATGTTTGGTAGTTTCTAGTAATTGGAAATAAAGCCCAAAATGTTGCATATGTGCAATTTTGGCTTAATGTGGTGGTTATGTCTGACCAAGGGGAAGGGTAACCACTTTTTGAACCTTTATAAGGATTGCCTCGACTTGTGTGAAAGGTTGGAAGGCATTTGAAGTTTTCTAATTTTGAAATTTTCATGAAGGAGAAAGAAGAACAGTAGGAGTAATTGCTTAATTTTCTGTGTTTGAGACCTTGGCAGTGTGTTAATGGCATAACCAGGCATTGGCATATGTGTGGAATGCAGTTTAGTTGATCTCAAAGTGTTGGTTGGTCAATAACTGGTTGTTTCATCGTTCAAATTTCTGATTTCAGTTCTCTAGGTTCTTGTTTTTGGGTTATTCTGCTTGGCAAGCTGCAACAAATGGAGTTCTAGTCCACCTTTCCCCTGTACCCAGTGTATGGGCTCTTGGAAACAGTGGCTAGGCTCCATTCCTATACTTTTAGTAGTGTTAGGATTCATTAGGGGTCAAGTGTGCATGAAAGAAGACCTTTCCTAGGCGAGCTAAACAGTGCCCAGCTAGGAAAGTCAAGGGGTGTGAAGCACCTCACTTGCAGGGAAGACCTTTCCATGTTAAACCCCATGGTAGAAAGGTGGAAGGAGGACCTACAGAGGTCTGGTAATAGTTAAGAGGCTACACCAATCCATTTGATGGAAGAACTCCATGACAGTTCACCCGGGTGGCCAAGAGTTGACAAAAAGATCCTTTATTTGCTAAATTGATGAATGAGCCTGTGTACGGAAAGACAAGGACTAAGACCTTGAAAATCTTGAAGAACTTGGTATCAAGACCAAGAAACCACAAGGAATTTTTGGGGTACTTTGGGAAATTTTTGAGAAACATCCACTTTTCTCGGGTTAGGGCTCTAGGCTTGTAGCCTTTTTAACCCTAGGTGAGGGTTTGGAGGGAGCGATGGAGAAATGGAGCCTAGTGGTTGTTCAACAACCCTAATAGGATGCTAAGAAGCATGATTTCGCATCTCTACAAAAGGGTCTAACTGAGTGTTGAGAGTGTTTGACCTTTAGGGAAGATTAAGGGTCAAGGTGAAATAGTGGCAAAGCACCAAGTTTGGTTTGGTAGTTGTGAACTTGGATGAAAGTGGGGATGGCCAGTAGAACTAGGGGTACCTATACCTGAGATAGGACCTATAGGTGAAGGTGGTGGAGAGTGCCACCATAGGGGATTGCCAAGGTGAGACCCAGAGCATGGAACAGTGAGTGTTCCATCCAACCCCATCTTACATCACCTATTTCCAATTCACTCATCAAAAAAACTCTTGGGATTTTACATCATAGTCCTTATTCCCTTGGTGGTTGGCTAGAACCACCTACAAGCCAAAATTGCAAAGATCTCTCCAAAATACCTTAAGGTGCTCCTGCACCATTCTCCCCCTGCAACAAAGAAGTTAAGGAACCTGTGGTGTCAAGAGCTCCTCACTAATTCCATGCTTCTTAAAGTCACTTTCTGCTATCCAAGTAGCCTCTGACTGTGGTTGATGTCTCCACTTCACTAGGTGCTCCATGTATGTCTTATGCCTAGTCTTCTTCTTCACCCTTGAGTCTAGAATCTTGTCCACTTGTGGTATGATCTGATCAGATACCTTGAGTTCATCCACATCCTTACTCACCTTAGCACTATACTGTTCCTCATCCATTTCTGTTCCTTTATACTTCACCAAGTCCTTCACATTGAAGATAGGAGAAATGGACAATTTCTTGGGTAACTCCACCTTGTATGCATTAGATCCATACTTAGCCAACACTTTGCATGGCCCTATCCTTTTCATCTGCAGCATTACTGACCACTCATATAACCCCTTTGTGGTTTTAAAAGCTGACTTCCATTCATCTCCCTCTTTCATCCTAATCTGATAGTAGCCACTTTTCAAATCAATCTTGCAGTAGTACTTATCACCCCCTAAATAGTCCATTAAGTCTTCTATCCTAGGAATAGGAAACCTATATCTAATGGTTATCCTATTTATGGCCCTAGAATCAGTACACATTCTCCACTTATCTCCCTTCTTAGGTGCCAACACCACTGGAACAACACATGGGCTTATGGTTTTCCTGATCAACCCTTGGTCCAAAAGTTCTTGATCTTGCCTTGCTATCTCCTTGTTCTCCTTGTGCTAAGTGGGCCATTCAATATCATTTCAAATTTGTTGCGTTAAGCAACTTACAAATTTGCAACTTAAGACTCCTCCAACCTAAGGGATCGATCCGATGGAACATAGCTCAGAGCAATTCCACGTGTTTTGGTGTAAAAGACGACCATGCCTAGCGTAAACATACCTATTTGGATGTGTTGGAACAGTCCATTTGGTCACACAAGTTGTAGAATGAAAGTTGCACCACTCTGCAACTTTCCACTGCTTGCATTTGATGCTTTTTCCATCAAGTGAAAATCTGCCACCACTGGAAAACCACTCCAAGATAGCCAAAACCGAGAGAGGTTTTTGTATACAGGATCAACACGATCCTATGGGATCAGATGAGAAGTTTCTAAGCATCATGACATCTAAGTAATAGCATGCTGAAGTTTGCATCCATTTTGCACTTTGGACCCTTAAGGGATCGATCCGGTGGAACATAGCTCGAAGTGATTCCACGTGTTTCGATGTGAAAGAGGACCGTTCCTAGTGTAAAAATACCTATTTTGACATGTTGGAACAATCCGCTTGGTCACACGAGTTGCAGAGCAAAAGTTGAACCACTTTGCAACTTTGCACTGCTTGAATTTGACACCTTTTCCATCAAGTGAAAATCCGCCGCCATGAGAAAATCACTTCAAGATAGCCAAAACTGAGAGAGGTTTTTCTAGAGGGGCCCAACACCTTTTTGTAGGATTAGATGAGAAGTTTCTAAGTGTCACGATATCTGAGTACTAGCATGCTGAAGTTTGCAGCCATTTTGCACTTTGGACCCTTAAGGGATCGATCCGGTGGAACATAGCTCAGAGCGATTCCACATGTTTCAGTGTGAAAGAGGACCATGACTAATGTAAAAATACCTATTTGGATGTGTTGGAACAGTCCGCTTGGTCACATGAGTTGCAGAGTGAAATTTGCACCACTTTGCAACTTTGCACTGCTTGAATTTGACACCTTTTCCATCAAGTGAAAATCCGCTGCCATGAGAAAACCACTCCAAGATAGCGAAAACCGAGAGAGGTTTTTCTAGAGGGGTCCAATGCCTTTCTTTAGGATTGGATGAGAAGTTTCTAAGTGTCATGGTATCCGAGAACTAGCATGCTGAAGTTTGCAGCCATTTTGCACTTTGGACCCTTAAAGGATCGATCCGGTGGAACACAGCTCGGAGTGATTCCAAGTGTTTTGGTGTGAAAGAGGACTGTGCCTAGCATAAAAATACCTATTCAGATGTTTTGGAACAGTCTGCTTGGTCACATGAGTTGCAGAGCGAAAGTTGCACCACTTTGCAACTTTGCACTGCTTGAATTTGACACCTTTTTCATTAAGTGAAAATCCGCCGCCATGAGAAAACCACTCAAAGATAGCCAAAACCGAGAGAGGTTTTTCTAGAGGGGCCCAACTCCTTTCTGGAGGATTAGATGAGAAGTTTCTAAGTGTCACGATATCTGAGTACTAGCATGCTGAAGTTTGCAGCCATTTTGCACTTTGGACCCTTAAGGGATTGATCCGGTGGAACATAGCTCGGAGTGATTCCACGTGTTTCAGTGCAAAAGAGGACTGTGCCTAGCATAAAAATACCTATTCAGATGTGTTGGAATAGTTCGCTTGGTCACACGAGTTGCAGAACGAAAGTTGTACCACTTTGCAACTTTGCACTGCTTGAATTTGAAACCTTTTCCATCAAGTGAAAATCCGCCGCCATGAGACAACCACTCCAAGATAGCCAAAACCGAGAGAGGTTTTTCTAGAGGGGCTCGACATGATCCTATAGGATTAGACGAGAAGTTTCTAAGAGTCATGATATCCGAGTACTAGCATGTTGAAGTTTGCAGCCATTTTGCACTTTGGACCCTTAAGGGATTGATCCGGTGGAACATAGCTCGGAGCGATTCCACGTGTTTCGGTGTGAAAAGAGACCATGCCTAGCATAAAAATACCTATTCGGACATGTTGGAATAGTCCACTTGGTCACATGAGTTATGGAAAAATGTGTACAAATTGTTTACTTGACCTTTATATGACCTTTTTCACATTGTTTACATTTCAAAATTCAAAGTTTGCAAATTTTCCTACTCAAGGAATTTACAAAACAAGGTGCTACTACACCAAAAATGAACTTCAACCTTAAATATTTGACTATATCTCATTATGTAATTAAATCTCATTACAATGCCTCTGGCACTTCATTCTCTCAGATCTTTTACAATGTCACTCATACATTCAAGATTCTCTTTAAATGTCTACATCATAGGTGCTCATCACGAGGTTGACTTCAAATGAGTAACTTGAGATTCCCTCGCTAAGCTTCACATGCTCTCTTACAATGGCTTGAAATCAAAATTGAGATTTGTCAAAATTATCAAAATAAGTATGTTGCATTGCTTTTTTGGCTGAGATTTTCTTTTCAATGGCTCTTAAATTAGCATTTTCTGCAACAAAAGATCAATCAACCCTTAGTAGTTTACTTACAAATACGCAAAGTAAAAGAGAAAAATAAGGAGCATCCAAAATGGAAATGAAATAAAAATAGATGGAAGGCACTTACAGATGTTGCATGCAAGCATCAAAATAAGGATGTTGCATTGCTTTTCTGGTTGACATTCTCTTGGATGACTCATATATATGCATTTTTTTCAAGGGGACACCAATCACTGTAAAAGAAGATGATAGCATTGGCATCAAAAAAATTAATGTGCATACATGTATAAATTAATAAGAACCAATGTGCATATACTTACAAATTAATCCAACGAACCATCCAGGTCTACTCTACTCTTTATTGAGTCATGTATTGCCTCATGGTCAGACTCACAGACCTTCCATAACGTCTTGTTCAAAGGTCTACCCCCATATTTGGTCAAATGAACATTGGATTCCATGATAAGTTTCAAGTAATGAAGAATCTTACGATGCATGTCAAAGTCTTGAAATAGCCAATGTTTAACACTTGAATGTGGGTACCTTCTAAGCCATGTTCCAGTAACCACAACTGACCCTGTAGAGTATTCGATGTTTTCTCCATCTATAACTGGGGCCTCCAATTTTTTTTTTGTCTCAACACAATGACACAAGTAATATTTTGTTCCCTCTTCATTGTCTTCATTTGTAATAATTGCATAAACATGCCCTGCATTGATATGTGCAAAAAATCTCTTGAAATTTGTCAACATTACGAATACAGTAAAAAGTAAGATCTAACGATATGAAATTTCAACAACTAAGAAAGTAGATATATCACCTGGTTGAACTAGATCTAATATGTGGTCAAAGTCCACCGATGATTCTATCTGTGTTAGTTCCAATGTCATCAGAGGGTGATACGTGTGAAGTTGGCTAAGATAACTTGTGAACCATTTGTCAACCCACTCCCCTAACTCACAATCATTCCAGTCTTGCATTGTACATGAAGAACAAAAGCATGCCATCTTTCATGTATCGATACTCCATGAACCTGTATTTGAGCTAAGGAAAGAGTGTACCTCACTCGATCCTATTAGTGTACAATAGTCTTCATGGTGCAATGTTAGTATCATCCATCAACCAGAAAAAATCTACGAACTGAAGGCGTACCTTCATTACCTAGACCCATTAAAGAATTACACCACTCGATGATTGATTTTGCATCTATCAACTTTGCATTGTCTTTATACTTTAACTCTTCACGTGCTAATGCTCTTTTCACGCATGCTCTTGCACCATCATGCTCCCCCTTTCCATGTCCAACCTCACAAAAGTTCCACATATGTTGAACACCTGTAATGACATGCATCCCGCACAACCAGTAGAACATGCGCGAGTTCTTGAACTGTGCTGCACAGTTATCAAACCATATTATATGTTGATCATATTCTATGCCCCTCTGAGCCAAACCACTGTAGAACATCTGGAAGAACCTTGCACGAACTCTAGGGAATGTGTGTGATCATCACTAATATAAAAGTGGTAATCCCTCAATACCTTCCTTTGCTCATCTGTACTATCAGATGCATGAATGAATACTATGTGCACAAATATCGAAACTTGTGTGGAGTTGTAATACTGTGACTGCACCTCATGTTGTGGTTGTAGAGTGTAGTTCTCTGCAAAGTCAACCACGGATACTATGCTTCCAACTGGAAAGGTTTCCTTGCATAGCTTGAACTGTGTGTCCAACCATCAGGCTCTATGGGTATGCATTGCATACTCAAACAGTATACTGTCATGAAATGTGGTCATAAATTTGTACAGTGGAATCTTCTCAATAACCAAATCAGACCTTTTTGCTTGAGACCCATCTTTTGTAGCATATGACATTGTTTTATACTTCCCAAACTCTACTAGTTTTTGGCCCACCTAATATGTGCTTTCCATATGTTGACATACTAGCATACGCTGGAAGCCACTGCAATGCTCGCATGAACCATCCAAGCATGTTGTCCTATAGAATATCTGGCCATCCTCTATTTCACATAAATTTTTTGATAAGAACTCTCTTGAAGATTTTGGTGGGGCTTCTATGCCACAATCCTACAAAACATTGTTAGTATGCAAATCTAAACATATAGAATGATAAAAATTGTAATGGTTAGAAAATTCAATATGTAGTCTACAACAACAAGTAGTGCATGTCTGATTTATCTTGACATAAAAAGGTTTAAGTAGTTCAAAAAATCTTTGAGAAATACTAATTTGAGGATAATCATTTTCAAATTTCCAAAAAAATTGGGTTTGAGTCATATCCAAAAAATGCTTTGGATGTGGCTCACGATTCCAACTACCGATTCTCCTTCTTACCACATCCCTTTGATTCAGAGATGGCCTTGTGTTATTCTTCCAATACTCTTCAATTAGTGTTCTCAAGGCTTCGACAACTTCTTTATCTTTTCATGACAGTCTCCCCGAGAATGCCCATAATTCATTTGTATCATTGCCCTCAATTCTTTGCCGCCTTTGAATGGCTCTTGATAAAGTCTTTCTACTAATTCCCATTTTTTCACTAGTCTTTTTAATTAGGCGAGCTCTCTTTGTTTGACAACTTACCAAAGTTGATGTAATGACACGTCGGGTGACATTACTATCCTTTGAGCGTGAGGTCTTACCCACACTCTTATAAGCATCCATTAGATTCTTCACAACAGTGTCTTCACTCGATGCATTCGATGTTCTCAACCCAAGAGTCTTCATGATATTCCTATACTTTACACCCCCGCATCATTTCAACAAATAGTTGACATCTTGCAGTCTCATTTAGCCTTTCAAAGAATCGTTCCCAAATCCCTTCATCATATCTTCTACAAGTGTGTGTTGAAATCTTACCTTCCATGTGCTGCAAAATATCATCATCAATATTAATCAAATACTTTGGCTTTCTATGCAAAATTCTTGGTGGTGTTCTCCTAGGTACATACATCTCAACATTAGGAATTTCATCAATATTTAATTGAGGTGGGCTAGATTGCATACCTTCGATCGAGGGTGGAGAAGAAGACATACCTTGAGGTTCACATGGGAATGATGGCATACCTTCTTCATCAATTTTGAGTGATGATGTACTCTCAACTTGAAATGTGTTGGATGGTGTCCAACAATATTCACTTGCGGTAAATGGTGTCCCTCCATATTCACTTGCAGTAGATGGTGTCCATCCATATTCACTTGTGCTAGATGGTGTCCCTCCATATTCGCTTGTGATTAATGGTGTCCCTTCATATTCACTTTTCGTAGAGGGTGTGTCTCCAACTATGGTATCCGAATCTATCTTACGACGATGCTTTCACATTCGTGCCTTTTGTGCTGCCAATTCCTGTTCTCTTTTTGACGGGTAGGTTCCTCTACAATCGGGTTGTTTTCATCAATTGTTTCCAATTTCTTCTTTTCACAATATTCTGCCACCCAAACTCTCTCCTTTTCTTTCAAGGTTTTGTTCTCTTCGTCTGTTAGTTTCCTCTTTGTCTTTTTCTTTGGCATGGCGGATAATTTTATCTATACCATGGTAATGGGACAAATATTAGTTCCTAAAAAATGTATCCACTCAAGATAACTGAAAAATATATGTCATTGAAGGCTTCATTTATGTGTGAGTTAAGGAAAACTTAGGGTAGTCTAGAGCCTTGAAGTTTGGAGAAGCCTGAATGATGAAATTAGGCAAATTAGTCCATGTAGACTTGGCAATTTGTCCTAAAAGTGGGAAAAGGGCATTAATGATGCTCTAAGCCCGACCGAAGGGTCCTAGCACATGGGAGAAAGGTATATAAGGTCATAAAAACCCTAATTGAGCATGTGGTAAATCTATTGTACGATTTGGAGTTTTGGAAGGGGAATTTGTGAGTTGGAAGAGTGCAAATTTCATTGAATTTCTTTTTTTGTGCCTTCATCCAGTCAAGAATGGATTGAAAGTACATGTCTAATGCTTTGAGATTTTCAATTGTGTCACTTAATTACTATGTGAAGCATTATATTAACCATTTAGTTCAATTGCTTTCTGTTTTGCAAGTTTTTAGAGTTTTTGGTCTCATAGCCGGTTAAGGCCAGTTTTTGGAAATAATGATCCCCACTTGAATTCCCATAGATAGGCTACCATGGACCCTTGTAATAAATTAGGGGACTCTTTTTTAAGTCTACATATGGTGTGTGGTGTCTTGGTTTGCAGAGGAGATGGTGAATTCATCAAGAACTAGGCGAGTGCGAGTGCATTCTGGCTAGTGGCTTGGAGAGGACAGCAGTAAAGAAAGTTGCTAAATGGACTAGTCTATGCCAATAAAGAGCAAGAGAGTGTGGGAACATGTATTCCAGACATGTTTGTGCAAGGAGGAGAGTTGAGGAGGTCATTGAAGTCCTCAAAGTTGGAAAAAGGAGCCAGAACCCTAGAAACCCTTGAAAATAGGGGGTATGAGGACAGTCCTATGTACAGATGCCAAAGGGACTAAAAATATGGTAAATATTAAATCCTATGGTACCAATATAAATAATCTATAAAAATATTTGGGGATTGTTAAGATCGTTTTTGAGAAAAGCCAAGAAAACGGGTTCTAGGAGGCTTAATTAGGCAAAAGGCTACAAGGCCTAAAATTGGGTTTTTCAAGAAAGTGATGGGTACAACGTGAAAGAATCCTATGAGATGGATCAGTGAGGATTCAAATCAACAAGGGGATATTTAGAATACCCATTCCTAGCCCCTGGAGTGGTTAGGACACTTTGGGTCAGTGTGGAGCCCACAGAAGCTTAGTGGTGAATTGAGAGCAATGGTGAAGAATTTGAAATTGGTGGAGAGTCTTATGAGGTTAGAGGGGTTTAGAAGGGATCCTTGAGTAGGGTAGGGAGGAATACCCTAGGAATACCATATAATAGGTCTTGGGAAGAGCAAGATTGCTCTTGAAAGATAAGACTCCCCATCAATTGTTGAAGGAGTGGTCTATGTAATGAACTTTTGACCTTGTGCAAGGTATTTTGAAGATGTTTGATGCTTTGGAATGGTCTGGGAAGGCCCGGGTATAGGATTTTCTATAAACCCTCCCTCTTTTCTTTGAAAAATGGGGGTTTTTGTATTGGAAGCCTAGTTGAGCGGGTAAGGTCCTAAGACCTAGAAATTATCTTGTTTTGAGACTTAGAACTAAACAACTTGTGAATGACATAATCATTGGTTGATGTTTTGAGGAACCTAGTTGATTGTAATCAGTTATTTTCAAGATTTTTGAAGGTGTTTTGAAGGTCCTTAAGGAATTGGGATCTCTTTATGCTAATTTGAGTATACAAATAAAATGTTTTGTGAAGGGAAATATAGTTGAATGCATGTGTCAAGAAAGGTGTTGATTTCTTCCTTTGTACTGCATCAGTTTGTCCAGAGGTATTGGAAGGTTTTTGGACCCTTCAGATGAATGGGAGAGGCTTGGATTTGTCTTAAAGGATGAATTTTGGTGAATTGTTCTGAATTTATATAATTGGCAAGTGTAAGATGGTAATTAGCAAGTGTAACTAATTGTGTATATAGTTTGGTAATTTAAAATGTGCATTGACAACCTAAGGTTATAATGACAAACAAAAAATGAAAGCAATCCATAATAGAATGAAAGAAAATTTGTAAAGACTTCACATACCTTAAAAACCAAAATTTCAAATGGAGTTCAACTCAATTATGTAGCCTTAGCTTCTTCTTTCTTCAAACTACACAACAATTTGACTTGTTCAAAAGCTTGTTCCCTTCCACACTTTAATTGTATATCAGTTTTCAATGGAATTCAAACTTCAATTGATCTTATATGTCTTTCAACGTGGAAACTCTGCTATTTCATGCAAAGGTGGTAAAAAGATCATGGAAAAGGTGATGGAATGTGAAAAAGATGCTTGCACACTTCACAACATCATCTAAAGGATATTTTTTGTCAAAGAACGTGCAGAACCAGGGGAATATGCAGACTGTGGGCCTTCAAATCATGGGTATATAGATTTTTTTACCTTTTTAGTGGACTACTAAACACGCTCACATTATAACGCGAGCACGTTATGTGAAATTTCATTTTCTTAGTGTATTTTTTAGAGTATAGGAGTTTTTGAGAGAGTGGGAGTGAGACAGGGGGAGAGTGGAAGATATAAAGGGAGGGAGAATGAGAGAGTGGAAGAAAGAGAGAGTGAGAGAGTGGGAGATAGAGTGGAGGGAGAGAGGGGGAGAGTGGGAGAAAGAGAGAGGGAGAGAGTGGGAGATAGAGTGGGAGGGAGAGAGGGGAGAGTGGGAGAGAAGATAGAAAGGGAGGGAGAAGGAGAGAGTGGAAGAAAGAGAGAGGGAGAGAGTGGGAGATAGAGTGGAGGGAGAGAGGGGGAGAGTGGGAGAAAGAGAGATGGAGAGAGTGGGAGATAGAGTGGGAGGGAGAGAGAGGGAGAGTGAGAAAGAGAGATGGGGAGAGGAGAAAAAGAGATGGAGAGAGTGGGAGATAGAGTGGGAGGGAGAGAGGGGAGACGGGGAGACTAGGAGATAGAAAGGGAGGGAGAAGGACAAAGTGGAAGATAGAGAGAGAGGGATAGAGGGGAGAGTGGGAGATGGAGAGAGAGGGATAGAGGGGGAGAGTGGGAGAAAGAGAGATGGGGAGAGTGGGAGAAAGAGAGATGGAGAAAGTGGGAGATAGAGTGGGAAGGAGAGAGGGGAGACTGGGAGACTAGGAGATACAAAGGGAGGGAGAAGGAGAGAGTGGAAGATAGAGAGAGAGGGATAGAGGGGAGAGTGGGAGATAAAGAGAGAGGGATAGAGGGGGAGAGTGGGAGAAAGAGAGATCCTCAACCCTTAAACCCTAATCCCTCAATCCCTATACCCTCTTAATCCCTCATCCCTCAACCCTCAACCCTTAAACCCTAATCCCTCAACCCCTATACCCTCTTAATCCCTCAACCATCAATCCTCAACCCTTAAACCCTAATCCCTCAATCCCTATACCCTCTTAATCCCTTAACCCTCAACACTCAACCCTTAAACCCTAATCCCTCAACCCCTATACCCTCTTAATCCCTCAACCATCAATCCTCAACCCTTAAACCCTAATCCCTCAACCATCAATCCTCAACCCTTAAACCCTAATCCCTCAACCCCTATACCCTCTTAATCCCTCAACCCTCAACGCTCAACCCTCAACCCTTAACCCTCAACTCCTTAAACCCTAATCCCTCAACCCCTATACCCTCTTAATCCCTCAACCCTCAATCCTCAACCCCTAAACCCTAATCCTCAACCCCTTTACCCTCTATATCCCTGAACCCTCAATCCTCAACCCTTAAACCCTAATCCCTCAATCCCTATACCCTCTTAATACCTCAACCCTCAGCCCTCAACCCTTAAACCCTATTTCCTCAATACCTATACCCTCTTAATCCCTATACCCTTAAACCCTAATCCCTCAACCCTTAAACCCTAATCCCTCAACCCTTAACCCCTATACCCTCTTAATCCCTCAACCCTTAAACCCTAATCCCTCAATCCCTATACCTCTTAATCTCTCAACCCTTAAACCCTAATCCCTCAACCCTTAAACCCTAATCCCTCAACCCCTCTACCCTCTTAATCCCTCAACCCTCAATCCTTAACCCCTAAACCCTAATCCCTCAACCCCTATACCCTCTTAATCCCTCAACCCTCAATCCTCAACCCTTAAACCCTAATACCTCAACCCCTATACCCCCTTAACCCTTAAACCCTAATCCCTCAACCCTTAACCCCTATACCCTCTTAATCCTTTAACCCTTAAACCCTTAAACCCTAATCCCTCAACCCTTATACCCTCTTAATCCCTCAATGCTTAAACCCTAATCCCTCAACCCTTAAAGCCTAATCTCTCAACCCCTATACCCTCTTAATCCCTCAATTCTAAACCCTCAACCCTTAAAACCTAATCCCTCAACCCCTATACCCTTTTAATTCTTCAACCCTTAAACCCTAATCCCTCAACCCTTAAACCCTAATCCCTCAACTCCTATACCCTCTTAATCCCTCAACCCTTGAACCCTAATCCCTCAACCCCTATAACCTCTTAATCCCTCAACCCTCAACCCTCAACCCTTAAACCCTAATACGTCAACCCCTATACCCCCTTAACCCTTAAACCCTAATCCCTCAACCCTAAACCCCTGTACCCTCTTAATCCCTTAACCCTTAAACTATAATCCCTCAACCCTTAAACCCTAATCCCTCAACCCCTATACCCTCTTAATCCCGCTACCCTTAAACCCTAATCCCTCAACCCTTAAACCCTAATCCCTCTTAATCCCTCAACCCTAAACCCTTAACCTTTAAACCCTTATCCCTCAATCCCTATACCCTCTTAATCCCTCAACCCTTAAACCCTACTCCCTCAACCCTTAAACCCTAATCCCTCAACCCTCAACCCCTATACCCTCTTAATCCCTCAACCCTTAAACCCTAATCCCTCAACCCCTATACCCTCTTAATCCCTCAACCCTAATCCCTCAACCCCTAATCCCTCTTAATCCCTCAACCCTCAATCCTCAACCCTTAAACCCTAATCCCTCAATCCTTATACCCTCTTAATCCCTCAACCCTCAACCCTCAACCCTTAAACCCTAATCCGTCAACTCCTATAAGGCAACCTCTAATTTATAACCTATTAATCCTCATCCCTAAAACCCTAAACCCTTAAACCAAATCCATAAACCCTCTACCCTCTACCCTCTACCCTCTACCCTACCCTACCCTACCACCAATCCCATGGCCTCTACTCCCTCAACCCTAGTCCCCCCAACCTCAAACCCCACTTAGCAAACTCTCTACCCTAATCCCTCAACCCTCTTGGACCTAAACCCCAACTCTAAACCTCTTAAACACTCAACCCTTAAACCTCAATTCTCAACTCCTAACTCTTTAAACTCCTAAACTGTTAAACCCTTTACTCTCTAGCTCTAACTCTACTATCAACCAATACTTCTACTCCTAAACCCTAATCCTCAACCCCTTTAATTTCAACCCTATAACTTCTACTCCTATATATTGGACCTCAACTCCTAATCCTCGGACTCCTATGTGTACCTTAAACTCCTCAATCTTCAACCTCTACCCTTTAAACCTCACAATTTTTACTCTATACATTAAACACTAACCTCATAATTTCAACCTCAACCTTAATCACTCAACCTCAACTTAAACCCTAAACCTCTATCCTTACATTGGACCCTCAACCTAATCTTCAACCATATACCTCAAAACTATACCCTAAACCCTTTACCCTCAACCAAGTAAACCCTTAACTCCTAAACCCCAAACCCTTCAACCCTAAACATTTAAACCTTAAATCTTCTACCCTATACCCTCAACCAAATACCCTCTACCATCAAACCTATTCCATCAACCCTCAAACCTTAAACCCTAATACCCTAGAAACTATCAACCCTATAGGTCCTCCATCCTAATCCCTCAGCCCTATACCCTCAACCCCTATCACTTTCTCTCTATCTATACATCTCACCTCTCCCTCCTTCCCTCGCTCCCACCCACCCACCCTCTCTAATTGTCTCAATGTACCATCTCCCTCTTTCTACGTACCTCTTGTTCAATCAATACCTACCACCCTCTCTCACTCCCTCTCTCTCACACTCCCTCTCACTACCTATCTCTCAAGTCTCCCCCTCTCACCCCCCTCACACTCTCAAGTCTCTCCCTTTCCCACCCTACCTACATAACCCTCTCTTTCTCTTTCTCTCTCTCTCTCTCTCTCAATTCTCTCTCTCCCACCCACCTCTCTCTCTCTTCCTCTCCATCAATTCTCTCTCTCCCTCCCTCTGTCCCTCCCACCCCCCTTCTCTCTCTCTCCCTCCCTCTATCCCTCCCATCCTACCTAGCTAAGTCCCCCTCAATCCAACCCCTTCTCTCCCACTCCCTCTCTCTTAAACTCTCAATTCGACCCCCTCTCCATCTCTCTAGACTCTCTCTAAATTCTCCCTTCATCTAAAGACATACATAAATGCATACATACAAGCATAATACATTTGCACATATAATCTTACATCCATACAAGCATACATACATACATGTACATAAAAATATATCAGCATACATTAATATATTAGCATTTTACATAAAGTAAGACATAACATGAGCGCGTAAAGTAAGACATAACGCGAGCATGTTATAACACGCTCGCGTTATGTGCTAGTAGACATGTTCCCCGTAGAAGCGAGAACCATGACAAAAGTGAGATATAACGCGAACGCGTTATAACGCGCTCTCGTTATAGCGCACTCACATTTGATCTTACTTTGAGAATTATCGAACTTTAAGCTTGGTATTTCCTTGGAATTCCAACCCAAAGGTTTGAAGGGCATTCCCAACAACCAGAGACGTGTTTTTAAAAAATCCACCATATTTCTCATAATCAAGTTCGTGCTCACCATCAAGATTGCACGTGGTTCAATATCGAAAAAATCGAGCACATGGGTAATGTTGGGTTATCTCTTACCTATCCAATGATATAATTTTTTTCACTTTCTGAAAGTGTTAAGTCTTTCATCCATAATTTATTTTATCTATATGTCTTTTTTTTGCCAAAAAGCAGCGTTTGGTATTTTTTTCGTTATAAATTAACCGTTCTTCAATTTTTCAAATAAATTACATTTTTAGAAACTAGACTCCATTCTACAAATTTAAAAAATTAAGAGAAAAAAAAATCAATTAGTTTTCAAAATTTGTAGGGGTAGCACGGCCAAAATTCTATTTTCAGGATATGTCCACTTCGCAAATTAGTAAAAAATCAAATATTCATTAAAAAATTATCAGAAAAATCGTGCATCAACTACATACTGTTAGCTAACTTTTGACCATTGCGATTTTAAAAATACTGAAAAAAATTTCATCATACGAGGGTCATACAATAGTTGCTATGCTATGTTTTTCTGACAAAAACAACACCAATTTGTGTACGTCCCTCATTTGAACCCCTTAATCTGAATCATTTTCAAAATAAATTAGTAGTTTAGAAAGTAGACTCGGAGCACTTGAATCCTTCTTTTCGTTCCATCTCAAAATTTTGAGTCTAAGTATCCTCAATTTCACATCCAAGGTCAGTATTTCCTAATTTCAGAAAAAAGTTGTCCACTGAAGTCCCCTTTTTGGGAACCATCTTGGTGCACTTACCCATTATTCAATCTATTTTGTGTGCACGTCATAAATCTTTTTGGCTTGAAGACATGATCAATGTCTCTTTCAGCCAAAAATAACAAAAAGTTATTGTTTATTGTTCCTTTCTACTGTGTTCATATTTTCTTTGTATTGTGTTAATTTTTACATATCCTTTTTTAGAAAAGATGCAATTTTTACCACTCTATTATAGACACATTTCTTTTACATATCTTCTTTTGTCCATATATACACCCGTAGCTCAAAATATTATTGAATGTTAAAACTCTTGGATTTTTCTAATTCGTGAAAAATAAAATGTCACAATAGGAACTTATTCTAATTTTTGACCACTTTTGTAAGATTCACAAGACTAGAATAATTTCCCAATATAGAGAAGATGAGCTATGGTGTTATTGAGGTGACGAGACTCATATTTATGTGACGTAATAATTTCAGCTAAAAACCCAAACTAGGTGCTCATCTTTGGAGGGTACCTAAGAAGGATTTAAAATTAAATTGCTCTTTTACACATCACAAACTTGAGAGACTTCACAATCCAGACTCATCAACTGTAGATATACCTTGATTTCTAAACATAATCAATGTTGTGCCCATTGAATGTTCTTAATATCAATTCCCTCCTCTACTATTTCCTAGAGTAGGCTCATTTCCCCTAGTTTGTTAACCTAATCAACTTTTAGACTAAGTGCTTCATCGTATTTCATTTGTTGTAGAAAACCTTTCGATCACAATTTACAATGTTGAATAGTAGAGAGTTAGTGATTTTAAAAGTTTAGAGTTTAAATTTTTCACCATAGATGTGACTTAGGTCAAGTTTTGACCTAAATTTTTGTTAGTAATCTAGCATGGTGTGCATTTATCTTGTATTTACAATCTCCTCTTTGTAATTTTTCCCCTCCACACCAAACTTGCCTAAACATTGGATGCTTAGATTTTATAGTTGAAGACCTACTTATCTGTTACTCACATAGCAACCATATCCACAATCCTTTTTCTACTAATCTTTAGGCTTTGATACCACTTAATTTGTAAAGAGTTGAAGCTATATCTCAATCTTGAATGAAAAATGGATTCTATAAGCTCCTTTCAATATAAACATATACATAGCATTACATGTAATGATACAACAACATATATGAACATACATAATGAACCAAAATGCTTAAAATAAAGTAAAAAAATGGAAACAGGCATAACAAGAATCAATCCACCATGAGACAAGAGGCAACACTCTATATACAACTAGAGAAACCCTCAATAGGAAGAGTGCATTTTTTGTGTCTTATGTTATTATATCAGAAGTTATTACAAGTGTTACATCTCCTACATAGATGTTTGGGACTTACAAACACCAAATGCAGTCCCTTCACACGTACTTTGCCTCCAATAGTGATAAAACTCTAATAGACTCTTAGCAAATTTTTTCCATGAGCGTAAATGGATATTTGTTCAAAGAGCCAATTCCTATTCATATGTGAAACAACTTCATATAAACCCTTGTCGGCCTCCCATGGCCATTAGAAAGACAAATGACATCCATGCAATTGATTCAATTTCACAAACTCTTCAAATTCTAAGCTTCGACCACATTAGAATGAGTTTATTAGTTTACCTATCTTTAACCACTTTGTAATTAGTCTTTGCTAGGATAAATGTTGTGTTTGCCATGTGTTATTGGCAAACTTGTCATTTTTGCCTTTTCACTATGTTTTAATGCTAGCATATTAGCAAACTGAATCACAATCTTTGGGGTTGTTTTGGACCATCCTTTACATCTCCATAACGTCTCTACAAACTTTGATGCATCATGTAACATTTATTTAGTTGACCAAATTTTCTCCCAAGTACAAATCCTAATTATTTCCCTCCAATTTGACCTCAATGGTTCAACATGCTTCAATCTAATTCAAGAATCAATTGCTTGGCCCTTGAATTCCTTGATGGTTGGTGTTTCACTCCTACAATTGAGGAAGAGGATTGTACGATGTCCACTAGGTGGTGTGCAAAAATACTTTGAGTTGTGCAATGGTGTATGACAACAAAGGGAATTGTTCACTAAAATTTCTCAATATTTGTATTTTTACAAATCTTTATTTAATACAAATATTTTTAAAATTTTGCTGACAATATTATTATTTTACAAATTTATATAGACAATAAAAATACCACCTTAACATTTTCGATTACATATATTTTTCTATTGGTGTACCCCTTGCACCACCTCCCCATACAAGTGCTAGCTTACTTAATTTTAAATAGTTAAAATAATATCAAATTATTAAAGTCCATTGAATGACTTGACATTATCACGTTCTTGCCTTCTTGACCAGCGTTTGTTATTATTGTTTTGGTGGAATAGAAGAGAAAGATTCTACTTTCCTGGCTTTATTAGTTGACAGTTTGAGCAGGACTAAATGAATTGGTCGTAAGTCTTGACGCACATATTTTGACTGAGTTACCATTGTGTATGTTTAAATTGGAATCATCCCTCATTTGCATCCCATCTTTTGCAGCGTTGCCCCACAACATTCTCAGGTTTACTTACACACTTCATTTAGAGAAAAGATGTCTAACGGAGTGGAAGCAGCTGCCGTGCAGGGAAGGTAATTGCTTTTTTTTTCTCTGGTTTATTGAAGATTGGGAAAATATCTGGGTTTACATAGTTTTTCACAAATTGAGTGTCTGCAGACTAAAGAATAGGTGTGTTTTGCAATTTGAAACGCAGACTGGAAGGCAAAGTGGCAATAATTACAGGCGGCGCGGCAGGAATTGGAGAGGCCACCGTTCGGCTATTCACAAAACATGGAGCGAAAGTTATAATTGCAGACATTGCAGATGAAGCGGGTCTCAAACTGGCGGAATCCGTTGCTCCTTTGGGAACATTCGTCCACTGCGATGTGAGCAAAGAGGAAGATGTGAGCAAAGCCGTGGATTTGGCGGTGGAAAAGCACGGAAAACTGGACATAATGTTCAACAATGCGGGAACCATCTCTTCGGAGATAAAGAACGCGGTGGACTACGACATGAAGAAATTCGAGCGCGTGATGAGTATAAACGTGAACGGAGTGATGCACGGCATAAAGCACGCGGCGAGGGTAATGATCCCTCTCAAAAAGGGCTGCATACTAAATACGGGGAGCATAGCAGGGATATTGGGAGGAGCTGCTCCGTATTCCTACACCGCCTCAAAGCATGCCGTTCTGGGCTTGACTAAAACTGGTGCAGCCGAGCTGGGGAAACACGGAATAAGGGTGAACAGCGTTTCTCCGTCGGGGCTCGCAACATACTTTTCCATGCAGCACTACGACGAGATTACAGAAGAGCGTAAGGCGGAGGTGGAGGGATTTTTCGAGAGCAGAGGCAACTTGAAGGGGGCAACTCTGAAAGTAGAGGACATGGCAGAGGCGGCTTTGTACTTGGCCAGTGACGAATCAAAATACGTCAGCGGCCACAACCTGGTTCTCGATGGTGGCGCAAGTGTCGTAAATCACAGCTGGGGATTCTATCAGTGAACACTTTTTAAGCTTATGCATGTCCTTGGCGGTGGTAGCCTTCAAACTGTAATAATTTCTTTTCAGCTTTCCCTCCGACTTGAATCTTGATAAATGTCGTTGCCGTCAAAAGAGAAATTAGGTTTTATGATAATCAATTCCCTTTATTTTGGATTTGTGATAGTTTTTGTGATGAACTTGGTAATTATATCCACCTAATTTCAGTGGTTAATAGATAATTGTGTTGTTTTTGTAATTATAATTTTTTAATTAAAAAATAAGTTTATTTGTTTTTAATTGTGTTGGAAGAAAAGCAATAAGAAATGAACAATTTCATATCATGAAATCTGCTTGGAATAAAAAATTATTGTAAAACTGATTTTAATTACACAAAATTGATTAGGATAGCATAAAACAATATGACGCCATAGAACTTCAACAATAGTAGATATCTATCTTTTAGCTACTTTTCGTTCATATAGCTTAAGATGGGATAATGAATGGAAAGTAGATAGAAGATAGATATCAAAATGGTCATCAAACCTAAATATCAATCACTCATAGGTCAAGATATTGTCATAGAAAGCTATTTAGAAGGTGTGGTATGTTTGAAATATAAATTCATTCATGACTTTAAGGTCAATATAAAAAATTCATAAGCATTCATTGGTCATAACAATCTACTCATAGAAAGAGAGATAGTTATATACCTAAAAATATATCAATGGATTGTGATTACCATTAAACCATAACAAATTTAATTTATAAGAGCTAAATCCTATGGGAACATTTACATAATTTTCCGAGAATGTCACTAAGTGAAAATCAACTATAACAATCATATAGGATTGTCATAAGGATCATTCTTGGACTAGATTAATAGTGATAAAGATAACTATTATTCCCTAGGTTCATCCACATTAAATATTATCTAAGAAGGTGTCACAATGTATGTCAAGGGCTTAAAGTAAAAAAAGATGTGGCATAGGTCAAAAAAGATAGTACAGTCATTTAATGACTCGTATGAATAGCAAGTATGATAGTTTATTTTATTTTGGATCACATCATACAACAATTGTCATGAAAATGATAATTTTCATTGTCCTCTCCTACAATATTATTAATTTTTAAGGTTTATCATATAAAGTAATATCAAAGGAAACATAAATTGTTGAAGGATTGATATGCTAAAATAGTCTAAAAGTTGTCAACAAGCTCTTTAGTCTAGGCCCTATCATGAAATAAAATGGATCATTATACAAATAAAAAATAATGGATTCACAACATCATCATCCCATGATAATTATATCAAGTACAAAATGTTACATTTATTTGGTAAAAGGACTTTTATAACAACATTATGAAGATTTTCCTATAATGAAATGTTGTAATGGCCTTTTGAATACTTATATCATCTTTGCATATTGTCATATATTGGTATATTTAGAGTGAAAAAAACCATATTGATTGTATTGTTCCTTAATATATAACCTAATTGTCCAATTCACACGCCTAAGACATTTGTCGACCAAACAACTTTTTTTGAAATAACAACCATGATGAAGATACGACAATATGTTGCACTTTCACAACAACACGCATAAAGTGTCGTATGAAACACAATGACACAAGAGAACTAGTTCCACATGAATGACCTCACCGGTTCTACAAGCAAGGTGGCACCATATGAAAACTACCAATCATGAGATAAAACCCCATGATGAACCTACGAGAGGGGAAGCGACACCCAAATGATAATTGATACTAACCCATTATCATGTTCTCTTAAAACAAAAGACAAGTGAAGGATTAAGAAATAATCAACTTCAAATCCATACTAAGACACTCTTACAAATTCAAACAATACCACATAAACCCACACAGACAATGGAATAACTTAGAGCTAATACCTCTTGATTAGATGACTCAACCACCAATTTTTAAAACAAGGAGTAAGAAGAGCATAACAACCACCTCCAATCTAATAAAAATAAACATAACAAAACATGAACACAATGAAAATCCCTCACAAGAAGTTTCTTTACTAAGAGTTACAAACCCTCAACCATTAGTTTACTATATAATAATTATTGTACAAGATTTAATTAGGAGAAATAGATGTGCAAAGACCATGATGGCTATTGGTACATACCCTCTCCCTATACCTTGCTGCCATTATCTCATTGCTGGCATTATCTCATATTTAAAAAATAAAAACATCCAAAAAGTAAAAGCAAAAGTAAAGCCAATACTTAAAATAATATTAACTTGTTAAAGAGTCCATCCAATGACTTGACATTATCACGTTGTTGCTGCATCGACCGAAAGATTCTATTTTCCTGCCTTAATAGTTGAAAGTTTAGCTAGGGCTAAATGAATCGGTCCTAAGCCTTACCTCACATACTTTTTACTGTCACCATGTGTTGCTTACCCTGTCTTTAAATTGGAATCATCCCTGTCATTTGGATCCCATCTTTTGTAGCGTTGCCCCACACCATTCTGAGGTTTACTTACACTTTTCATTTCACAGAAACGATGTCTTAACGGAGTGGAAGCAGCTGCCGCGAAGGGAAGGTAATTGCTTTGTTACTCTCTGTTTTCGTAAGGGTTTGATAAAGAGCAGGGAAATATCGGGGTTTAAATTGTTTCTACAAATTGAGTGTCTGCAGACTAACGAATAGGTGTGTTTTGCGATTTGAAACGCAGACTGGAAGGCAAAGTGGCAATAATTACAGGCGGCGCATCAGGAATTGGAGAGGCCACCGTTTGGCTATTCACAAAACATGGAGCGAAAGTCATAATTGCAGACATTGCAGACGAAGCGGGTCTCAAACTGGCGGAATCCGTTGCTCCGTTGGGAACATTCGTCCACTGCGATGTGAGCAAAGAGGAAGATGTGAGCAAAGCCGTGGATTTGGCGGTGGAAAAGCACGGAACACTGGACATAATGTTCAACAATGCGGGAACCATCTCTTCGGAGATAAAGAACGCGGTGGACTATGACATGAAGAAATTCGAGCGCGTGATGAATGTAAACGTGAAGGGAGTAATGCACGGCATAAAGCACGCGGCGAGGGTAATGATCCCTCTCAAAAAGGGCTGCATACTAAATACGGGGAGCATAGCAGGGATATTGGGAGGAGCTGCTCCGTATTCCTATACCGCCTCAAAGCATGCCGTTCTGGGCTTGACTAAAACTGGTGCAGCCGAGCTGGGGAAACACGGAATAAGGGTGAACAGCGTTTCTCCGTCGGGGCTCGCAACATACTTTTCCATGCAGCACTACGACGAGATTACAGAAGAGCGTAAGGCGGAGGTGGAGGGATTTTTCGAGAGCAGAGGCAACTTGAAGGGGGCAACTCTGAAAGTAGAGGACATGGCAGAGGCGGCTTTGTACTTGGCCAGTGACGAATCAAAATACGTCAGCGGCCACAACCTGGTTCTCGATGGTGGCGCAAGTGTCGTAAATCACAGCTGGGGATTCTATCAGTGAATACTTTTTAAGCTTTATGCGTGTCCTTGTGGTGGTCGGTAGCCTCCACAAACTCTAGTAATGTCTTTTCAGCTTTCCCTCCGACTTGACTCCTGATATATGTCGTATAGCTGGCTATAAGCCTACGCAAGATATCCCTTGCTTTTTAACTAGATACTTCAACGATGTTGGGGTTTAGCAAGAAGTAAGCATGTTTTCATGAATGTGAAGGCTTCCACAAGATTAAAGCTTTTAGTCGTGAGGGTTTATTTATTTTTTATAAATATATATTAACTTATTTATAATTGTAAAAAATATCTTTTAACTTGTAATTACGCCGAAGGCGTCCCCACATTCAACTTTTCCAACCTCTTTTCGCATCAAACGGTACAGATTGACTAAGAGACAATAGACTACGATGTAGCGAACCTCAGCAGTTAATCATGGTCATTTTGTGGTTGTATCGTATGCAAGTTGCGATGATTATGAGCTAGCTCTTTGTATTGGACTCTATGACAAAAGAGCAGGGCTGACACACTATGAGGGAATTACCCGTGCTTAATTTATGAATTATTACCATGTTTCAGTGTTTGTTTCAGAGTTTTTATGGTATTTTTGGATGTCGGTTTTCATGGCATTTTGTAATTGCTTCAAATTTTGATGGTTGTGATGACGATGCACTAGCTTTTCCTACTAGAGTTTAAAGCACAAGTGCAGGGCAAGGAAGGATAGATTAGGGCTGACACCAAATGAGTGGTCTAGTAATCAGATCGCAAACAACATGTGGGTACTTCAGAATGCCCGAAGTTTCGCCTTGGAGGTGCTTGCGGTTGTTATTTTGGTGGTACGTCTTCATGGCCTTAACCAAGAAGGGCAATGCCTTCTTGTGCCAAAGCTTCGCTGGTGTACAGAGAAACACCACTGTGGCGGATCCCGTTGCGCAAAATCAGAGACGCCAGAAAAGCCACTATGCAAACCCTAGGTTTATATGGTTTTCTAAATACTTTCTTTTAAATTTGCAAACCCTAGATTCATATAGTATTGTGCATCAGGGTTTGAAGCTGTGTAGAAATGGCAAAAGTTGCAAATGGGGCTCAAAACCCTCAAAATCTTTTGGCAGCGGTTGTGTTAAAAAAACTCGCCAAAAGCTCTCTGGGTATCGATGTGGTGTTACATGTGAAGGCCAGGAACGATGAGGAAATATACTGAATATTACAGGTAATACCATCTTAATTGACTAATCCGATTGTGTACAGATTAAAAAATAAGAACTCGTTCAAATCATTGTTTAAAACCACACGCTGTAATTCATGGTAAAGATAAGTCCAGACTGTTAATTTACTGTGGTTTCTCCTCTTTTTCTCAGGTTGGGGTATATTGATAATTTCATCAACAAGGGCGATGCTTCCTCTGTTGTTGAAGCACATTAGTAATGTTAGAGCAACTAATTGTGTGCTCAATATGTAAGCAATCCAATCATATTATATGTATAACGTTGTGCGCTACATTCATGTGAGTAAGAATAAAGGCATCTATATATATTGCATATACACACTGTAAATGATTGTGATTTCAGATGGAGTGAAGTGGGTCCATATGTAGCAACTTCTTGTTTTTGCTCTAGTCGGAAAATGTAACAGATGGATGTCTTAATAATAAATGATAAACAATGTAATAGAAGTAGTTCTGGAAATAAAGAATAATTGAATAAAAGAAGTTGTCTAGAATTAGTCTTTGCATTGATTGTTTCATCCTTAACTAAAATGCATTTGCAGAAATCTCATGCATGTGAAATTCTTAAGCATTAATACTTGGTCATCATAATAAATTTTGCAACTCTATGTGTTATAAATTTTTCATAGAAATCGGCAACATCATGATTGCTTTTATTGGATATGAAGATCGGGAAAACATACCTATTTTCTAGTATTCATTTCATACCTAGCCTTTTAGATAAGCTTCTTTCAAGTTAAGTCCCAAACATAGGATGCACTGAATGTAGTGCACACATGTTTGCAAGGATTCAACCACAATAAATTGAATGCCTTCTTCTTACCCCTACACAATTGACAGAAAACAATTGTTTCCTTCATGGAGAATCTTGAAAATAAGTATTCTTCATAAGCATAGTGCATACACTTTACTTTTTAGGTATGACAGGGAAACCTTTTTCTAGGTGGTTGTTCATTCTCTTAAAGTGAATAATGTAGATATACCTTTCCATTATAGTTGGAAGATTTGGATCTTTCTGCTTCAGCCATCTTCCAACTTGAGGGTATGCACTATTTTCTTCTGCTCCTTTATCTTAAAACTGTGATTGTGTTGTCTACATATGAACGAGACAAAAATTGTTGGAGTCATCACACTGTCAGCTTATAACATCGAACTTGTTTGTACTTGGAGATAACACTTGATTGGGACACCCCTTTCCAAAGAAATCACTCAAAGCTCTATTTGTGCTAAGTCAGTGAAATTTTTATTTTCATTTTCATTTATCACTTGAACAAATCCAGATTTTGAATGTTCTATCACATTTCTACTTAACATAGGAACACACTGTGGACATGTTGAATTGTTGTAATCTGGCATGCAACTTAAGGTATGCAAACTCTAATTCTCCATTGCATCCATGGTATTGCTATGGGAAATATGCTAAAAATTAAAAAGCAGAATAATCAACACTCACTGTATTTTGTTCATTGTATGTACATTGTTCTCTAACTGAGGTGAGACTTTGTTTTCAATACTACACTTCTGAACCATTTCCACAATTGAAAGTGGACAGAGGTTTTGGGAGAATCAACCTGTGGGCGTATTAACTTTCTTCTTTTTGGATTACAAGAATTAGGTTCTCCACAGCTATGTTTTGTTTGACCCTCCACCTGTTTTCCATCCTTGCAGATTTGACTTCATCACTTAAAATTTATAAGTCTATCTTCAATTATTGGTTCATCACTAGCTTTTGCATCTTGCATATTATCATCTAGATTGGTTGATACTTAAAGTTCATTGCTTTCAATTGATAAAAAATTCCTTTGGCTTTTGTGGAAAGACAATTTCGCAGGACTTATTTCTCTTAAAAGATCTTCATGCTTTGTATCATGTCCAACACCAATTTCTTGGACTCTCTTTAAACGAGAAAAAACACTTGGTTTTACAGAAATATTATTAGACCTTAGAGTATGCATTCCACTAGGAAACTTAGGCAGTCCTATAATATCTAATGTCAAACCATCTTGAAACTCATCCACACTCGGTGACGAGTTATCACTAATGTTGTTTGCATGTGAGAACTTGCCTCAATTTTTTACAGTCTTCAATTACAGTGTTTGTTAGGGTTGGAGACAAGAAATCTAAAGATAATGTCTCAAGGCATTTCAGTTTCATGGTTTTGGGGATTTGAAGCAATGATAAATTCCCTAGTATTATTTTCATAAATTTCACCACTAGCATTTTGATTTGTTGCATTAATGAGAATTTCTCTTGAAATAAATGCTTTCTTTACATTTTCTGTAATATTTGAATACCTTACATGAAATGGTTGGAAGACAGAATTTAGTTGGTCATTCTTACAAGTAAACCCTCTTATGGAATGCAACATAGATCTTTTCTCTCCATGTGAGGTATCATACATATTCTATGAAGCCTAAAAATCTCCCTCACATACATTATGTCTAGCAAGACAAGCTCCTTTGGATCGTAAATCCTCGTGAACTCATTCCCTCCTGGATATCAGCATAGGCTCTACATCTTAAGCACCATATATGTTCTTTCCAACATGACAATCTTCTCTCAGTGGAGGATCTTTATAAATTCCTTCATTAGTGAAAAGGCTCATGCCAGCTTCTTGAAGTAGGCTGGCAGTTTCAGATTGAAGATCTAATCTAGGAAGATCCTGACCATTTTCAAAATAGTCACAAACTTCATGAACATGTGGCTCAACTTTCTGTGATGCAAATAACTCCCACATCAAAAAATGACACAAGAAAAGTATCCCTTTATTAATACTCTTGAAAGTACAACAATCACAACAGAGAGTGGTGTTGTTTCAACATTGACAATTCTCAGCATAATCACCTGGTCCTATGACAAATCAAACTCAAGTTCTTTTGTAGAGCGATAGTTTTCAATAATTTCACCCATGAAATCTTCTTCTCAAAGGGGATAACATTCCAAAAAACTCCTAAAGAAAACCTAAAAAAATGTCAAATTAAAGAGTACCATCAAGATATGACAAATTGGATAATGCCTCCAACTCCAAAAACAGTCCTCACAATGCATAAAGTAACTATATCCAGGAAAACTGAAGCACATGGTGGCTAAACTGGATGATAAAAATAAAATAAATTCTATTGCAAACTTGTGTTGGGTATGATCTTCTAGATTGCTTGAATGCATTGCAGTCAATGTTCATTGATCCATTGGTTGTCGCCTCAAAAACCCCATAGATTTGTCTTTGTTCATATTCAAACAAGAAAAATTTCATGCTTGGCCTCACACGCCTAACAACCTTAGCATGTGAACTAGGAAGCCCAAAAAGCTTAATACCAAAACAATCTTTCTTAATTCTTTTGTTAGACATAAAAATCATACCCTCAAAAGCCCCTTGGGGCCCACTAGTCTCACAGTGTGGACTTCTTTAAGTAAAGGTTTCAGATTCATTATAACTAAAATTGGAACAAAATTAACAAATATGTCTTCGGCGTACCCATTGCACACGAAAGTGCAATTGCTAGTAATATTTTATATTATAACTTTTGAACTTGAGGGTGTTATAATAAAGGAAAATAATTTTATTTTGGGTTTAATTTAGGCTAAACAAATCAAATGTATTTATGTAAGTATACATTAATTTGAATTAATAAATGAAATTTGAAGTTATATATAATTTTAAATTAAGTGTTAAAATATGAAAAGTAAATATGATCAAAGAAGGTGTTTAGCTTTATGTTAGAAGAAGAAGAATAGTTATGTCAGTGTAATCAATTTGGAATGTCTCAATATTAGAAATGTAAGATCTCAGTCTATAATTTGTCTTAAGATCCAAATAGTCAATAAACTTTATGAGGGATTAAATCTAAGAGTTTAGTTCATTTCAACAAATGTAGATCTAATATTTTCTTGCATAAATGATCTACTATAATGCACAATCATGATTCTTGCTTCAACAAATTCACCTATGTCTACTTCACTATCTAGACTGGTAGTATTTAGAAATACTTTAAAGTACTACTAGATCACTAGCATTCATGCTCTCCTAGGTCAACTTCTAGAAAAGGATGATTGTTATGATTGTGTCGATGGTGAAAAATAATAGCTTCAGTTGTGCAAATACTCTTGAAAATTTATTTTATTTCGCCAATGGAAATTTTCCTAGCATGCTCCTTTAATGTGAATGATCAAATGAGATAGGATGATTTAGTGGATGACAATATCCCCAAATGAATGCAATTAAATATATTTACAAGGACATAGCAATAAAAAATACAAACATGTGTTTAGTCATCTCTATGCAACAAAGAAATGGGTGAGAGCCAAGCAAAATTCAAATTTGAATGGTCAATTTGTAGTCACAAGATTGGATCCTACACCCATAAAAATTACTTAGAGAGGAAATGGAGATAATAAAATTTAAAGTAGATAACAAATGTGTGGAAATAAGTGTATGAGTATGCAAAACAAATAAAAAATTGGGTTGAATATCAAAAATTTGTGTGTATATTGGCAAGGTGGAGCATAAATATGTAGGAATGTTAATACATAAATGATTAAGGGCATAGAGAAGAAGCGCAACATCACACAAGGTTGTGTCATTTGTCAACATATAAACATATTAAGCCATTCTTTGAAAATGGGCATAAAATTAAATGAGAAATGACATGAATATGAAAAATTTACTTTTATTTTGCCACTACTTTGAGGTGCATGAATCCTAAAGTGGTCATTTATCTTAAATAATGTGGCACTCACAAGCATGCATGTAAATTAAATATCAAAATGAATATCATTGTAAGTACATAGGACTTTAGCATACATACTCCATAGGAACCTACAAAATAAAAGAAAAATGCCAAGAGTAGATTTTGTTATATAACTAAAAGTGAAAATAATTACAAGTCTTATGGGACATTATTGGACTTGACCTCTTCTAGGTTTACTTGGAAGCCTTAAATCTAAACATTATTTAGGGGCTATCATAACCAAATGAACTATTAAATTCATACCCAATGCAGGTGATCTTGAATAAATTTTTAATTGGAAGCTAATGGGTATGTGCTAGATCATCATGGAAAAAACAGGCCCTTAAGTGGCAAAAAATTCAAAAAAATCAGAGTTAGGCAACTTGACATAAAAATTTAAATAAGTTATCTATATTATTTTAAAAATATGTAAGAATAGAATTTGTAGAAAATTGAATTTAGATTCTAAATTACTAGGTTTATTTATAAAAAAAAAAAATCTATTTGGTGAAAATTTGAAATTTCAATACAATAGTACTTAAATTTCAAGGAAAAAATAAGAAGTAGGTGTATGTCTGACCACCCTAGCCACATTAAAATGATAATATTTTACATATAAGTAGAGGAATCATGTTCCAATGTGATGCATATTTTTTTGTAATTTTTTTTCAAGTAAATAATTAATTATAATTTTTTCGACAACTTTAAAAAAATATAAATACTCATATGTCTAACCACCTTAACTTGGTCAAAACTTCATGAAATTCATTTTTTTCTTTTTTAATCTTATAGTATGTGAAGCATAGAATGTGACGCATGTTTTGGATTTAAAAAATATGATATCGTTTGAAAGCTATAGATGTTTTTCAATCAGCCTAAAAATCAGGACTTTAGTCGTAATTTAATAGAAAACGAATAATAATTATTTATTAAATTCAAAGTAAAACATAATTTATATTGGTAGAAAGCTAAGAATCTCCTTTAAAAACCCTTTTTGTTTCATCAATTTTGTGTAAAAAAAAAGTCATCAGCCACATACCCATCATATTGCCACTTTTTGGCCCATCATGATCCTGCACATACCCTAATCACTTTGTCAAATAATTCCTACAAAATTATAGCTAAGGTCCTTGCACTATGCATCTATCATTTACTTTCACTTATTATCTACCCAAATATTAATTTTATAAAGAGTATATACATCTTGGATAATATCATTACCATTTGTTAAGGCATGGAATGGGCTAGGTGTTATAAGCAGTAGGCCATTTTCATATAGGCTCAACTTCACTAAAGCATACAAATCCATTGAATGGGAATTTAATTTAGTCATGCTTTAGGATCTTGAATTTGGCCCCAATTTCCTCAAGTATATCCAAATTCTCTTTAGAGATATCTCGGTTTGTCTTAGTTCATTAATGGTCAACCATCATCTTCCTTTGAGAATTTTTATTTCATTCACCAATGATGACCTTTGGAATAAAATCTATATGTTCTTGTAGTTGAAGAATTTGGTTATTTTCTTTCTAATGTGATCTTGCAGTAGAGGGTTAAAAGTATCTATCTTCTCAATTCCCCTCTCCAGCTTGTTAATGGATATTTTTTTATAACTCCTTTCTCTCACTTGGAAGAGAGATATAATAGGAGTCATGCACCGCAATATGTTAACATCTTTTCCCTTGATTTTGAATCTAGTATTCAATGGAATAATTTTGTTCTTGAAACAATTTTATTTTTGAGATTCCTTCTTTCCCAAACCCTATTTGCTTGATTCTTATGGCTAGAAATATATTTCCCATGGGGAAGAGTTTGAGTTTCTTGGTAGTCCCTTTACTTTTTAGCCCTCTTCTACTACTCATTGGTAGGTTATGCTCACTCTCGTTGAGAAAAAAAATCACTTTTGGATTTCCAAACCACTTTTCCTTCTTATGAAATTCCAAATCTATCTCTAATTGATCATAGTTGTTCATTTGTATTATTCCTCTTATTGAGCCCCCTCCAAATACTCCTACTAGAAGCTAGAGAGATTACTTGAAGACTTTCTTGGACCTCCTTAGATAAAGGAAAAGAGTTTCATTGAGTCACCTAGGAATTTTATTTCCTTCCTCATGGGTTTGGTGATCTTGATTGAATTGATACTTATAAACTATTGAGAATTAAGGTGTCTCAACCATGGAAATTCCTAATTTTATTTATTATTATTTGGGATTTTCTCATAACTTGTTTATGTTTTATTATATCTAACTTAGACTCACTTGGAAATGGGGCATTGGAATTTAAGGTGGTATATTTTCCAAGTGGCGATGCCTTGGAATTTCTATTGTAAGTTATCATTAAGGTGGATATACATAGTAAATTTGGAGTGCCCTATTTTGGAGAGAGTTACAAACTAGGAATCCAAGTTGGGTGAATTATTATGATAAAATATGATGGTTGTAAGAGACATTATCTATTTCCTATTTTTATCCTATTTGTTAGAATCTTCAAGGGTGGCATTGTAAATTGGGTCAAACCTAGATGTCAAATATCTAGTGATTTTAGCACCTTGTTTAGAAAACTACTCATGGTTTTTATTTTTTTAATTTACTGTAAATGTATGAATGTATTGGAATACTATTGAAATTACTCCAAAATTATTTTTTGGTGATATACTCTTGTGAAAGCTTTCTCTACAAGAGTGTTTTAATTTTATATTATATTTTAATTTAATACCTTATGAAGCTTTTGGAGTGTGGGCTTTTGTCTCAATAGGGTTTTACCCATATAAACATGAATGCGATTTGTTATATTGTTTATGCTTTCATATGTTTTTTTCTTATTTTCTATATTTTTTTATTAGATCTATAAAAAAATTGTACACTTATTCTCTCAATATTAATATAGGAAGCTTATTTTGCTACCCATTGATTCCTTACAAGCGGTATTAGAGATTGTAGACCTTTGATTTTAGTTGTTGGTGTTTTGATCTAATCTAGATTTGAATGAGAGCTAATGTTGAAGAGTAGTGTGTGCTCTTATTATAGGAAATATAGATGGAAAGAACATTAGTGAGGATTAAGGTTGAATTTTTTTATGTAAACTTCAAGTTGTGGAAGATAAAAATGGAGGATCTATTGGTAGATCATGATTTGCGGGGTTTCATTAATGAGAAATTTCGAAGACCTACAAATATAATTGCAATTGCTCAATATGACATTATAGACCAAAATGAAATGGTCTCATAAGATTATATTTTGTAGATATGATGTTTATTACTATCCATGAAGAACCTACTAAAAAATATTGTGGTAAAAATTAGGTGAAATATATCAAGCAAAGTCCCTAGTTAACAAGTTATTTCTATGGAAGAAATTGTATTCCTTAAAAATGGAGGAAGGTGGAAACATTGTAAACCACCGTAATACTTTCAACATGTTGGTGGGTCAATTGAATTCGATGGATGTGAAGATGAATGAGAAAGAAAGATGTCAAACCTTTTTATGTTTTTATCTAATTCAAAGAGAGACTAATAATGGCACTGATTAGGAGTACTTTTGTTACATTGAAGGTGAATATATTATTGGTTCTTTATTCTTTGAATAAATGAGAAGGAAGGTTTCCATCAAGACCAAAGAGGCCTTAAATTTTAAAGGTAGATGAAAAGAAAGAGGCAAGAAGAACAAGAAGCAATGAGAAAATACAATATCCAAGTTTAAGGGGAGATCAAAGTCTCCTAGAAATTCCAAAGTGATAAGCTAGAATTGTGGATAATTTAGTCATCTTTGAAAAGAATGTAAAGAAAAGAAGGAAAAAAATAGAAATTTGGCTCTAATTCTTAATCCAAAAAGGAAAATGGTGAATCCTTCATCATAGAAAATGTGTAAATGTGTGCAAGTGATAATGCATGCTTAATTGAGTCAATCACATCCTTTCATGTGACCAATAATAAAGATTAGTTTTCATTGTATGAGGAATTTGATTGAGATAAGGTGTACATGGGTGGTGTTTCTCATTTAAAAACTATTGTTCATGGTAGAGCACAAACTAAAGTTCTTGATGATTAAGTAAATAAATTAGTATTGTTATACATATCCCTAGGTTAGAATGAAATATTTTATTTGTAAGAAAATAAATTGATGTAAGTGTGCAAGTTATCCTTTTGGTGTAGGATGCAAGATGGTTACAAGTTTTAAGGTGTGAACCGAAGGAAATAGTGTGCTCCACCTTTTAGGAGATGAAACACACACAAGAGGGGGATGTCCTCTTTCTATTTCACTCTTAATTTATTCAAGGAAACCCTAGAGATCTCAACCTAATAATCCAATTAGGATAAGATATTGCTACAAGGTCTCCTTAGGTGTGATTAAAAAGGGGGTTAAGCACTAAGCAAATGCTTAGAAAGAGTGATGCAAACATGAATAAACTAAACCCTAGAAACTTAGAATATGAAATCAGATAGCAAAACAAAAAGATACAAAGAGGTACTTGGAGAATTAGAGATGAATAAGAAAGGCCTAGAAACACTGAAATTTGTTGCTTTTGATGTGTATTGGGGCTCATACGCCAAACTAGGTGATTTAGTCCCAGTTTAGGGTTTTTTTTTTAATCAAAAATTTGCAACTGATAAACCAAGATCTATAGAAAATGACTAAAAAATTGGTATACTGGTACTCATACACCCAAGGTGGTGATTTGGTCCTACTATTAGGACTTTTCCAAAACTCTAGTATCCTCTAGTGATCTTTTGTAGCTTCTCACATTCGATATCTGAGTCTAAAATTTTGAATTCTACCTTGTAGGTGAGTTTCCGTGAAGACGAAAACTTCTTGACAACTTTGATAATTTTCTTCAATCTTGCAACTCTTTCTTCAAAGGATCTTCAAGCTCGAAACACCTAGATCTGCAATCACACATGTAGAGGGGGAAAAATGTTGATTTGTTAGTGGATAGGGGTTTGCCTTGGTCAAACCCTATTTTGGTAATCAAACCTTGAAATGAAATGAAATAGAATGAAGGAATTGTGTACGTTAGAAAGTGTCAATCAAATTGAATCTAATCTAATACACCAATGAAACATTAGATTGAAGAAATCAAATTAAATAAAGTAAATGCAAAGTCTAAACCGTAGCTTCTTCAAATTCTTTTCATTGTCCTCTATCTCCAAGGATTCGCTTCAAGATGCTTTCTCTCAGTTGTTTAAAATAGCAGCTTGTAGAATGGTAGCTTGAGAGAATGAGATTATTAAGAATGCGTATGCATCTAAAAGATTGAACTATTGAATTAAAAATGCTATGAATGCTAAGATGCGACTATAATAACTACACATGAAAATGTGAGATTCGAGGTCCTTTTCAACTCATGAAAGGGCTGTATTTATAGATTTTTGAAGGTAGGAATTCGATTGGCCAAGATCGACGGTTGAGTTCAAACTTGTTGAAATGAATGGTGAGAGATCAAGAATTCGAAAAGGAGATGGAATTCTGAGAGACAAACAATGAAGAGACAATTGAAAGGTGTCTCTCATAATTAAATAAATAAGTATTTAATTATGTGTGAAAGAAATATGAAAAGGTTTTAATTAAATATTGCAAATATTTAATTATGTGAGAAAATAAAAAGCCTTTTAATTAAATATTAAGAATATTTAATTTTGTGAGAAGAATGGGAAATTTGGAAAAATGATTTAATTAAATATTGAAAGTATTTAATTAAATGTGGAGGGAAGAATATCATTTAAATTTGGAATTTAAACCTGTGATAATTAATGTAAATAAATTATAAAATTTATTTAATTAATTAAGAGGAAGGTAGCATTAATTAAATAAACTTTATTTATTTAATTAAATTAGAAGAATTAGAAAAATGAATAATATAAATAAATAATTAAATTTATTTATATGTAGATGACTTAAGAACATTAATTAAATAATCCATATTTAATTAATTAACAGGTTCGATTGACCGTGACCATTTTTAGATGTGTACAGGAATGATGAATGAACAATATGCAATGTTGCAACTCACCAAACCCTTGATATGAATACTGCAATATTATTTGAAATGGCTAGCATGAATGTAGCTCTTGACTCTTTATTGAATGCTATAGATCTTGACTTGAATTCTTTCTTGAATCATAAAAACCTACATCACAAATGTTAGCTCAAAAACACATATGATGCATGATGAATTTGACATGATGCTTGAATCTTGAATGTAGATCCAAAATGTTGGATAGCCAACTCTTGAATGCTCTTGAATGCTCTTGATCTCATAAAATTGCTAGTATACTTTCTCATGAAAATTTCTTAGGAGAAAATATGTGAAATAACCTTGTATTTATACTTGTTTATGCCAAATTTCCAAAAATTACAACACTACAAGTCGAAATCAAATCTAGGAGAATAAAATCCCACCAAGAATTGAATTCAAAATATGTCCTTGAAGCTAAAGCAAGACTCATACGCCAATTGGGACATATGAGTCCCAGTAGCCTAAGCTTGGGATACAAATTTCAAGAAATGCTAAGTTCTATGCCAAATTCAAGAGCAGGCCTCGAGACTTAGGTGGGACCGATACTCCCAAAAAGGTGTATGAGTACCAGATCACTAAATCTGGAACACAACTAAAAATCATGAATTATGATTGGTCATTTATTAAGTGCCAGGATTATCCTTAGAAAGATGCATTAAATAAGGCTCGTGGATGCAAAATAGGACCAAATAAGGCATAAAGAAGCCCAATTTTAGTAGGGAGGGCCCAAACAAGTGTGAAAATATAAAGGGATACATTTTTTCTACACTACATTTATCCCCCACTTTAGTGAGAGGGGAAACTTGCTTTAAAATCACACTAAATTAGACAAACTCACATCAAGAGGGGTCCAAGTGTACCAATGCGGATGGTATAGGATGACAATGATCAAGAAGGTTGTGCAAGCCCCTAGGATCAAGATCCTATGGAAAACCGACATAGGCACAAAAGAACACACATGTAAATGATATAAGTAAAAACAACAAGGTACAAGCATACACTACTAAAGACATAAAGAAAGAAAAAAAAGAAAAAGAGGGTGGATCAAGCCTCGATAATTTGTCCAACGCAATGTGGATCAGATCTAAGTTGTTTGTCCAAAAATATTTACAAGTGGAATGTGATGTCCACTATTCAAACTAAATGCACACACACAAGGGTTAGTGAAACCTCAAGTCATCCATTAGGTGAGCTCCAGAGACACATACACTCATGGCCAGTATGCGCTCACACATACAAGTGGCTACAGGAAAGTCACACCTAATTTTGGATCCCATATGCTAACCATAATCAATCTATACCTCCTAGTAACTTTGATAAGGCGCCACACAAAAAAAACACAAAATTCATAAGGCAAGCAAAACTTTGTATGCTTGACACCCATAAACAAGCAGGATGGCTCCACATGCAAGCAAAATGTGTTATACAAGGTGGCCATATAAGGGCTATTATAAATATAAAATAGTGTAAAGGTACGTTCAAAGGAGTTTTTCTTAGTTCATGTAAGGTCTTAACTTAGGGAATATTGTGCCTAATGTCTCCAAGAGAGGACCAATCGAAGAATAGAAGATTCACAAATTAAAGGGATGTAGTGTATCGCATCAAGCGACTAAGAGGAATATAATATGCTAAGAGATATCACACTCTTGAAGGACATCACACCCAATGCCACCACAAAGCGAAATATGCATCACACATGAAGTAAGAATACACAATAAAACATGAGTTAAAATATGCAAAAGAATAATGCAAATGTATGCCCCCACTTTAAAGAAATTGCTAAACACCATGTTGTGAGCAATTACTTTAAAGTAGAAAATGATAAATGCTAACAAAAAAATTTACATGAGAGCTTATTTGGAAAGCCCTATGCCAAGTCATATGTTTCCAAGTAAAGCTACATCATGAAAAAGGGTTTCCCCCAAAATGAAATCCCAAAATCACATAAGGGATCCACTAATTCGGGGTCACTGTCTTTGCTACAATGCTTTTAGAGAGCTCAAAACTGACATCATTCCCAAAATACACATGGAACAATAAGAATGACACAAAGAGAATGAAAACAAAGAAATTTTTTTAGGTCAACATGGAAGAGACCTAAATATCTTGACGCCTTGCATCATCCCCAAAAGGAAAACACAAGATAAAGAAAAAGATAAAGGAAAAGCTTTTGGGTCAACATGGAAGAGACCTAAGTGTCTCGACGCTTTGCATCATCCCCAAAAGGAAAACACAAGACAATAAAAGGATAAGGGAAAAACTTTATGAGATAAAGAAAAATGTAGGTACAAATAGAGGAATGTCACAAAGAGGGAGAGATATATATACATCAAACGAAATAGTACGGGGGATCACATTACACACATGCAATCACATAAAAGAAACATGAAAAGGAAAAACAAAGGCAACACTAGTAAGGAACATGCAAGTCAACCTATAGTAGGTCATTTGCATCCCAATCTTGTTTAGCATATACGAAAGGCAAGAAACTAGTCACAGGGACAACAACAAGTGTCGAACTAGGAGTATCACCAAGTTCAACACTCTTCTTAGGAGAACTATCATTTAAGCTCATAGAAGAGGAAAACAATGAATTCAATTCATTATGCACTTCTTCATTAATTTTAGTAGTCTCATCATCATCGTCTAAGTTAATCACAATAGGAGGTTGAATGATAATGTCTAAGGAAGGTGCTAGTCCCTGTTGTGGTCATGATACATGATATTTTTGTTGTGGTGAAAAGAGAGAATCCTCGTGTATTGCTTCACTTAATTTTGGATGTTGATTTTCTTTTTTGTTCTCTTTATTTAACCTTCGAGCAATAGAACGATGTCTATTCCTACACTCTCTATCATTTCTATTTCTTTTAGTACAATTTTCAAGTTGTGTTTGTGTAGGAGCGGGTTTATCAACCATATTTTTATTTTCTTCCCTAAGGGGAGGTACGGAAGGAACCATCTAGGAGGTTGTTCAACCACTTTTTGTTTAGCTTTGTAAACTTGTTTTATCCTAGGAGGTATGATGGGATTGTTTTGGTTGTCGCTTGGTCATTTGTAGGATATATGAAAGGAATTTTTCTTAGGTTGGTCTTGGTTATTTCAAATATTTTTTGGTTCTATCATGATTTCATCAAGGATAGGAGGCTCAATCATAGGTTGAGGCATGTTTCGAAGGGATAAATTTGTTATGTGTTTTGCCTAAAATTTTTGATAGGATTTGAAAACGAAGTCCTCATGAGGTTTAATAGGTTCCATAGGCTCGGTCCAAAAGAAATCAAATGAAAATTTCCCACGGGAAGACACAAGATTAAATCCACTATGATGCACAGTAAATATTTCATTGTCAAAGGGAAACTTTAAACATTTATGTACAACTGACGGGACGTCTTCCATGGAGCGTATCCATGGATTTAACCAAGATTCACATGGAATTCATCTGATGTCGTGATGATGGAGAATGAGACATCTAATTATTTTGATCCAACCTTAAAGGAAGGGTGATCAAACCCATCATAGGGCAAGTGAAACCATTATGCTTTTTTATCCATGCCTTTGGTTTATCATATGTATCTTGATATATTTCATGCACAAGTAAGTTTTTTTTAGTGATCACATTCTCTCCATAGACGGGATCAATTAATATCCCATTAGTGGGCTTATCATTGATTTGGTCGGCTATGTAAAGAGGACCATCAAGTGTGTTTCTAATTATATCTTTAGATGAGAAATCAATGTCAAGAGGCTTTTTAGTTTGGCCCTTACGAGGTACAATTTTGATCAATCCAACCATTACTATCCATAGGGTCTTGTTCAATAGTATCCATAGGACCTTGTTCAATACTATCCATGTTTTCATCATTCGTGTCAACATTCATCACATCATTCTTCTTGGTTTCACTAGCTTTGACAAATGAAATATTATGATTTGGTATAGGGTTGGTAAAGATTTGTAAGTTTTGGTTGGGAGGGGCAACAGACTTATTTCCTTGATAATTAACACCTCCAATTTGAAGTTGACTAGAATCAATGAGGTCTTGCACAATATGTTTAAGATGCTTGCAATGTTTCATATCATATCCATTTTTTCAGTGATAATGACAATAGGAATTAGATCTAAAGTTCAGGGTAAAGGCTTATTAGGATCAGGAGTTCTTACGGGAGGTAAGGAAATCATTTTATGTTCTAGAAGTTGTAACATTGTGTTATGGAGGGTATCGGGTAAGGGAGTAAATTGTCTAGTCAGATCCCCAAATGTAAAAGGATTTCTCTTCTTTATAGTAGCCACTTGGGTATCAACATGTTGGGTTGGTTGAGGGGGATTTAGTTGAAGACAAAGGAAGAAGAAGATGGTTCAAGAAGAGATATATGAAGACAAATGACAAATTAATAAGGGAAGTAAGTTAAGTATAATTATATATATAATATAAGAATTATATACAATTATGCAATAATGATGTTTGCATCAATTATTGAACCTTAGAAGTAATTATGATTCTTTAATATGAATATGGATAATAGATTCTTATTTGTTTTATCTACACTAGCAATATCTTTTGAATGTGAAGAACAGATCAAACCATTGAGAGAAATGTATATATACAAATTAGTATCTACAACTACAACAAATTGACCAAAGTAAATATTTTACACTAATAAATTACACTTGCATACTGAGATATAGCATTAACATAGTTTTATAAATATTGTGGTATGCTATTTTATGTTTATGCTTTTAATACATTAATTCCATGCATTTCATATAGAACAATAAGGACTCCATTTCAAACTAAGTTATTAGTCATATTATAAGATATTTATGCCTCTACAATTAACCATGGGAAGAAGGGATGGAAGTACAAGGGGGATAGCCTTTTCATCCTAAGTAGACCACCCCTAATAGGTGCCCATGTGTCTACCATTAGTGGGCCAGGGGGATTGCATGTCTGCCCTTGGGCTTAGAGAGAGGGAGATTCCATGCTAAGTAGACCACCCCTAATGGATGCATTTGTGTCTACCATTAGTGGGCTAGGGGGGTCACCTATCCACCCTTGAGCTTAGAAAGAGAAAATACTATAGGCATCCTATTGCGTCTTCATCTCCAATCTTCCCGATGGTTGATCATTATAGTACATATAATAATTTTTTGGATCAGTACGTATAGTTACTTACCTATTTTAAAGATCAATGAATATTATAATTGTCAACTAATTTAATGAATGTTGCAAACAATACAATGATCTTGATTAATTATTTATAAATTAGTGACTAACATTATTGCAAGGTTAAAATCTAAGTTTATTGGAAGTTGTAATTTAATAAGATATACCTCTTATTTTCAAATTGTGACTCTAGGGAAAAAAATCTAAGCATGCCCAAACAAGGGACATTACAATTGGTATCAGAGCTTGGATCCTGCTAGCCTACGAGCAAGCCAACTTTAACCACCATTCAATTAGAAAAATAACTAATCAAGATTCTTCTTATGTAGGCCAATAATGCATTTCTATATGTGTGTGCCTATCATGTGTATACTTTGTGACTTACGTGTATTCATGTGTATACTCTATGACTTACATGTATTCATGTATATACTTTGTAACTTACATGTGTATACTTTGTGACTTACGTGTATTCATATCCATACTTTGTGACTTACACATTCATGTGTATACTTTGAGAGTTACATGTATTCATGTGTATACTTGTATTCATGCATATACTTCATGACTTATGTGTATGCTTCATGTATTTATGTGTATACTTCATGTATTACGTGTATCCACATGTATGCTTTATGCTTCTTGTGTATACTTCATGTATTATGTATGCTTCATGCTTTGTGTCTTATGTATACTTATGTGTATAGTTCTTGTATTGCATGTATGCTTCATGCTTCATGTGTATACTTCATGTATTATGTGTATCACGTGTATGCTTCATGCTTCCTATGTATACTTCATGTATTATGTATGCTTCATGTCTTATGTATACTTATATGTGTATGCTTCATGTATTACATGTATTCTTCATGCTTCATGTGTATACTTCATGTATGGTATGTATTCACATGTATGCTTCATGTCTTACATGTATATATATTTCATGTATTGCATATATCTATGTATTTGCTTCATGTCAAATGTATCTTCAACAAGATTACCCCATGTATATATATGATAACTTATGATTTGAGAAACACTAACAAATTAACTTATCTAAAATAGAATTATTATTAATATCCAAATGCAATAATGAAGAGTTGTAACTATTTAAGTGAAAAGGTATGACTTCCCTCAAACTTGATATAAAATGGAGGGCATTTCATTGGAGAAAGACATCCCTAACAGATTTTTCAAATTAAATTAGGTTCTCAAGAATAGTGATGATATGAGGAAGGATGTAACTCCAAGTGTGAAAAGTTGTGACCCTTCAAATATGAAAGACTATGACTCCCTCAATGTTCAATAATATATAAAAGGAGAATCATCTCCTTGTGAAGAAACCATCAATAGGGAATAAATCTATCAATCAACTTGAAAGAAAAGTATTATTTTCAAAAGGAAAATAATATCACTTGCCTTGCACCTTGGGTGAAGGGGAAAGAAGACGGGACATTAAATATCACCATTAAGATCGGGAGTGTGTGCCACGCTTCTAATCTTCATCTTAATATGTGGAAAACTACCAAAGGTTGCTTAAGAATCTAAGGCCTCTTGAAATTCACCTATTACTTTACCTCTTAAAATTGTTGACATGTATGCACGAAAAATTAAACATCTAAGCAATCATCCATGCCCAAAACAATAACTTTAAGCAAAGGCAATGAAGATAGCCCAAGGATATATTCATCAAACCCCATTAGGGTAGGAACACATTTTTTCTATTCATTTTGGGCAAGATCATAGAGCTTAATCAAATCCATCACACATATGATCTACCCCACACTCACAAAAACAATGGCAATACATGGATCAACCTTGTAACCTACAAATTGACCTAGTAAACTTATATCTTTGAACCAAATTCACTTCTATATTAGATCATTTCTTCCAAGAGTCTTCTCCTCATTCCTTTTCTTGATCAAAGTAACCCCACATTCATAAAGAACAAAGGACATCAGTATTAGGTATGTAGGTACCTTAGATAAATTTGATACAAATCAAGTTACCACAAAATTGTCACATAAGCCTATGCTAAGTTACATTATGGGCCCATAACCCACAAATCCCAAGATCATTCTCACCTATCAAACCTTGGGATAAATTGGTATTGTTTAAATAAATTAGGTACCTTCCCAAGATATGAAAATAAATCTAGTATCAAGCATGGAGATATGTCAAAGAGGGGTGATAACCTCCAATTGAATTAGAAGATGGAACAAGAAATGGATAATAGAGTAAACCTATAAATTTAAGCCATCCTATTGCTTGCTAGGAATGCTAAACTATTATACATCTTTCATTTGATTGACTTGATCAATCCCATAAATTTGTACTCAATTATTAATTACCTATGGGTATAACAAATGTTTGACTAAAACCTCCTCAATAGGAACAAACTTGCCTCAAAATTTGTTTGAATGTTTACACAAAATGAAACATAATTTATCTAAGGGAAATTATCATCCAAACATTTGGGTCCTTTACACACATGCAAAAGTGATTATGCACAAAGGAGTGGGATCTTCATGTTCACAACATTCACACAATTCATCATGATTTTAGATTTCAACAAGGTGTAATGAAGAATTTGTATCCTTGCCTCAAATCCTTTAGCTAATGAAATGAGAGAAAACTTGTTTTAAATAACAGGCCTTACCAATTTCCAACTCTTGGTTTATGAGAATTATTGGGAAATAGTAGACAATAACTTGTCTTCATACCTTATAAGACGGTATTAACCTTATTAGTAGTTAAGTTGAGACAAATATACTAACAACTACTCCCTAAGGACACCATTGTAGTATAAAGTGAGACATAATATAAGGCATCACAACAAAAACCGATTACATCACAAGAAGGAACAATCTCTAAGAAGTACAAATCTATGAAGTTAATTTGGGATCGAGGTATTGGAAAAAATGATTTAGTGACAAACTAAAATTGCTTGAGGGTAAGCAATCTTGGATGGGGAAGACTGTCATGCCCCTTAAATTGCAACACTAAAATATAAAGCATTGAAATATAAATAAATAAAAGTATAAATATTAACAACTTAAATATTATTATAATCATTATAATATAATATTATAAATATTGAAATATATATATAACTGATATGAAAATAAACATATAATATATTAAAATAAAATTAGTAAATAAATAGCAATTATGTAAAGACAACAATTGGTATGAATTCCATATTAAAAGACAACAGTCTTAATAAACTAGGTAGAGAATATATCATGGAATCGTAGGATGTGAAGGGGACAAAAGCATTGATTTTATTTGCAATAGAAGAAAGGTAGCGATCATGAATACAAGGCAGTGATTAAAGGGATGTGTGAGGTAATTAAAGTGAAGAGCAGTGCTTAATTTAAGGCAGCTATTAATAAATAAAAAAGAACTTAGATTAGTCAAGGCAACGATGAAGTTAAACAAAGGGGCATCCTTTTCAAGAGGTTATCTCCCTTCTAAGAGATGTATTTTCATGGGGATGCATAAGAAAAGAGAAATCATTTGCAAAGGGGGGAAGGAATGGAAATAAACAAAATAAGAAATCTGGTATATATATTTCCTGAGTATTAAAGCAATTCAAAGGAAATGAGAAAGAAGTCTATAGCAGCAGCAGGACAGATAAAGAGATTACAAATATATGAATGGGGAATAAGGACAGAAATATGAGTGTTTTTTGATCATAGCAGCAGATATATTAATAGGATATAATCAGACGTGGAAGAAGAAATGTGTGGGAAGAAGATGGTTCAAGAAGACAAATGACAAATCAATAAGAGAAGTTAAGTATAATTATAAATATATATATATGAATTATATATGATTATGGAATAATGATGCTTGCAGCAATTATTGAACTTTTGAAGTAATTATGATTTTTTAATATGAATATGGATAATAGATTCTTATTCGTTTGACTTACACTAAGCAATATCTTCTAAATGTGAAGAACAGATCAAATCATTGAGAGAAATATATATATACAGATTAGTATTTGCAACTAAAACAAATCGACCAAAGTAAATCCTTTGCACCAATAAATTACACCCGCATACTGAGATATAGCACTAATATAGTTCTATAAATATTGTGGCATGTTATTTGATGTCTATGCTTTTAATACATTAATTCCATGCATTTCATATAGAACCATAAAAACTACATTTCAAACTAAGTTATTAGTCCAATTATAAGATATTTATGGCTCTACAATTAACCATGGGAAGAAGAGACTGAAGTACAAGGGGGATAGCTTTTTATCTTAAGGCGACCACCCTTAATGGATGCCCGTGTGTCTGCCATTAGTGGGCCAAGGGGTTTGCCTATCCGCCCTTGAGCTTAGATAGAGGGAGATTTCATTGTAAGTAGATCACTTGCGTCTTCATCTCCAATCTTCTCAAAGGTTGATCATTAGAATGGATAATAACTTTGGATCAGTACTGATAATTACTTACCTGTTTTAAAGATCAATGAACATTATAATTGTCAACTGATTTAATGAATGTTGCAAACAATACAAATGATCAATACGCTTTACCTACCAGCATTGTAAATAGCACGCCCAGGTGGGAGGTTTGGGCTGTGCTTCTGGCTTTGAAATCGGCTTTGTAGTGCTGCAGTTGTGACTTGCGCTTTGCACTTCCAAACATGCATTTTTTGGTCCATTCTGTGTTAACGAAAGTGATGAAAACCCCTGTGCGGACAAGAGATCGGCAAGATGTATGAAAGCATTGACGTGACACCAAAACTGCATGCACAGTGCCATCATTTCCACCATTCATCGTGATTCTCAAGTGGGCAATGAATTCAATTTGAAAATAGGTAATCCCACCATTCTAAAGCAAATCACACGAAGCCCGTTGTTCTACGTATTCATCATTACTGCTCCCCAGGGATACAAAGCAGTAAATTCACACTATGGACCTGATCATAATTTCAGATGGGGCCCACTCCCAAAAATTTCAAAAAGGCTAGAAATATTGGAATCTTTAATGTTGGGGGACAGTGGAGATTTATCCTTCTTGTTAGTGGTTTATCTGTCACATACCTACTTATTTTGCATTCATGTGTGGACACTGAGGTTGAATACAAATTTATTTTTTTATATGCTTTCATTATTATTTGCTTTACTTATCATGTTTGGATTGTAGGTCTTGTAAGTATTTATAGGGCAACCTTTGATGTAATTGAATTCTTTTTAGTTCAAATAAATAAATAAAATTAAGGGCGAGAGTTATAAAGTCGTGGATATTATATTAATAGTTAAAGTTGGAGGTTTGGTTAGGGGAGAGGACCTAGTACCTGAGCATGTTTCGGTAGTTGTTATAGCATTTGTTGATTTAATGCTTAATATTTTTAATAATATTTGATCAATAGTTGTGACTTTGAAGTTGTTAGTGTTGATGATGACTATCCATAATTGAATGAAATGTATTCCTTAGATCTAAAAAATAACAAACCATGTGATGCCACATCAACGCACCAATAAAACATGATTTAGTGCACAACTATTAGTCTCACTTTTTTTGGCCTTTTGGGCACCTTGGCAAAAAGCATGTTGATGTAGCATCATATTTGATGATGTGGCCATGAAACTTTAGTTATAAGTAGGGGACTTGCCAAGTAAGCTGTTGTAAAAAATTGGGAGTGATTTAAAATTTCCACATACGATTTTGAGAAGCGTGAAGTTAGGATGATGCTCAAGTATTGGATCCTCTCTCCTACTTAGACAAAAAAAAAATTGAGAAGATTATGTATAAAAAGGGTTATATATATTAAAGAGATTTTAAAACTTAAATGTTAACTAAGTTAATTAAACAAATATAATATAATTAATTTAGATTAAAATAAATGAGAGGTATACATTAATATTATTTTAAGAAATTAAATGTAAAAATATATAGGTATTTTGTATTTGATGAAAATAAAATCTGATATAATGCACGTTTTGATAATCTAGCATATAAAAATAAGTAGTTTTGGTATTTTTTTGTCCTTAAATTATATACATGTCTACAATTCTATTTGGTTCGATTTTTCATATGTTAATCAATTATGTGCAATGTGGATCTAATCTTCAATGCACAAATTTATTATAGTGTAGTGTAGTATTTTCTATCCAATTTATTATATTAAATATTCCTCACAAATTGCTATGAATTTAAAGTATTTAAAAATACCTTCGAGAAATTGTTATATTGTAAGGGTTGTGTTCTCCTAGGTCAACCACCTCCTTGATTAGACCAGCTTTAAGGTTGTAAAAAATGTTCAAAGGCAACACCTTTTGATGCAAGAGCATCTTAGGGGTATAAGAGCAAGCTTGCATAACCCAAAAAAATTATATTTGATTTCACATTATTTGTTTATTTGCAAGTTTTCATTAGCTTTCTACTCAATACATGCCCTACTATAGTTTACTACAATTTCACATTTCACCTCACAAATGAAAATTCATATTCTACATCAATCTTGCAATGCCATATTCAATTTTTAGAAGATCTTGATCAACACAAAGTCATAATTCAATTCTTGGCCTGCTACTAGGCATGATAGAGCAACATTCATTTTCACTATTCAACACTTATGATGCATTTTGTAGAATCTAAAAATAATGGAAGAAATTCTAGATTCATTAAACCTAAGAGAGCTTATGGTATGAAACATATCAAGATCCACTAACCCATCATCATTACATTCATTGCAAATGATTCTTTCGCATGTTTGGTCAACTACAAATTACACTTAGCATCAAGCTTTGCACCTCCCTATGGAAAATTGATATCACTCTTAAGGGATTCATCCCACAATAATGGGCCCCAAACTTGGAACATCAAAATTTTGAAAGCAACTACCTTCATTCAAAGATATTTATTCAAACAAAGACCTCCTTCATTTTAAGATCCTAACGTAGAGACCTTCGAGTGAAGATTATCTTCACTCAAAGGCCTTGGTAAATCAAAAATATAATAAAATTATACCTTCAGGCCAAGGTGATCTTTGCTTGAAGTTATTATTTTATTATTATTTTAAATGTATATGAACTGAAAAATTGTTTATTTTTGGTTCATTTTGCATTTTCATTTTTCTTCAAGCACAAGTTTGTAACTACATATTTTCTCCAACCACACAAGGACCTGTGACTATTTGATTTTATGGTGGAGTTAACATTGCAGAGGTTCAAGTGAAGGTCTAGGTTTGAGTGAAGGTTTTTTTAGGCAAAGGTCTACACAATGAGGTGCCTACAAATTATAATCTTGCCATTGTTAATAGGTGCATATTATTTCTTCATATACCTTGTTGGATATGATATTTTGGTTTCTTAATTTTAATTATTTTGTGAATTCTTCATTTTCAAATTGAAATGCTAATTTATAAACCCTAATATAAACCTAATTTAAACCTAACTTACAAACCCCTAATGTATGGATGCAAGCTTTATGCATTATTATATGTTGAAGTGAGAAACCAAGATCTTCAATCTGCAACACGAAATAATAGAGAGAACCAACAATAAAAGATGATATTCCACCAAAAAAGAATTATAATATGATCAAGATGCAAAACATGCAAGATATTCCTTGCTTATAAAGGCAAGGTGAGATATAGGATTAGACAAGATCATGACAAGTGTCTTAATCCTATCACATCAGACAACTAATTCATAACTGCCTAGGATAATGTAAAATTTAGATAAGACAATTAAGACTTCTAGAAGAAAGCTTATATCCTAAGTAAACTTAACATGTGAATAAGTCCCCTAAGTCTCTATTAAAGAATTAACTAGGTACAGACTTTATTCACACCAATACCCCCCTTAAGTGCAACTTAGGAAGGAAAAAAATAATGTAAATATGCAAAAGATGGGTCCCAACAACAAGGCTTGATGAGGTACCCATGTACAAAACAAACTCTCACAAGCAAAGAAAAGGAGAAAAACCCTGTGGGAGAAAACTCCTCTAAAAGAGAGAAAAAGTTGCAAAGAAAGAAAAAGGACTCATCAAAACCCCCCCAAGGATAACTTCCTTCATCCCAAGCATCAATCAACGAGGTAATGCTAAATTTTTAGTGAAGATGTCGGCAACCTATTGCTCCATAGGAAAATACTCCAAGTTGAGAACACCATCTTAGATGAGCTACCTCATGAAGTGCATGTGGATCTCAATATGCTTAGTACGTTGATGCTCCATTGGGTTGTGAGAGATATGGTTGGCACTTTGGTTGTCACACCAAAGAGTAGTGGGCTAAGTCGAAGGAAATCCAAACTTGGTCATCAATTGACAAAGCCACAACACCTCTTAACTAGCAAGAACAACACCTTAATACTCAACCTATGTTGATGATAATGCAATAGCATTATGCTTCTTGCATGACCATGCAATCAAATCAAAACCAAGGAAAAAAACAAAGCTAGAAGTACAATTTCAATCATTGACACCACCAGCCTAATCTGAGTTAGTGAAGCCCACAATTTGAGAAGCTACTAATGTATAATGAATGCCAAAATCAGTTGTGCCTTGAATGTATCTCAAGATACATTTATCGGCCTTTCAATGACTCTCATGAGGCTCCTGAGAGAAGCAAGAGACGAGGCCAACCACAAAGTAAATATCAGGACCACTATGTGTCAAGTACAAAGGACTATCAATCAATTGTCGATACAAGGTAGGATCAACTGTAGGAGTAGCACAACTAGTAGACAATAAAACACCTGACTAAAAAGGAGTGGGGGCAGGCTTGCAATCAACCATTCCAAATCATTGAAGCAAATCAAGAGCCTATTTCTGCTAGAAAATGAAGATCCCCTCAGAAGTCTAATGAACTTGAAGACCAAGGAAGTGTAGTGTAGGAAAATGTACTCCTTTACATTTTCACACTTTGTTTGGATCCCCTCAATTAAATTGGACTTAATTATGCCTTAATAAGCCTTATTTTACATCCACAAGCCTAATAAATTACATTTTTTGAAGGGGAAACCCGACAACAATTAATGCTAATACATAAGTAATTACCTTGAGCAATGTGTGTTCCAGGAATAGGGATCTAGGACCCATTCACCCATGAGCGAATGGGTCCTCCCCAGGTCTTTGGAACCAAATTTAAAATATGTTTTTGGAAATATTTTAATGTCCCAAAATTCAAATTTGAATGTCATCTTGTGATGTTTAATTATTGGGAAATTAAGGGTAGATACCTATAAATACAAGGTATTTTATCAAAACAAATCTAAGAAACAATTATCATCCAGTTAGAAGAGATATTTCACAAGAAAAGATATTATGATCAAAGGCCTTCAAGGGTAGATTTATCAGTGATTTATTGCAGCAATCAAGATTTCAAGCATCATGTCAAAGTATTTTGCAATCATGCATGTTTTTGGAGCTAACATTTAAAATGTAGGTTTCAAGATCCAAGTCAAGATTCAAGTATCAAGATCCACATCCATTGAAGCCATTTCATGCAAGATCAAGATCAAGATTTTAGTCCTCCAAAGGATCTCAATTCAAGGGTTTGGTGAGTTGTAACATAGCAATTGTTCATTCATAATTCCTTTCATGTTTCATTATTTAAATTCAAGGTTTAGTTACCAAAACGACATTTGACCAAGGAAACCCCCCATCCACCAAAAACAAATATTTTTCTCCTCTTTTTGAATGTGTGGGTTTATAGATTGAAGAAGGATTGAAGATTCATCAAGGGAGAAAAATTGGAAAAATGGCAAAGTTGCAAAAAAAAATCATATTTGTTGTCAATCCACTGAATCTCACCTACAAACTTTATTTCCAATTGTTCGACATTGAAACTTGGATCAAACGAAAGCTACAAACTAACACTAGAGGATCTTGGAAGATAAGTCAAACCTCTGCACAAAGACCCATTCACCTATGGGTGAATGAGTCCCAAGTAGCCTTCTGAAACTACATTTTGTTGACAGGTACACATCACTCTGCCATTTCCAGATTTACATAAAGTTTGTTATTTTTGTCTATATTATGCTTTAAATTGATGATTCAAGTTTGAATGGGCATAACTGAGTTGATTTAATATTTTAAGTTTTTCTCCCAAAAGTTTTGTTTAGGTTGATACCCCCATCCTCAATCATAAGGAAATCAATAGATTCCCTCATTGAGTTGACTCACTTAAGGGTTGTAAGTCAATTCTTTGTGTGGACCTCATTTCCTAATCAAATAATGGAAAATGGGTCTGTTGATGCCAAAAAATGACAAGGTAATAGCCTTCATGGGAAACTCAGTTAAAGGGGGGACCTATTGCGCTAAACTGAGTAACCTCCAGATTTTAAAGAAGTTGGCTTCTTCTATAACTAGGGTTTTGAAAAGGAAAAGGAAGCAGATGTAAAAATAAAAGATCTAACTAGGGCGATGCGGCAAGATTTAGATGTAAAGCACGATAAATATATCTCGTGGATGTGATTTAAGGGCCCGTTCAGCAATCTGCTATGTCCTAGAATGACAGAAAATGAAGATAGAAGCCTGAATGATTCACTCAATGACAAAATAATATTCATGCACATTTACTGAAAAGAGGAGTCAAAGACATGATCTAAACTAGCAAACTTGTATTAAATTTATAGAAGCTCTATAAATGAAACATTCAGTACCATAGTTGCACAGTAAAACTTATCAAATATCCTAAGAAAATAGAAAGGTTGAACAAGGGCATAAATTGTAAGTTCTTTGCAATAATCTAAAAGAAATAAAAGGCCTAGTTCTTCCACCAATTTCTCTGTCAAAATTTGAACCCCTGCTTTGAAAGAAGAAGCAGTAATTATAATAAAATCCCCAACCTGGTGAGCTAGTAATAGAAAATATCCTTCGATCATGAGAAATGATGTATATAGTAATGATTTTCCTCGACCGTTGCAACGAAAAAATATTTGAGCCATGAATGAGGTTGCCCATCGCCAGATGCATCCACTGCGAATGATGATAGTGGTCCTAGCAGACCAGAGGGTCGACATGTGTCATCCACTTATGACGACAGTTATAATATATGGAAAATATTTTGAGGTTGTTGCTTGCTTCACCCCCTTACATGAAGAAGCCTTTAGAAGATCCATGTGGCAAGCGGTTGGGGCCCGATGTTCATTCTCCTCTTTATGCGATTAAAACTTGTGTGGTGAAGACATGTGGAAGTTTCCCAAACATACTGTGTTGTAGGTGGGGACCGCCAAAGAATGTGTGTGGGTAGACACTACGTGTCTTGTGGTTGGGGCCTGATAGGGAAGCGACTGGAAGAAGCACTGGAAAATGCTAATTGCCGACACATGGAAGCATGGTGGGTGCCATTGAAAAGGGAAGGAAACAATCCTTGCAAGGAGCACTCGACTGACAAGTGGTAGTATTTGGATAAAGCCTTACAAAAGGAACCCAATGTTGCATTCAATAGATGGGTGTGGTCGGTACTTAGCAAAAAATAAAATAACCCGAAGGGAGCTTGGGGAAATTTATATTCACACCTTTTGGTGACTTACCAAGGGTGTTTCACCTACGGAACGAGGAACCCAAAACTTTCTGGTTTTCATTCCAGAGCCTTCTCCATTAGGTGATGTGATCAAAACTTAGAGAGAGTGGTCTACAGAGGCAGCCATTTGGCCTCGGATGGAGTCAATATGTCACACATAATTTCTTGTGCTTCATGCAGATCGATCATTTCTTTGTAAGGCAGCATTGTTGACATACCGACCCAAGACTCGAGTTGAAAAAGAAGTCGTGCAATCGGATGAGTGACACTCTCAATATCTTCGACAATAAGGGGCTGATTGAAACTCTGAAAAGTAGACACATCTCGTTGATTTTCTTCAATCTTCTTCGTAATATGCTCCACTGTGGCCATCAATCCATCTTCAAAAAATGGGGATGGTTAGCCCATCTAAGTTAGGTGGGAGAACCTTGCCTGTATGCTACTCATGGTCTGATCCAATGTGGTGGCACACTTGTCGGCATGAAGGATGGTCGTGTGACAATGGATGAACCTGTTAGCTATTTTAGTAGCGGCCTTCTGATCTTCAATTCTTGTGCCTACCAAGACTTCATCTGGGACCATATATAGCATGTCCAACAACCTCTTGGCTTTCGAAACTCTCTCTATGATGGATTGAGGGAACTGCTCAATTTTTTCATGAACCTCCATGCCCAAACTTGTTGCTTCTGCCATAAATTGGAGTGTTAGATGTAGAGTTAGGTAGAAAGCGCTCACTCTTTCCCAATATAAAACATATAATTGTTGGACTACTTGAAAAAGGTCTGACCCATCGACAGGAGGTTGGGTGGAGTTTTTAAATAGGGCTATCTCTACATCCCTTAATTCTATATTATGTGTGAGCTTCGTAACCTTTTGGTTCACCGTGGAGAGTTGTCCCTGTAATATTTATGATTTTGTGATCCAGCTTGCCTCGGCTCGTTCCTTGTTTGTTGCTTCCTTCTCCAAGGAAGACCTCATTTCTTGAACATCATTCCCCAGTTGGGCCTAGTGGTTTTTAAAATCTGCATCTTTCTACTATATTTTTTTCTCTAGTTGAGCACGCTGGTGACAAAACTCTTCATCCTTTTGTTGCACTTATTGCCCCAACTGCACCAACTAGTCTCGATATCCTTGGTTCTTCTATTGTAGCTCAATGACCAAGTTAGGATCAATAAATTGGAACTTCGCAAGTTCCTCTCAAATATTTTCTTGTTCCTCTCAGAGCTTCGCTTGCTCCACCTCCGCTTGTTGGGATAAGCACTTAAATTCAACATCCCTCACCTTTTCCTTGGCAAGCAAGACTTCGACCCTTTCCTTGACACCTTTCAGCTCTTCTTCCCTCTTCCTTACCTGGCGACCAAATTTATGAAATTCGATGGTCACCACTCGATGCGTTTCTTCCATGGGCCTATACTTAGGTTGAGCCCTGCGTCATACATATTGTAGTCATACGGCTGTATATCTCCTTTTTGTTTTCTAATAGTGGAGTACATAGTCACAAAATGTAGTGATTGTTGAGCCTCATTAAAAATGGTATGCACTTTTGGCCCTACTATCCTCTTAGAATCTTTAGCTTTTTCTTTTGGGCTCTAATTGCTCATGCCTACTTAGTTTTGTTTCCCTCTGATAATAATTTTGACGGCAACCTGATGAGTTTGTCTGCAAAAGGTGCATCGTGAGGAAGGGAAAAAGGAAATGAGAAGGTAGCGATCTCAGGTGACTTCTTCCTTGGAACACTAACTATTTGAGGAGAGCAAGGAGAGATATTCCAATATCCCTCCTATGAACCAGTAGGAGGGTTCGAGGGAAGTGGTGCCATGGTGGATTCCATCTGTTGGGAAGAGGGGATCGGGTTCGACATGGTGACGACGGGAGATGTATCAATGATGGTAGCAGAGGCAGCATGTGGGGCGCTTGGAGACACGAAATGGGACAAGGCAAATGGTGAAAGGGTCCACGAAGGAGTAAGGAAAATGGGGTTGCATGAGAGAATTGTGTGAAACCCCCCGTGACCATTGAAGTAGAGGCCGAAAAGGAAGGATCGGCACTTGAAAAGAGAGGTGCAACAGACATAGCAGGGGAAACTAAGGATTGTGAAACAAGAGAAAAGGGAGCAAAAGATACCTGCAACATGGATGATTGTGATCCCTAGCTTGTCGTTGGCTCTTGGCTTGCCTCAGGTTCCTGCAAACACTCTCCAGAAGATTCTTTGGTGTGTTGTCGCTTTGTTGGTGGTGAGTCTTCTACTAGTATGATTTTAGATTGTTGTGGCTAGGTTGTTCTCGTCCTTCTTGCGGTCTAGGTGCAAGTCAGTAGAGACCTCATGCATGGTATGTTCACCCGCATGTTAGAAGAAATCTTGCCAGGTTTCTTCATGGCTTTCCCTTTCTGTTGTGCCAAGGTTGTTTAAGCTTATATCTCTGGTTTTGCTCTTCCATCTGATTATACCTTGAACCTCTTCCAAACTGGAGCCTTTCTCATCACTATCTTCAAAATCCGGATGCTCATCATTCCATAATTTTTCGAACATATCATCCATTTCCACAATATCATAAGGAGCCTAAGTGCACCGGGTCTCTTAGCGGTATACCCAAAAATCGTTAATCTTCTCTTCCTTCCAATTATAATTCTTTACTAGGTTGTTGCGAAGAGTAGCCCCAATTTGCTATGTCTTATCATATTTCTCGGTCTGGTAGTAGAATCTGAGTCGGGGAGGCTGACCACTTTGGGTCGAAATGTAAGCTGGGTCGACCATAAGTTCATCTGCATTTGTCATTGGGTTTCAACACTTCTCCCAATAAGGTCGGGGTTTGTGTGTTACCTTGACGTACTCGTTCAACAAGTCATCATTAGGGTTGTAATTCCATTTGTCACAAATCCATACCAGTCCCAAATGAGCTTTCTTTGCTTCAAGCAAGTCGTGAGTCTTTTGCTTTGCCATGATCACACTCTTGAAGCTTATCGGGCAGCTGAAAAATCCCCTCTTTGATTTTTCACTACAAAAGGTGAAGTCAATAATTGATACCTGATGGAATACTTCAAGCACCAGTACTTGATCTGTAGGACACGTCGAGAGCCGAAAGGGTTCCCCGATGAATCCGTGCAATCGAACTAATGTGAAGTCCTCGCCCATAAACCAATCACAATTCAGAGTGAAGTTTTGCATGAACTCGGTCTATTCTGAGCTAAACCATAAGACAATATTGTCTTCCCTCAAATCCTCCATAATCAGATTTAAGAAATAATTTGAGAAGGGATTATAATCATATGTTGTAGAGAGGAGAGGAGTCCAAGTGGAAACAGGTTTCTTCCTTTGGTTTTCATCAAAAATGGAGAGCCCCAGATGTTTTTGGAAGAAATCGGGGTTCTGATGCAAGAAAATATAGGCAAGGAAGGACAGAAACCTGAACCTCTATTGTAGTTGGTACTCTGTTATCTAGTCGAGTATCTCTTGGATGAGGAATTCTATGAAATCATACCAAAAAAGAGAATGTTTCTTGCACAACTAAAACCCCAAGCCTAGTTGAAACTCCTGAACCTCTCTATCATTATCTAGGTTGCAAACAAATGCCATCGTTGAGAAGGCATCCTTTATATCATCCTTGAAGCTTTTATGCATCGCCGGAATCTACATTAACCTTTTCTGAGCTTCTTTCTACCTTTATGCCTCTGTGTTATAAAAGTTCAAAGAAAAATCTTTGGTTCTCCAATAGGTCTCTCCTTTTTTCAAAGTGAATGACTCCATTTGAGGTACTTTGGAGCTTCACTCCAGGATGCATAGCATATCCCAGATAGCCTCTTGGCAGATAATAACACTTAACTCCCAACCCTCAATGGTGTTGATATCCGGGTTGAAGTGTCTGATGGCCTCGTCGACCAATTCGGGGCAATAGTGTACGAGCAAGACCATATATTGTGGAAGCCCACTAAACCAACATTTCTACGCCAAGGAATCCAAGTCACTATTCCTTTTCATTCTTTCATAGGCTGCCTCCCTAAGCATCTTAGGGTTCCTTGCAAGGATGGGATCATGAATGTTATCCCATTCTTCTTTAATTTAGCTTTGATCCCTATGAGGACTCTTGTTTTTTGCAACCCGCGTATTCACCCATGTTGGCTTGTTTGGTATACCAGGTGAATAATCTTTGAAGACATAGGTGGTTGGTGCCACGCGCATGGCTTTAAATAAAATTTGGGCCCTCTCTTCTTGCATTTATGTTTGGGAACTCTGAGTAGCTGCCATCCCTTGTAAATCTCTACCCAGAAAGCACACTGAAGTGGTATGAATGGAACCTAGAACACTGTGCAAGGCTCTGAACTTGAAACCAGACAGCCTCCTGCTTCAGGTTCAATTCACATCGGGGCAGTGAATCTTCTATAATTACCTATGCATTCATTTTCTTTTTGCTATATGGATCACACTGGTATCCCTAACAATTATGCTCTTCCAATTCCTTTTGCGTACCTAAGAAGCTTTATGCTTTGTTTAGCCTTTGCCTATGACACTTATCTTTTTTCTTCAATTTCCTACCTTCAACTAGTGGACAGCAGTTTCCTTTTTGCATTTAATTTGACATGTAATGCCAACTCTTCCGTCCATGCAAAATGAAATACTTGTCTCTTTACAAAAGACAAGAATTCATAATTACATCAGTGATAACGTCCCTTCGGCATGATTTTCCTGGGAAGTTGAGTCATTGGTGAAATGCTTTCCATCCTCTTGCATGCCTTGGCAATTAATATCTCAAAAGCATATTTAAGTTGAAACCCTAATGAGTACTTAGAAAAGATTTGCGTTCAACCTTGGAGCTTGAAAATTCTTGCATCATGACACCTCAACATCCATCTATATGAGCCATTGCTTGGGACTGCCACCAATTTTCCCTAATTGATTGTCGCTCCTTAATCTTGCACACAACAATTAGTACTTACAGACGTAATTGAGCTAGAATATCGAGCTGGTCTTTTGGTGGGATTTTTGAAATAACACTCGATTATCATCATGCTTTGTATGCAAGCTACCTCAGATATTTCTATAAATAGGTCCTAACACAGTAGGGGAATCACACTTGGTGATTAGCAAAAGTATCATTGGGCAATTAGATAGGATTATTGTTTAGGTGGTCGAGCAGGTTCTAGATTTGTGTAGGGCCTAGACTTAGGTGCTTTAGCAGAGACTCATATGATGAACACTCCAATTAGACTAGTGTGCAATAAGTCTCAAACAACCTTTCTAGGAGAGATTTCCAATAGGTTCCTCAAGCGTATGACTAAAAACAAGCACTCACTGGCTATTATAACCATGAAATGGGTTATGGGTAGGGATTGTATTGAGTATGAAGACAAGTATCAAGTGAATATTGATATTTTCTCCCATTTTGTTGCCTCATTGCTTGAAATTCAGGTTCCAAAAGCCATGATTCTACACTTGACACTCATGATTTTTCCAAAGAGGTACCTCAGAGTCCTTAGTGAAGCAATGACCAATGCAGTGTATGGCCTAGGCCTTCTTGTCGCGAGTGACCTACAGAGGCACATCGAAGAAGACACGGTGGTACCATGGGTGTCATTTCTGAGTGGGTTCTAGCTTCATTCACTCACTGAGCATCATAAGAGAGCCACCCGTGCATGTCACTTCCTACTACGTTGCTACAATGTAGTGTTGTTTTACGATGTGGATTGGTATACTGACTTCAGGAACCTCATGTTTCCTTCGCCGCTCATTCTGGGTGTTGATGTTATTGCTCCAAGTCTCGTCGCTACTAGTGATAACCCTCTTGTTGCCCCTAACAATGCTCCTACTGATGAAGACAATTCTTGTGTTCTAGATACCTAAAGTTTAATATGCTTTTTCCCTTTTTGTATATATATGCCTAAATAAAAAGGCTCACATACACATATATAAAAGGAAGTTGTATACATGAAGTCATAATTTTGAGAACATGGCCGTAGACCCATTTTGATAAATTTTTCTATCAAATTATATATATAACAAATATATTTTCTTATCTTAAACTCCTTGTCTCCATTCTTGTGTTTCTACAGTATGGATTAAACTGAATTTTTCAGATATTTATTTTCTGCAACATCAGTAGTATAGTCTTTCTCTATCCTTGTAATAATGAGTTTCATTAAATTTTCCTGCTTCGTGCATCGGTGAAATTGTTGAAAAGACTAGCTGACAAAACACGAAAGGGAAACTAATTACATTATTCACATATTTACTCCTGCGCAAAGTAACTTGAAGCTTAATTGAACAATTTTAAGTGAATCCTATTAACCGAAATTCCCAGTGCTTCTTGTTCCATGTTCTCTAATTCAAATGCATTGTGTTGTTGGCATTGAATTATTTTGAAAGGACCTTCCTGGATTTTGTCGAATTTTCCATGTTGGTCAAGATTTGCGGCTCTTTCATTGAACTTTAGCACCAGTTCTCTGCATTTTAGACCTTGGTCTGAAGCTTTCTTGTGGAACCACTTATTAACCACCTGCTGGCGGTTGGACATGGCTATTAGGGACTTCTCCCTTTTTTCTTGTACTTCCAACAATTAAGCCAATCGAACTTCCATAGTTTCGTTCTCCTCAATTTCTAGAGACTTGAGTAGTTGTAGCGCAGTTATCTCTATAGAGATAGGAAATAGTGCCTCCTTCCCATACACTAGCTCATATGGAAAAAAATTCAAGGCTTGTTTAGGAGTTATGTGGTCTACCCATAACGTTGTACAAATTTTCTTGTGCCATTCCTTCTCATGATCGGACCCGATCCTTTTAATGAGTCAGACTAGATTTCTGTTAGTCGACTCAGTCGTTCCCCTATGGGTAGTAGTTTGATGATGGTTTCAAGAATCTTCCATGCTCAAATGCGAACTGACATACCTTGGAGCCTAAGAAATTTTTGGCATTGTCCGAGATGACAGTCTTTGATGTGTTGAATCTTGTTACTAGCCCCTCGAGAAAGTCCACAATTTATGCCTCCGTCGCATTCTTCAGGGGTGGGGCTTCAATCCACCTTGTGAAGTAGTCTGTGGCTGTGAGAATCCACTTGTGTCCGACGTTGGAGGTGGGGTTGATCATCCCAATGAAATCTAGCCCCCATTGTACAAACGGTCCATCTGCTACTATCAGATTGAGAGGCATGGCATAAGTTTTTCCCCTCCTTGCTTAGAGTTGGAATTATTTGCAGGATTTTATCATGTTGTAGGAGTCATCGAATAGTGTAGGCCAAAAGTACCTAGTGCATAGAATTTTGATGGTGGTGGTCTTCATAGAGAAGTGTCTGCTTTTAGGGCTGTTGTGGAAGGTGTCGAGAATTTTATTTGCTTGCTCTCTGGTGATGCACCACAATAGGACAATGTTGAAATTCCTCTTGAAAAGGATCCCTTCAATAAGTGAGTACCCACTATTTTGCAGTTGGTAGAATCTTCTTCTTTGAGAAGGAAGTCCCTGCGGATACTTGTCGGTGTGCATAAACCTTACTCTATCCATCAGCCAACAACCTTTTGTTTTAGACTCATTTGTTAGGACCAGCTCCGCTTTCTCTTCCTCAATTTCCATCTCTTCATCGTGTGCCAAATATTTGCACAACCCTCTTCCTTTGATAGTCTTTGTAGGCTTGACCTCGATGTCATATTCTAGGATCTTAGTGATCTAGTTGGCCCTTTTTTCAGTGATTTCTCCTTACATGATGTACTCATGTAATTGGAATGTGCGACATAAATGATCACCTTATTGCAAGCTATAAGATGTCAGAACTTCTTGAGTCCCTTTACAATTGCGAACACTTTCCTTTCAACAAACTTATAGTTTGTCTCATATTCCTTCAAGGTCAAGGAGTTAAATTCTATCGAATGTTCTCCCTTTCCTCCATCATCCTTTTGAGTCAGAACAGTGGCGATGCTTGTCTTGCTACTAAATATGTACATTATGAATTATTTTGACAAGTCTGGATTTACCAACACAAGAGTTGAAGAAATAGCATCCTTCACTCTCTCGAAGGCTTCTCTTGCTTCTTTTTTCCATTTGAACAATTGGTCTTTTTTAAGCATCAGGGTGATTGGTCTAATTATTCTCGCAAAATCATAAATAAACCTACTTACAAAGTTAACCTTTCCCAAAAATATGGGACTCCTTTCTTGTTTACTGGAAGGGGAAGTTCATTGATTGCTTTTACCCTTTTAGGATCAATAGTGATTCCTTCTTGGGACATTACATGCCCCAACAATTTGTTTGCGGTACTCTGAAAAACACATTTTTCAGGTTCAGTGATACCTCAAACTCTTGGAATCTTTTGAAAACGTCTTCTAGATGATCAAAATGGTCATCTTTAGATTTGGAAAATATAGTCAGATCATCTAAATAGATGAGGATGATTTTGTTGATCAGTTCACTAAAGGCTATGTCAATTTCCCGCTGGAAGGTGGCTCTCGCATTTGAGAGGCCGAAAGGAATTTTAGCATATGCAAATGTTCCCCACTTGGTGGTGAACATTATTTTGTGTTGATCTTCTTCTTTGACCCGAACTTGATTGTAGCCCGAAAAGCCATCCAATAGAGAAAACATCTCTGAACCAGGCACAGTCTACAAGATTGATTCCATGGAAGGCAGTGGGTAATGATCCTTTAGTGATTCCCTATTTAGGTCATGGAAGTTAACATAGTGATGAATGTATTCCTTTTTATTTCAGACGGAAATGAGGTTAGATACCCATGTATTGTGCTTGATTGGAAAGACAATCTTTGATTGGATTAGCTTCCCTAGCTCTTATGCCATTAGGGCTTCAATCTTTGGATTGACGGGCCTTTGTTTTTGTCTGATAGGTTTAGCACCTTCCATTAGTTCGATGGTGTGCTAGATGATGTTAGGATCATATCCCTTTAGGTCATTATAAGACCAAGCCATGACCCCTTCATATTTTTTGCAGAAGTGTATAAGCTTATCCTTGTCACACTGCAGAACTTCTTTCCCAACCCTCAATTTTCTTTTGTCTCTAACCTCAAGGTTGGCATAGTCTACTTGGTTTGCTACAAATTTTCTCCTATCATTCCTTGCATCATCACATTCGAATATATTTTCAAGAGTTACCAGCCCTTTTGGAAGTTTTTTTTATCTCAACTGAATGATCTGCCCTTCATATGCTTCTTCAATCTTCAACTAGAACTGATTGGAAAACTCTACTGACTGTTGAATGAACGAGATGATGTGTTCATCACTTTCAAACACTTTCTAGCTCTGATCATTATTTGGAATGGAGGGTCGGACAATCACTCGCACCGAGTGTGCATTCTTAATTCAATCAAAGATAGGATCGAATTGAGATCCTATTATTGCCATGTGATCCGTAGTTGAATTTCTCTCCCATGGTAATACATGAATGTTAAAAGCTTCAAATCTTTCAATGAGGTCCCATACCCTGTGCCTATAAGACTGTATTTAGACATTTTTGCAGCAGAGATGTTTCTGAATTGATTGATTACAAGTTCAGAATCTCTGAACACCATTATTTGTTTGACACCCATGCGCTCTGTGAGGCTTAGCCCTTGCACAAGACCTTCATATTTGGCTTCATTGTTTGAGAGATAAAATAGGAAGTGGAATGATCTGAGAATCTTCTCATTGGATGGATATGTTAGACATATCCCAACACCAATGCCGACTTTGTATCTAGCACCATCAAAGTGCATTGTCCTGAGCTCTAAGGCTTGATCAGTCGTGGAGTCCTTTAATACCCTCAAGAACTCTTAATCCTCATCGTAGATGACGTAGGTGCCTAGCCTGGTAGCATGATAATTTTGGAAGGATCAGTGTCTACATATTCCCTCAAGAAGACTTCTTCTCTTACAGCCTGGTCTTCGGTTGCCTTCTCATCTCCTAGTGGCTCAATATCAACGACTTCTTCTTTGGTGAAAGAAGTATGAGTGGCTTCAAAGTTGATCATGGCTTCATCAACTACATGTTCTGAATGTAGAGGCTCTAATATTATCTTCATCTTAGCTTTGTGCTTGGTCCTGAGAATTAGGTGGGACCAATCCAAAGAAAGGTATCTGCCTATCTTTGAGGAGAATTCCTGGGATAGGCAGAGGCTGAACATGGGAGGGACATCTATGATAACAGTATCTTGTGGTATTGTGATGCTAGGATAGGAGAACAAGTTCAAGGGGAGGTCTTTAATGAGGCCTATATTTTTTATCTTGTTCCCATCCAGCTACATAACTCCTCTCTTTAAGAGCTCATAGCTAAGCCTTAGGGATTCCACTATCTACTTGGGCATGACTATAGTGCTAGCACCAAAGTCGATCATGGAGTTATGCAGTAGTTTCTTCCCCACTATGAGAGTTAAGAAAAAGGGTTTAGGTTTAGGTTTCTCTTCTTTGACTTCGGTTGAATCCTCCTCTGTCATATTCGCAAGAACTTTGGTCGGAGGTGATGAGTCAGTAGCCTTTTCGGAAGCTGTTACTGTTGATTTCACAACTACATCTTCTCAAAGGGAATTTTGTAGTAATGATTTTTTCTCTGGGATGGCTAAGATATCCCAAAGGGATGTATTAGTAGAGGATTTCTTCAATTGTTCCACTACATTGAAAGGTGACGGATTTCGAGGCTTCTATTCCTTGGCCCTGGTGATGAAAATCTATTTGCATAGTTGTGGTTGCAGAGCAATTGTGGAAGTCCTAGGGGGCTGACCCAAGGTGCTTCTAGGCTGTGGAGTGATTGACTCACCTGTGAATCTTTTTTGATCAGATGTTGTAGTTGGATTGTACTTACGGGGTTTCCGATGTGGATGCCTCATATGTGAATATTGCTTCCTCTACTTCCATCCATGAGAAAAGGGCATGGTTGGGAGCTATGTCATTTTCTTGTTGCAAGGACATTCCCTGCATCTGTACGGTAAGAACCATGTTCTCCATTTGGGGAGAGGCATATGTATAACCTCCTAGATTTGGTGTTATTCCTTGGTTGCATTGTTTTGCAACCTTTTGTTGTAAATTTCCATGCAAAAAATTTTGAGGCATATGTGCATTGCCGCAGGGGAAGCACCAGGGATTGAAATATTTGGTGAGATTGTTTTTCCCTGTGGTCAACTCTCTTCTTGTACTTGTTTGAGTAGCTCCCAGTAGAGTCGGTACCGGTACCATCTAGTTATTTGTCTAGTTTTGTGGATTTGTGTGCATGGCTCCTTGATATTGGTTTTGTTGGTAGGAGGGTTTGCCGCCCTGATAACTTTGATAGGCTAATCTTGGAGGAGCGGCCTGGTTGCACTTGATAGTGGTTACTTCATTTGATAAGTTATGTAACATCTCCTTTATGTCGCTCATCTCGTCATTCAAAGCACTAGATGTAGAAACAACATTCTATGGTGCATTTGGATATGTATACATAGACGAGCGCGGCACGGGTGTGCTAGTAGATGGAATCTAATAGGTGGAAATTGATACTTTAGGGAATATCGGCATAATGGGACGAGGTGGCAACGTCTCGACATTGATTAGATTGTTCTCTACCTTAACTGTTATGTTGTATGCATCTGGTAATGTGTTTCTGCCAAGTGACTGGGTCATCATTGAGATATCAACGTTGATAGATTTTAAGTAGAACATGAATGCCAACTCAGACGATGGACGGATGGTAGTCTGGATCCTCTACTAGGTTGTATGGAATCGGGCTTTGAAAGTTGTCATGGCTTCAGATGGGGCCCGCTTTATTGTTGCTAGCTGATGATATAGCGAGGACCTGTCTCCATCGTTTAAGAATCTTTCATAAAAAGGATCCCCGAGCTGGTCCCAAGTACTGATAGTGTTAGCCAGTAGAGTGTGATACCAATCTAATTATTTTACTCTGAGAGAAGTTATGCGAAACCTCAACACTATATTCTGATTTGTAACTTTGTGTACCAAACACACATTCGCCACATCTTGTATATGTTCAAACAGTATTCTTGAGCCATCTCCGATAAACTTAGAAATAACTTTGAGTGTAGAGACCAGGATAGGGGCCCAAAAGGTGGGTGCAACTGGGGCTACAAGGGGACTTTCGGTGTCCCATGCCACATAATTCCAGTTAGCAATAGGTAACATGGTTGGTGGAGGATTTGGAACATTTACGTGACGGGTTCTAGTTGGTATTGCTCCTAGTGGTGATACCAAAAAACCAGGGTTATTTGTTGTTTGGGATCTTGTGATAGGTTGATGGCTCATATACCTTCTCAAGGCTTAAGCACATCTAGAAGGTCCCATCGGGTGTGCCAGAAAAAATAAATTTTTGATGCCAAATAATTACAAGCTAACATCCTTTATGGGAAACTCAGTTAAAGGACGAACCTATTGCACTGAACTGAGTAACCTCTAGATTTTAAAGAATTTGACTTCTTCTATAACTGAGGTTTTGAATAGGAAAAGGAAATAGATATAAAAATAAAAGATCTAACTAGGGCGATGCGCCAAGATTTAGCTGTAAAGCACAATAAATCTATCTTGCGGATGAGATTTAAGGGTCTGTTCAGCAATCTGCTATGTCCTAGAATGATAGAAAATCAAGATAGAAGTCTGAATGATTCACTCAATGACAAAATAATATTCATGCACATTTACTGAAAAGAGGAGTCAAAGACATGATCTAAACCAACAAACTTGCATTAAATTTATAGAAGTTCTCTAAATGAAAAATTTAGTACCATAGTGGCACAGTAAAACTTATCAAATATCCTAAGAAAACAGAAAAGCCAAATAAGGGAACAATATGTAAGTTATTTTCAATAATCTAAAAGAAATAAAAGGCCTAGTTCTTCCACCAATTTTTCTGTCAAAATTTGAACCCCTACTTCAAAAGAAGAAGCAGTATCTATAATAAAATCCCTAGCCTGGTGCACTAGTAACAGAAAATATCCTTCGATCATGAGCAATGATGTGTATAGTAATTATTTTCCCCGACCATTGCAATGGAAAAAGGTTCGAGCCATGAACAAGGTTTCCCATCGCCAAATGCATCCCCTGCGAATGATGACAGTGGTCCCAGTAGACCAGAGGGTCGACATGTGTCATCCACTTATGATAGCAGTTATAATACATGGCAACTATTGTGAGGTTTTTGCTTGCTTCAACCCCTTGTGTGAAGAATCCTTTAGAAGATCCATGTGGCAAGCGGTCAAGGCCCGATGTTCATTCTCCTCTTTATGTGATGAAAACTTGTGCGGTGAAGACACTTGGAACTTTCCCAAACATACTATGTTGTAGGTGGGGACTGCCAAGGAATGTGTGCGGGTAGATGCTACGTGTCTTGCATGAAAGGAAAAGCAGCAGTGCATAAACACTTTCCTAATGCTAAAACCATAGAGGAGAAGTGCAAAGAACCATCTTTTAAACTTTCATACACTTAAGATGCACACATATAAGATAACAAGAGTAACAGAAACTAAAAACATTCACACAGAGATAACACCAGATTTATGTGGGGAAACCCTTTTGAGAAAAAACCCACCAGACCAAGAGCATTCACTTTGTATTACGATAAAATACTACATACAAAGTTAACAAACCTCTCTCTCTGATATTAGCTCACAACAGCAGCATGACACACTTCTCTCACTATTACAATTCTATTACAACATACATTGAATTCAAACTAACCATCACCTCTTAGTAACTGCTACAATCATTCAACTATTACAAGTCTTACATTTTTCATACTTCTATCCAACCAATCAGGTGTCTTAATTATACACCTTCTTCTGATAGACGAATTTCATCTCTTCCTATCCAAGTTGCCCTATAATCACGCATCGGGCATCCTTGCATTCAATTCTATTTTCCATAATCGGATCTTGTCACCGGCGAAACATGCTTTGTAGTTTATACTTTCACCACTTCAAACTTCGTCCAATCAGTCATTGATAACTCACCATGTGTCACCTTGACATTCCTTCACTACCTCTAGTCGATTCAAATTGGTCAAACAAGCACTGAACACTTCTTACCGCGCCACCGCACGCAAGTCAAGTGATCTTCACGGTAGTGCAGTATACCGCGCTACCGCCCAGCTTAGACACAGCCTCCACGGTCTAGCGGTGCACATACTGCACCATCGTGACCGAGAAAAGAGACCTCGTGGTATGGCGGTAGGTTCTTGACCACCCATCCACCACCTTCACTGCATCACCGCCGAGCTAGGCTCAACCCTCTGTGGTATGGAGGTAACCGCCTCTACCGACCGTTGAGCCCACCACGCTACCGGACCTTGACCACGAGTCCTCTGTGATAAGGAGTTAAGCTACTCCACTAACCGCCATGACTTATCGTGCCACCGCAACATGGCCAAAAAGCCATCACGGTATGGCGGTAAGCATTATCGCTAACTACCATGGTTTATCGCACCACCATGCCAACTCTGAGCAACCCCTGCGGTACCAAGGTAATCATTTAAACTGACTGTCCAGTCCACCACGCTACCGCCAGTGAAGGAGAGTGACCTTGCGGTATGGTGGTAACACCGCCCAACCACGGATCGAGCAATAGAGGCTCGCGATAAAGCGGTAAACTGTGCAACCATACCTCTATGAACTATTCCCCGTGGTGAAGCAATAAAGGCTAGAAAAGATTGCAAATCACCAAGTCTTTTACAGAGGTTTAAGCCAGTAATTTGAGGTAGCTTTTCCAACAAGCTCCCACTTGACGAAGATTTTTTGGCTTCCTAAGACCTTCGAATTTACTGACGATCATAGGCCCCAAGGCCCATCGAACTTGCACACCATCTGAACTTGTCTGTACTCATTAGCTTTGTCAAAGCATCTGCGACATTCTTCAAAGTATCCACCTTCTCCAAAGAGACCTTTCCATCCTCCACCATATCTCTCATGAAGTGATACTGCACATCGATGTGCTTCGTCTTGGCATGGAAAGTAGGATTTTTCACCAAACAAATGGAACTCTAACTATCACAGTAGATTGTAATCTACCCTGCATCAAAACCAATATCAGAACACAAACGACTGAGCCAAACAGCTTCTTTGCAGGCGTGTGTTGCTGCCATGTATTCAACCTCTATAGTGGACAAAGCGACTACAGCCTGTCACTTGCTCATCCAACTAATCACACCACTATTCAAGATGAAAGTGTATCCACTAGTGGATCTTTTGTTGTCAATGTCCCCTACCCAATCAAAATCCACATATCCAGGAATGTTGAGAGTCCTCTGTGATCCAACCAAATTTCCATGGTTAACACAAAGCAAAATTTGAAGTACCTTTTAGATATCTAAACACTCTTTTCACAGCATCCCAATGTGTCCTTCCGAGATTTTCCATTAATCGGCTAAGTACTCCCACTGCTTGGGCAATGTCTAGCCTTGTATAGACCATTGCATACATTAAACTACCAACATCACTTGAATAAAGCACCCTGGTCATATCCTCCATCTCAGTAGAAGATTTTGGACAATCTTCAACAAATAGCTTTGTTCCCTGTAAAACTAGAACAACTAGCTTCTTGCAATCATTCATACTGAATCTCTCAAGAACAATGTTAACATACTTACTCTGGTTGACCCAAAGCTTTCTACTCATTTTGTCCTTGGTTATTTCCATCCCCAGAATATACCTTGTTGCACCTAGATCTTTCATTTCAAACTTTGTAGACAACTGAGACTTAAGATCAAAAATCATAGTCTTACTATTTCCTATGAACAACATATCATCCACGTACAGGGTAATAATAAGCACACGATCATTTTCAGATTTGTAATACACACAATTATCATATTTTGATCTCACAAATCCCATAGACAACACAAAAGTGTCAAACTTCTGGTACCACATTCTAGGCGATTGTTTCAAACCATACAGTTATTTCTTTAACTTGTAGACCAAACTTTCTTTACCTTTCTCAATGAATTGCTCAGGCTGGGACATATAAATTTCTTCTTCCAGCTCTCCATGAAGAAACGTTGTTTTCACATCCATCTGTTCAATATCTAAGTCATACACAACTGCAAGTGACAAAAAAAATTTGATAGATGTTAGCTTAGCTATAGGGGAAAATATTTCTCCATAATCAATTCCCTCTACCTGGGAATACCCCTTTGCAACCAACCTCACTTTATACTTTTCAACATTGCCATCTAGACTGATCTTCTTCTTAAATACCCATTTACAGCCAACAGGCTTTCTCCCTTCAAGCAAAGGTACCAAATCCCAAGTTTCATTCTTCTTCAATGATTCCATTTCTTCATTCATGGCTTCCAACCATGAATTTGAATTAGACATATTAATTTCTTCTTTCACAGTCCTAGGCCCAATAGTGCTAGTAATCAAAGCATAGGTATAGTTCAAATCTAATATAGAGAAACCATACCTATCTGGTTGATGTCTTTCTTGTGTAGATCTTCTTAGTGGCTGAGATTGTGGTTCTTCTTCTTAAGAACTCTTAGAGATGCTTGAACTCTCCTCAATTTTAGGTACACCATGTAGTTCCTCTTTTTTTGGAGTCTGTAGAATTTCAACTACATCATCCTTCTTTTCTCTTTTATCTATCTCTAACTGTGGATCAATTACTGAAGGTTTCAACTCACGAAATATTACATTTCTTCTATACAAAACCTTCTCGGTGTCAGGATTCCAAAGCTTGTATCCTTTCACAGCAACACCATAGCCAATGAAGATACATTTAATAGCCTTGTTCTCCAACTTTGATCTTTTCTCATTTGGCACATATTCATATGCCTCACAGCCAAAGACACGAATATGTCTCAGAGAGGGCTTCTTACCAGACCAAGCTTCCAAAGGTGTTTTGTCAAAAAGAGCAAAACAAGGTGAACGATTTACCAGGTAACATGTTGTAGCCATAGCCTTAGCCCGAAACTTCTGCTCTAGACCAGCATTGCTCAACATACTTCTCACTCTCTCCATTAATGTTATGTTCAACCTTTCAGCAACTCCATTATGTTGTGGAGTATAAGGTGTAGATTTAAGCCTTTTAATCCCATGTTCTTTATAGTACCTTTTAAAATATGTAGAACAAAACTCACCGCCATTATCCATCCTCAGACATTTAATTTTTCTTCCATTTAGATTCTCTACCAAGTTTTTAAACTCTTTAAAACGACTGAACACTTCTGATTTACTCTTAAGAAAGTATATAAATGCCCTTCTCGAATAGTCATCAATAAAAGAAACATAATATCTAGACTTTGATAATGAGGGAACATTAACTGGACCAAACACATCAGAATGAATATAATCTAGTACACCAGAAGATTTATGAGGACTCAAATTAAAAAAAACATGGTGTTGCTTTCCATAAATACGGTGTTCGCAAAAATCAAAGTCAAGGTTACAATCAACAAGCCCTTCAATAAGATTTTTATTTTTGAAGGTTTTTAAACCTTTCTCACCGATGTGATCGAGTCTATGATGCCATAGCATGGTCTTCTCTATTGGGAGTTTCAGCTCCAAGGAATTTGCACCCAGAAGAGCTTCATCATCCTTCTCTATAGGAGAAAATTTTCTTGATTTTATAAAGACGTTACATTGAACAAGACATGCATCCATCTTGTATAAAGTGCCAGTACATACACCCTTATCCAGCACCATTGCACCTCTAGCCATCTTACATCCTTTACTCGAGAAAGAAACTTCCACACCAACATCATTAAGCTTACTGACAAAAAGTAAGTTATGAGCCAAACCTAGTATGTGTAGTACATCACCAATCCCTTTGATTCTTCCATCAAGAAATTTTATTTTGACTCTTCCACGGCCAATAATCTCTAGTGTTGAGTCACTTTCCTAGTACACCTTTCCACCATCATAATTTTTGTACTTAGTGAACCACTCTCTATGATACATCATGTGAAAAGATGTACCTAATTCAACTAGCCAGGAATCATCTAATGCTTGAGTCACCAAGGCTGCAATGAAGGAATCTACATCACTCTGAGAAGAGTCATTATCTGAAGAGTTATTCTTCTTCTTCTTCCTCTCCTTACAATCCTTTCGGATATGGCCAGGCTTCCCACAATTCCAGTATTTCACCTTGGACTTTTTACCAGGAGACTTTGATCTCCCTTTAGATTTAGATTTAGAATTTTTGTCTTTTTTCTTTCCTTTCTCCTTCGATCTACCTCGAACAACAAGGGCCTCTTTGTTCATCTCTGAATACTTACTCTGCATTTCTTTTAGCAGCGAAGCAACCAAGTCTTTCATCTTGAAAGTATTGGTCGTACTTCCAATAGCCATTACAAGATAATCCCAAGTATTAGGTAATGAACATAACAGGAGCATGCAACGATCCTCCTCCTCTATCTTCACACCCATAGATTCCAACTGAGTAACACTCATATTAAATGAGTTCATATGGTCTGCAATAGATGCACCTTCTTCCATCTTCAAGGAGTACAACTTCTTCCTCAGGAATAACTTATTTACCGGAGACTTTCCTTGATAAATGTCACCAAGCTTCTTCCATAACGAAGCCGCGGACTTCTCCTCATGAACATTTAGGATTATAGAATTAGCCAGACTAAGTCTTATCAAGCCTCTAGCTTTTCTATCTGCAAGATCCCAATCTTCTTGTTTCATACCTTGTGGCATAGTTCCAGACACAGCAACCCAGAAGTCTCTATCCACAAGCAAGTCTTCCATTTTGAGTTTCCACAACTCAAAGTTGCCGCCATTGAATTTTTCAATTTCTACCTTACCTAATGTACTCGCCATCTCAAACATAACTTGGTTCTAATGTTGCAAGACTCCCACTAGAATAGTATTAGCACAAAAAACCAGCCCTACTAACAAGGATAACACAACTGGCCAGGCTCTAATACCACTTGAAAGGAAAAGAAATAGTATGGAAACGCTTTCCTAACACTAAAACAACAGAGGAGAAGTGCAAAAAACCATCTTTTAAACTTTCATACACTTAAGATGCACACATACAGGATAACAAGAGTAACATAAACTAAAAACATTCACACATAGATAACACCATATTTACATGGGAAAACCCTTTCGGGAAAAAACCCACCAGACCAAGAGCAATCACTTTGTATTACATTAAAAGATTACATACAAAGTTAATAGACCTCTCTCTCTGATATTAGCTCACAGCAACAGCATGACACACTTCTTACAGACTTCTCTCACTATTACAATGCTATTACAACATGCATTAAATTTAGACTAATCATCACCCCTTAGTAACTACTACAATCATTCAACTGTTACAAGTCTTATGTTCATCATACTTCTAACCAACCAATCAGGTGTCTTAATTATACACCTTCCTTCTGACAAATGAATCTGATCTCTTCTTATCCAATTCACCCTGCAATCATGCATCGGGTCACCCTGCATTTAATTCTATTTGCCATAATCGGATCCCGTCACCCGCCGAAACACACTTTGTAGTTAATACTTTCACCGCTTCAAACTTTAGCCAATCAGTCATTGATAACTCACCACATGTCACCTTTCCATTCATTCACCGCTTCCAGTCAAGTTAGATCGGTCAAACAAGCACTAAACACTTCTTACCATGCCACCACATGCAAGTCAAACGATCTTTGTGGTAGTGCGGCTAGCTTAGACATAGCCTTCGCGGTCTAGCAGTATACCGTACTACTGCCTAGCTCAGACATAGCCTTCACAGTCTAGCAGTGCACATACCACACCACCACGACCGAACAAAGAGACTTCCATGGTATGGCAGTAGGTGCTTGACCACCCATCTGCTAGCTTCACCGTGTCACCGCTGAGCTACGCTCAACCCTCTGTGGTATGGAGGTAACCGCCTGTGCCCACTGTTGAGCCCACTGCGCTATCGGACCTTGACCACAAGGCCACCGCAGTAAGGAGGTAAGCTACTCCACTGACCACCATGGATTACCACACCATCATGACATGGCCAAAAATCCATCGCGGTACGGCGATAAGCATTATCGCTAACTGCCATGATTTATCGCACCACTGCGCCAACTCTGAGCAACCCCTGCGGTACCGAGGTAATCATTTAAACTGACTGCCCAGTCCACCGTGCTACCACTAGCGAAGGAGAGTGACGCCGCGGTATGGCAATAACACCGCCCAACCATGGATAGAGCAACAAAGGCTTGCAGTAAAGCAGTAAACTGCACAACTACACCTCTATGAACTATTCCCTGCAGTGAAGCGGTAAAGGCTAGAAAAGACTGCAAATTGCCAAGTCTTTTATAGAGGTTTAAGCCGGTAATTTGAGGCAGCTTTTCCAACATTGCGGTTGGGACCTGATAGGGAAGCAACAGGAAGAAGCACTAGAGAATGTGAATTTCCGACACGTGGAAGCATGGCGGGTGTTGTTGAAAAGGGAAGGAAAGAATCCTTGCGAGGAGCACTCGGCTAATAAGTGGCAGTATTCGGATAAAGCTTTGTGAAAGGAACTCGATGTTGCATTCAATAGATGGGTGTGGCCGGTAATTAGCAAAAAATAAAATAACCCGAAGGGAGCTTGGGGAAATTTATATTCACAAGGTCCATTATACCATCCCATATTCCACACCATCACACACACATACATATTTTTCTTCATTTCATTTTGGTGAACCTGACTTTTGAACATCATAATTTCTTATTTGGAACCTTAGATTTAGATTTCCATTCTTTTTCATTAGTTTACATTTTTAGATCTCTTAAATTTGCATTGGTTTTATTTGCATTTTTGGGTGTTAAAGAGCATTTTGGCATTATTAAAAATCTAAAAATTCACAAAAATTGGTATAGTGTTACTCATTTTGCATAGTGCTTACATAACATTGTATGATCAGTCACTTAAATCAAAACATTGAATCAAAGTCACATCTCAAATTAGATCTTTTTTCTTGTCATTTAGTGTCATTTCACACTTGTATTTAACAGATTTTCCAGAATTTTGAAACTATGATTACCTATTTGCAGCCAAAATCTAGAAACATAAACATCAACATAGAAATTTATAATTTAATTTTTAAAAACCCTGATAAAAGACCCATTCTCCCATGGGTGAATGAGTCCCTAATCAATCATGTTTCTAAATTTCTAGGCACTAAAAACTCTTTGTCTACATTCCATTTTTTTGCATTTAGGTTTTTGTTTTTTTTTCCAAATTTGATTTTCTACAATAATTTACGTTAAGGTTAATTGGTCAATTGAAGTACATTTTAAAACATACTATTCGACATTTAAAACATAACATTTTTTAGGCTTGTTGCATTCTAAATCAATCAATTATCAGATCTGGAATCTTGCATAACTCTTATATTTCATCATGGACATGTGTGTATGGGTAATATATGGAAATCCTTAATTTATTTGGTAGATGTCTCAAGTTATGTGTTTGGTAATGATCCTAATGCATGGGAACCTAATCTTTCTCAATCAACTCCTAATGAATGTCCCTATGAGGTGGAAATCTTAGGACAAGATGAAGATAGCATGCAAAAATTTATACAATACTACTTACGCAACCTTGAGAATAATGCATCCTTTTACCCATCCATGCAGCAACCAATACCACCTATAATTACATCACTTGATATGTTCAAAATTTTACATCTTGAAATTGACACATGAAGCAAGCCTCAACCATCAATCATTAATGAACTTGTTAACAAGATAAATAATGATACTCTTATATCTTATGCAAATAAATTTACCAATACACCCCTTAACTTAGAAGAGACTTATGGCCAAGGCTTTAAAATCTTAAGCAAGCAAGGATGTGACACAATTAATGAGCATGAATTTCACAAATTACTAGAATAAATCCCAAACGAAGATACTAAAGGACTAGGATTCCCTCCTCCTCTTCCAAGGAAATAAATGTCCTCCAAGTCATAATGGTCAACCAATACCTCACAAGTACAATAGCATCATATTAGGTTCTCCTCCTCCAAATCTACTTCAACAAATTTCTCAATCAAGCAAGAAATCCAAGCCTTATAAATTCAAAGAATTGCCATTTTTACACACTAAAACAGAAATTGAATGAAAAATGGAACAACTTCTTCGTCTAGGATTGATTTAATTGTCACCTATCAAAGAGAACATAAAAGTTAAGAGTACAAACATTAATTATTGTGCATTTCATCGAACACTTGGCAATCTTACTGATGAGTTTCGTGCTTTAAAGAAGATATTGAGTGATCTTGACAATTCCTTTGATGTTATAATTGAATAGAAATTACATGTACTTTGCTCCAAGTCATGTGATAGTTATAGAATCATTGCATTCTCACTATTACATGTCACAAGGAACCCTACATCATCACTTATATTGGCTCATCCTTGCCATGCACTCAGTGGGGGCAAGGCGTTAGATAGCCTTGCTCCTAGTATGGCACTTGTTGTCCCTTTGCCTAGTTATCCGCCTTCCGCATATGATGAACAAGATTGGGATGAAAATGACCTACTATAGGTTGAATCACATGTTCCATACTATTCTTTTCTTTATCTTCTTTTCAGTTTCTTTGTGTGTGCTTGCATGTGCATAATGTGATCCCCTATATCATTTTGTTTGACATGTCTTTATGTTCATTCCTCTATTTGTACCTATATTATTTTATTTGTTGTTAACCTTTATCTTTTCTCTTGTATTTTGTTTTCCTTTTGGGGATGACACAAGGAATTGAGACATTTAGGTGTCTTCCATGTTGACCCAAACTATTTTCTTTGTTTTCACTCTCTATGTGTCATTATTCTAGTTCTACGAGTATTTGGGGAATGATGACGTTTCTGAGCTCTATAATAATATTGTAGAAAAGACATGTGTTGACCCAAAATCCATGGTTCTCTTATATGTTTGGTATTTCATGTTGGGGAAACCCCTTTTTATGATGTGGCTTCATTTGGAAACATATGCTTGACATTGGGCTTTCCAAATAAGCTCTCATGTCTTCTTTATTGTTTAGCATTTATCATTTTCTACTTTAAAGTAATTTCTCATAGCATGGTGTTTAGAAATTTCTTTAAAGTGGGGGCATACATTGGCATTATCATTTGACATTTTTTACTATAACTCATGTTTCTTAGTGCGGTCTTCTTTATTCATGTGACGTGTTTTCTTCTTGGTGACATTAGGATTGATATCCTTCAAGAGTGTGACCTTTCTTTGCATATGACATTCCTCTTAGTGGTAATTCTATGGTTTGCATTCCATAAGTTATGAATATATTATCCTTCGACTTGTTCTCTCTTGGTAGTGATGTCAAGAACAATGTTCCTTAAGGTGAGACCTTACATGCATTAATCAAAACCCCTTTGAACATGTCTTATCCTATTTGCATTTTGTTCATGAGTGCCTAGCTTAATTGATGCAGAGAAAAGAGGATTCACAACTCAACATTACATTCACTTTAAAACTTTCATGAAATTATTTATCTCAAATAGTGATTAAGTGCATCCTAGATCACATTGTAATCATTCTCATAACAACCCACAATTCAATGCAACAAACAGTCATTAATAACTTCCATAAAACAAATAATAAAGTCAATCCCTTCGGTGAGATTTAAGATCAAATAATTACAGACCTCCCTTCCAATTTTTATAAAGATCCAATGGTTTAAAATAAAGTTATTGTATTTTTCCCAAAACTGCAAACCCTAGGCAGTGTTCAAACCTGCCCTCACCAAAACAGTCATATCTTCCACAAAACTCAATAACATTCAATGAGACAAAAGGATTAGAAACTAGAAACAAAGATCTTTCCATCCATATATGATAATCCATTATTTGAGTCCATATCAGGCCATAAAAATCACAACTTCAACCTGAAAACAATCTAAAAATCAGAAAATGCATACAAAACTTGAGGTTGTCATTCTTCAAACTTCAAAAGTAATGTCTCCAACCCCTCCCACCTCTCCAATTCGATTTTTGGAGGGTGTAATTATACATTTACAACCAAAACCAACTATTTTAAACCACCTTTTAGTTAGTTTGTTGACAAAACACTTTAATGACACTTTTGACAAGTTGCTTGACAACTTTCTTGAGCAACTTTTACAATTTTTACAATATATAACAACTTTAAACATTATTTGACAAATGAATTCAAATATTACTTCCTAAGACTCAAACACCTATAAAATGGTTTTATAAACCTTATTATAAGACCCAATACATAAAATAGACCAACTATTTACAAATGGCCTCATGGAGGCTTGAAAGCAACTTGGTGCTCTTGCACCAATAATGAAGCTTGAAGTTACACCCTTTATCATGGCCACCAAGCATAATACACCTTTATTTCTAGTGGATCCATTAATTCTTATGAGTTCCTAGCATAGTGAAGCTTGCTAGCCTTGTGCAGCTAGAAGTTACAACACTTTTTCATGGCCACCAAGCGTAACACGCCTTTATTTCCACTAGAGCCATTTTTTTTGTTCATGAGTGTCTAGAATAATGCAGCTTGATAGCCTTATGAAGCTTGAATTTCATATTGTGTGGCACCTTATTAAATTTATTAAGAGGTATAACTTTGGTATGGTTAGTTAGCCACTTCATGGGGCTCATCTAGTAGACAGTGGATTTCACTAGCCCATGTGAGAGCATTTGATTTCCATAGTGGATATCAAGTTTCCACTTTTAAACATATTTTTTGGACAAACAATTAAGGCCTGATCCATATCCAAATGGACAAAAAATTAAGGCTTGATCCAACCCCTTTTCCTTTCTTTATTTAGGTCTTTGGCATTGTATGATTGAGTATCTTGTCACTGTTTCTACATATTAAACATAGGCATGTGTCTCCTTGTGCCTTTGTTGGTTTGTCATGAGATCTTATATTTTGGGGGATTGATCATCCTCCTTGACCTTTTTTTTCTTGTCTTTCCAACAGTTGTACAATTATAACTCTCTTGATTGTCTACTTTAGTGTGAGTTTGATGCAAGTTCATCCTCCCACTAAAGTGGGGGTTAAATGTAGTGTAAGAAAATGTACTCCTTTACATTTTCACACTAATATTAGGTCCCCTCAATTAAATTGGACTTAATTATGCCTTAATAAGACCTATTTTACATCTACAAGCCTAATAAATTGCAATTTTCAAAGGGGAAACCCAATAACAATTAATGTCAACATATAAGTAATTACCTTAAGCAATGTGTGTTCCAAGAATAGGAACCTGGCACCCATTTTCCCATGAGTGAATGGGTCCTCCCTAGGCCTTTGGAAAAAAATTAAAATATGTTTTTGGTGGTATTTTAATGTCCCCAAATTCAAATTTCAATGTGAGCTTGTGATGTTTAATTTTCGGGAAAGGATAGATACTTATAAATACAACTTCTTTTTATCAAACCAAATCTAAGAAACAATTATCATCCAGTAAGAAGAGAACTTTCACAAGAGAAAAGATTATGATCAAATTCCTTCAAGATTAGATTTATCAATGATTTATTGCAGCAGTCAAGATCTCAAGCATCACGTCAAATTCTTTTGCAATCATGCATATTTTGGATCTAACATTGTGATGTAGGTTTCAAGATCCAAGTCAAGATTCAAGCATTGAAAGATCCACATCCATTGAATCCATTTCATGCAAGATCAAGATCAATATTTCAATCCTCCAAAGGATCTCAATTCAAGAATTTGGTGAGTTGCAAGATAGTAATTGTTCATTCATTATTCCTTTCATGTTTCATTATTTAAATTCAAGGTTTAATTACCAAAATGAGGTTTGACCAACGTAAACCCCCATCCACCAAAAACAAATATTTTTCTCCTCTTTGTGAATGTGCAAGTTTATAGGTTGAAGAAGGATTGAAGATTCGTCAAGGGAGAAAATTTGGAAAAGTGGCAAAGTTGCAAAAATTTGTCATATTTGTTGTCAATCCACGGAATCTCGCCTACAAAATTTATTTCTGATTGTCTGACATTGAAACCTAGATCAAACAGAAGCTAACGACTGACACTAGAGTATCCTGAAAGTTGATTCAAACCTCTACATAGAGACTCATTCACCTATGGGAAAATGAGTCCCAATTAGCCTTATGAAACTACATTTGGTTGATAGTTACACATCACTCTGCCATTTCTAGATCTACATAAAGTTTGTGTTTTTCTATCTATATTATGATTTAAATTGATGATTCAAGTTTGAATGGGCATAATTGAGTTGATTTACTATTTTTGGTTTTTCTCCCAAAAGTGTTGTTTAGGCCGATACGCCTATCCTCAATCATAAAAAAATTAGCAGATTCCCTCATTGAGTTGACTCACCTAAGGGTTGTAAGTCAATTCTTTGTGTGGATCTCATTTCCTAATGAAATAAAGGAAAATAGGTCCATTATACCATCCCATATTCCACACCATCACACACACATACATATATGTATTCATTTCAAGAAGTAATACAAAAGACCAAGGTCAGTCATATCAAATTGCTCCATCAATGCTCTCTAAGTACTTTGAATCATGGAAGTGGAACTCCCTATGAGAATCAAATCATCCACATAGAGCACAAGAATGAGAAGTTCCTCTCCATATCTTTGAGTATAAATTGTAGGATCAAAATGGCAACGAGTGTACCTAAAAGAAAGCAAGAAAATATCCATCTTCTCATACCAAGCCCAAGGGGCATATTTGAGACCATACAATGAATGTCGAAGCTAGAAAAAAAGTGAAGGGTCCTACACAAAACCTGGTGGTTGCTCCATATAAATCTCCTCATTAAGATCCCCATGTAAGAAAGGAATCTTCACATCCATCTGATACACTAACCATCCTTGAGATGCATCTATAGAAAGGACAAGACCAATAGAATCCATCTTGGCAACAAGAGCAAAGGTCTCAGAATAGTAAACACTCTCAACCTATAAAAAACCCTTTACAACAAGATGAGCCTTATACTTGTCAATGGAACCATCAACTACATATTTTGTACAATACACCCACTTGCATTGAACCAATTTTTTTCCCTTAAGAAGAGGTACAATATCCCAGATATGATTCTTCATCAAAGAAGAATTCTCCTTAGCCATATCAACATCCCACTCAAGAATACCATAAGCATCTAAAAAAAATTGAGGATCATCTGAAATGGCATGACTCAAAAGACTAACACCTAAAGTCTAAGAATGAATGTAGTGAGTGTTTATGGGATTACCAACAAGAGGATCAGCCTCCTTAAGAGTAGTGCAGGCCCATCATGGCCTAGTGGGTGGATTAGGATGAGGTGGATCAAGACAATCATCAGAATCTTCCTCAAGAAGTAAAATATCCTCAACTTAAGAAGATTGAGTAGGTTGTGATGAAGAAGAATTCGAAGTAGTATATATCTGTGTGAAAGACTTAGCAAACTGAACATCACGATGGAAATGAACCTCTCGTGTGTTAGGATCAAACAATTTGTATGCCTTCACATCTTATAATAGCCAGCAAAAATAAAAAACCGTATCTTCTTCTCCATTTATTTACGTTGACCATCTATAATGAATGACCAAGCCTCACTACCAAATGTTGTAAGATGGTGTGTTCCTTGGTCTTCCTTGTCCAGCATGTGCTTGGGTTTGTGACATGGCTTAATCGCCTCCTGTGGATCTTACATAAATCTATTGGTTGTATTGGGCATTGACAAGTCAAGATTTTGGTGCAACGACAACCATCAATGTAACATTGAATACTCTAAAGAAGAATACATTAGGCTTGTAATGAGACCAAGCCTCCTCGGGATTCATATTCTGCACTTCCTTGTGAGGCACATGGTTCTAAATATAGTTGGCATAATTGACAAATTCGGCCCAAAATGTTGGAGGCATAGACCGAGACTGAATCATACAGTTTTCCATCTCTTTGCCACACCATTATGTTGAGGAGTGTAAGGAACTATGTGCTGATGAAGAATAGCATGCTCACTACAAAAATATTCAAATGCCTAACTGACATACTCCCCCCCATTATTTGTGCATGTTCGTTGAAGAGAAAAACTCGATTGCTTCTCCACAAATAATTTCAAGGTCTTGAAGATGGTAAGAAACTCACTCTTGAGCTTCAAAAAGTATAACCATATGTGTCCAGAAAAATCATCAATGAAAGTAAGCACATACTTAGACCCTAAAAAGGAAGGAGTTGGGAATGACATGAGATCACTATGGACCAACTCAAGGGGTGTGGTATCATGTGTAGCTTGAACCTTAGGAAAAGGATCTTAATGTTTGTTTCCAAGAAAACAACCTAGAAAAACACCATATGTGAAAGAGATCTTTGGAAGACTAGCCACTAAGTCATGTGTGTGCATCTATTGAAGATATCTATAGTTCATGCCTAAATCTTTCATGCCAAATCTTGCTCATTGAATCGACATGAGCAATAAATCAAGAATTTGTTGAAGACTCAAAGCCATCAAATCGATATAAATGGTTCTCATGATCAACTATCCTTGTAGCAACAACCTTCTTGGGATATTGCAATGGTCTAATAGTCACATTTTGTGGAGTAAACTCAACTAACTTTCCATCTCTAGAATGACAAATCTGATAAATGGAAAGTAGATTTGCTGAAATATCAGGAAAAAGAAGAACATCCTCAATGCACCCATCTAGCATCTGAACAGATCTTGTCCCTGAAACTAGAATCTATGAAGATTTCCCAACTATAATATGAGAAGTAGAAGTATGAGCAACTAGATCAAGGAGATCACATGAATTGGTCATATGATGTGAAGCACCTAAATCAACAACCCAACTATCAGTGGATGTATGCAAGGCATGTTCCAAAAGAGATTTCCCTTTACCAATGGAAGAAGACTTAGGTACTGAAATATTGTGTTTCCTCATTCCTCCAAGGAAATTCCTAGTTTTTCCAGAAAATTAAAACAATGAGACTCATCATTCCTAGTTTTTCCACAAAATTAACAAGATTCTCCTTTCTTTTTCTTGGAAGAATCTCCAGAGGTAGAAGAAGAAGGAGATGGAGTGGAATTTTGATTGTTCTTTTGCTTCGATTTGGACAGAGACTCACTACCTGAAGATGATTATGTATTGGGCTTCTTCTTATTCTTTCCTTTACCCTTTGGAGATTGAGCCATTAGATATTAATTCTTAGAACTAGATAGTGCATCCAACTGAACCAACTTGGCTTGCTCCCTAGTAAGACACTCACAAAACAACTCAAAAGAAGGCATTTTATAATCTTTCCCCATAGCATCTATAACATAATAGAAAGTGGAAGAGAACACTTGATATGGACCTCTTAACTTAGATAGAATCAAGAAGATATATTCATCATCAGATTTATCATGCCCACATCCTTTTAGTTGTGACAAAAGCAATTTGAATTATGCAAGAAAATATTGAATATAAGGAAATTCATCTAGAGAGAGTGATTATAGATCCAATTGAAGCTAAAAGATTCTAAACTAATTTACTTTACTATGTACAATTCTTTAATTTTGTCCCAAACATTCTTAGGTGTTTTGGACTCTACAATATGAAACAACAAGTTATCAGATACATGTAAGCCAATGAGCCCTTTTTCTTCACCCATTTTACATCTATGGGTAAATTTTTCATATTCCCTTGTGAATTCAAGTTTTTTCTTCTAACATTTTCCACAAAACTTTAGATTATAACAATTGAGTCATTTTTAGCTTCCATGTATGATGATTGTGTGGAGTGAGTGGTTCAATTTTCCTTAGATTTGTCATGTTTGACATAATAAAACCAAGAGAAAAAGAGATAAATATGGAGCTTAAATTGAGCCTTTCACCCCCTCATAATGTATTAAAACTCAATTTGCAACCCCTTGAGAGAAAATTAGAATGAAGAAATTTTGGAATTTGTACAAGTGATAAGCTTAAATCATTTGTTTATAAGACATTGTGATTTTGACATTTTTTTTTTAAATGGCTTGTCCATACTGAACATAGAGATTACAAATAGATTCATTGTGATTCTCTAAGTAATTTCAAAAAAAAATTGCCAAATTTTGACTTCATATGGAAAAGTTATGCCAATTACAAGTAATAAATGCAAGTGTACCTTCAAGCTAAAAAAACTAGAAAAAAATAGGAAAAAAATACAAAATTCACCTACACCACTACAAATTTTGTCAAACCACCTTTCCGATGATATCGTGTTCACAAAAAACCAATACTTTGGCGTAAAGTTATGGCAATTTGAAAAAAAAAGTTATTTTTTGGCACCTAATAGGCTAATTGGGCATAAAAGTTTGGCGCCTAGGGGCCAATGCTTGGTCACCCATGCGACCGCAGCTCCAGTTGTGGAAAAAACTTTCTCACCACCAAGCGGGTGGCAGGGTGGTTGGGCACTAGTGGCATTGCTAACACTGGTAGGGGCCACTAGTTCTTAAGCCCTTGCGACCAATGATGTGGTTGAGAGATCGAGAAAATGGGGGCTCGATAGAGCTGATGTTCAACCATTTGCAAAAATTTCCAATAGAACTTGCAAAAAGGAAACTCTCAACAAAAATAGTGGTCGACCAAACTAATAGTTGTTATAAAATGTTGATAAGCTTCTGCAGAGTTCGTACAGGCCCACCTTGTACCAAACAATAAATGTTGCCAAATTTTTTTTTTTTAACTTTAGCCCTCATAAAATTTTAATAAATTTGCTTGACAAAATTAAAGCCTGAACTATATAAAAAATTTAGCCCAATAAAATAATAAATTCAGAAAATTATTGTTAAATAATATTTTCTGCAAAATTGTACCCTCTGTTCGGGAGATCATATGACCTACCCGAGCAAAACAAATTTACCTCAAAAATAATTTTTCCAAATATAGGAAAATTTTATATCAAAATTTGTGGAATCGACTTCTCAGACACAATGGTAGGGTTATTTTTGGCTGAAATGCTCCTATAAAAAGTTGTTTCCCAGATCTGAGCTTCAAACCCTTGTTTGCCAAAGTTGCAAATGGTGACCAAATTGAGTGAAATGAAAGCCAAATCTAACTTTCTCGAGCCTCTTGGATACAATGAGACAACCAAAAATACTACCACTATAGCCAAAAATGTCACAATCACTAGATCTCACCAAAACGCATACATGCAATATAGGATTAACAGATCTATGCAAATCTTTTTTGATTCTCAAGATTGTATTGAAACACAAGAAATGAGCATATAGGAATTTACAAGATCGTAAAAGAAACTAAAATCACAATAGAAAACTTGATGGTAGAAACTCTAATAAAAAAGAAGGGTCTTTCCATATTCAAAGCTTTGATACCATGTTGAAGTGAGCAACCAATATCTTCAATCTACAACACCAAATAACACCTCCACATGCAATAGAGAGAAGCAACAATAAAATATGTCATTCCACCAAACAAGAATTACAATATGATACAATTTGATCAAGATGCAAAATATGCAAGAGATGCCTTGCTTATAAAGGAAAGGTGAGAGATAGGATTATACAAGATCATGACAAGTGTCTTAATCCTATCACATGAGACAACTAACTCATAACTACTTATGATAATGTAAAATCTAGATAAGACAAATAAGACTTCTAGAAGAAAGATTATATCCTAAGTAAACTTATCATGTGAATAAGTCCCCTAAGTCCCTAGTAAATAATTAACTAGGTACAAGACTTTATTCACACCAACATTATATGCAATCAAGAAATGGAAACACTGCCTACTAGGTAGGGAGAATTATTCACACATATCATAAGCCATTACAATATTTTCAAACTCAAATAAAGTTGCAAAAACCATGAAATTATGAGTGCATCTAGGATCTCTACAATAGTTACACATGATGATCAATAATAAGATGGGTAGTACAAATTTAGTGGTAGACATGTTATCTAGGTCACCCATATCAAAGCACATATTGGCTCTATCTACAATTACATAATTGATCCCATTTACTAGAAAGGCCTATGAAGAAGAATAAAAGGATGAATCAAATTTTGGAGATAATTACAAACAACTTCAAGGAAAAGGGGTTGTGAAAATGTGAAGAATTGTATCTCAAAGATAGCTTACTTTATAGACTAGGAAAACTATGTGTTCCAAAGAAATAATATCATCTACTTATGATGGAGATGCATACCTCCAAATTATTAGGTGATTTTTGTGTTAGAAAATTGTTTACCCTAATGTAAACCTAATTGAAACCCTAATTTAAACCTAATATAAATATTCAAACCTACTATATTTTAAACCTAATGATACCACCTATTCCTCAACCTCTTTTGACCTTGTAGACTCCTTAATAAACCTCTTGATCACCCATCCTAATGAGCTATAAATTGTTGGAACACAACAATCTACTAAGAGGGGGGGTGAATCAGTAAATAATAAAAAATTAGTCTTCTTAACCTTAGTGCAGACACAACTCTTTAATCTAAATTTTCATATTAAAACATGAAAATATATGACAACCACAAGCACATAACGGATCAACACATAACACTAGATATACATGGAAAACCCAAGATGGGAAAAACCACGGTGAGAAATGTTGCTAGGAGCTACTATCCTAATCCAACCTCACAAAAGGACCTTTTTGTTACAACTTTTAAGGGAACCAACCCTTAGGAGACACCAATCCCCTATTCTGAGAACCAAATTAGTTATCTAATGGCACCAACCAATCAAACTTACAACATATAGGATTATTGCAATTTGTTCATTAAGAACACAGTTCAATGTTACAGCTTACTCTAGAACTGCTCAATTTTTTGTTGTTGTCACAACAACTCTCTTCTTTGCTTTGCACCCCTCTGTTCTGCTTTGTTCTTCTCTTCTCTTAGTTCATTATTTTTCCACCTTAATGCACCCTCACACACCTTTTGTATCTCTCACTCTTATTTTCAGTGTATTCTCTATCCTCCTCGAGATCTTAGAATACCTTCTTCACTATCCACTATCTCTTCTCCACTACTCTCACATAGTTACTTCACTTCACACATTTTGATTATCTATTTTGTGTAGTTTCTAACTGATGGTGATTTCCTTGGGATTCTCCACCACATTCATATCTTCTATTAGGGTTCTAGGATATCTTCTCCACTATCATACTCGTGCATTGAGCCACACAACATTAATTTATGGTGTAGAGAATTTCCCTCTTAGTTTCTCTTTCAAACCCTAGGATCAGATCTGTATTTAATTTGTTCTTTGTTTATTCACTATGATTTTATCTTCATCCTCTTAGCAATTTGTGCCACCGCTTAGCACATCAAATCTTCCATCATATTGGTCATAGGTACAATTGAATGAATTAAATTTGTTCACTAAGTCAGCTAACAATCAAAACCCTATTTACATAGACCTGACTGTTGTTTTTCTTCATATTTAAATCTAAGTTGTTGATCTTGTCTCTTCGCACCATGATCTAGCATTCCTTGTTCATTGTCAAACCTTTAAAACCTGATTGTCAAATAAATAATCTTTAAATCTCCATCATCAATCTTGTCATTCATGGCCATCATGTATCGCCACTCTTCACCAATCATTCAATTCACAACAACGATGTGAATTGATGCAGGGACCACCGTTCAATATTCCTCCTTTGAATATAACCCTTTGGTCTCATACAACTTATAGCCATTGCACATTTTGGCTTTACTTAAGACTTTTCCTTTCATTTATATGACGTGAATGAGTATAGTGATCGTCGTTTGATCTTCATTAGATAATCTTGACCATTCATTGTTCATCTCACAAAGCTTTCCTTTACCTTGCTTTACTATAGTGACGAGAATATCTTTCATGATGCAATACTTCTCTACCACCTATCTTTTCTGACATCATACTCCACTAGCTCCCATCATTCATTGTTCATCGTCAAATGCACTAGATGATAGAAAATACAAATCATGATGTGAAGAACACATCTGATGCAATCATATCCTGACACCTGGCTATACTGACTTCACCTTCCACTATCTCTAGTTCATTGCTCATCACCAAACTATAATATGGCTTCAAAGAACTTTCTATGATGCATGGGGCCTTAGTGGTAGCCATTAGATTTTCCTTCATTTGATCTCAACCATTCATCACATATCATGCAAACACTTCTACGCCAGAGACACCAAAGCGTGATGCGAAAGAAAAAGGTGATATTCATTGGATCTTTAAGGCTTGATCTCCACCATTGATCGAGTTGTCATCACCATGTCGAAGGGACTCAAAACACTATCTCTTTGAATCTCCATTGTCACCTCAATGTATCATTGTCTCTCTTTCTTTATCACTTCATTGAAGGGACACTAAAACATCGCCTCTCAATATGGTGAAGTTTCCTCGATATAGGGCCAAATATTTGTCGCTCAACTTAGGAAATATTAGGATCGAAAAACATTAGCTCATTCGGTAAATACTAGGAAAGAGGGTCATTTCCCACATGACACCATAGGCTTAAGTAATAACTTAAGCTACCTACAACCTACAATAACAAGTCAATGATGAAAGAGAAAGCCTCTTTGAACACCATGACTGTTATACCTAGGGTTTAACTAATAAACCCTAAAATTGTCCAAGAGCATAAATAATTACATTTTGAGCACATACTTCAACCTTTGGACCTACACTGAACATTTCTAAGAAGCTCTCAGAAAACCCATGTCAAATCTAGCCTTAAATTTGCCATCAAATACTTAGAAGTAACTGTTGCAGAGAGATGACAATATTTTTTCAACTTTGCAACATTTTAAGCAAATTTTGTAACTTACACACCATCTTCTAGAGCCAAATCCATAGCATACCATATCTCTCTTTAGACATCAATGACAACACTTTGACATCAATGCCAATACACCCTTCATACAAGATCAGTTCCATCTCACTTCTAATCCCCTTTTTGACATCAATGACAACAATATATGCTAACATAAATATTACATGTTATAAGACACAATTTCCATTCTCATTCCTCTCCACAACATAGTTCCCCTTCCTTCATCCCTCCTTCCCAATCTACCTCCTTTCCCTTTCCTACCACTCAAGATTTTTTAACCTAAATTTATATGCCTAGTCCTTCTCATCCTACTAACATCCCTACAATTTTTTTCTCTCCTATTGGACTCCTAGCTTTGATCTCATCCCTTTGGCCAACTAATTTACCTCCTACTCCCATGTTCCATCCTCTCAACCCTTAACCTTCACTTATCTCACATGTTTATCACTTACCACCACAACCATTCCTAACCATTTCCACACAAACATCCTATTTTTATGAAGTCAACATCTCCCACACTTAATTTCCCAACCTCCACTATTGACCTTGTCATTTTCCAACTAATTCAAGACATGGGATCAACACAACTAAAATAATCCACTCTCCTATTAGCTTCTATGTTAGAGGATAAAACCCAAGACCTCCTCCATGCCCCTTTTTCTTTAGCCATCATATTCACCCAATCCCACGAAAATTCATTATGCCAAACTTTGAAATGTATAATGGGATAGGAATTCATAGATCCACATGTATTGATCATTAGAGTGATGATAAATTTATACTTATTTAAATTCACATTCCCTTGAGGGTAAAAGAAAGAATTTGGGTTCACGAAGAGGGGAAGTTTCAGCCAGAAAACAAATCTCACATGAAACGTGTATGCATTATTAAAAAAACACATGTGCACTTAGCTACGTGTACCCGAGCCTAAATCTGAATGCCTATGTTTTATGCTTCAGGTAAGCAATAAGAAACACGTATGTGTTATATAATGTGTATGTTTTATATAAAGGGTATGTATTATATAACACATATGTGTTTCTTAAAGGTATTTAATCTGTTAAATAAACGACTATGCATTTGTATAATGCATATGCATTATATAACGGATACATGTTTATTTTTAAGAGCATGTATGTATTTTATAATCCATATGCATATTTGAAAATTTGAATTCCCAATGCACATGCTACCTCATTTTTAGGCTTGAGAAAGGCTTGGCAACCCAAACCTTAGCCTTTGACCTACAACTAAAAAACTAAGGCAGGTTCAAGAGAAATGTCCAACTTTGGCAATATAGCTGATGGACTTTTTTTTGAATTACTCTATGAAATTAAAACCCATTATAAAACTCGATGTCTAGTTTCCAAATATATAAAATTTGTTAAGATTGGATTATGTTTTTTATTTTTTAATTAATTTCTAAGAAAATTGGTCCATAAACTTGAAATATCAAGCTTTTTTGTTTTTTAATTTTTTTTTGGATAATTATTTTGTAAAAATAAATTATATGACATCAATCTTTAGACAATTCTCTACAAAATGAAAAAAATATATATATTTTTTTAGTTTAGGTCCAATTATGTTCTCTATACACGTTAATTTTAAAAGCAGCAATTAGGGCCAATAAAAATTCAATAAATAAAAAATTATTCAAAAAAATATTACAAAAAAAATCCTCATCAATCTTCATGTTGTTAGATATCTTTCCCCAAAAGGAATTAGAAAAATACTTTTATTTAGGTCAAAAAGTGGTGTTTGTACACGTGCATGGTATGGTTATGTAGTGTCGAAAAAAGTATCCCTTTTTCACACTTAATTTGGAAATAATTAATAATAAAATGAGCCTAATGTTGCCTTGATTTAGTGTTGCAATGTGTTTTACACATTCACATTAGATTTAGGGACAAATTTAACTAAATGGACTTAATTGTGCCTTATTTAGGGTGTTGTAAAGTGTATCTTTACACTTTCACATTAATCTAGGGCTTTATTAATTAATTGAGCTTAATTTTCCTTAGTTGGCCCCTTTAATTCAAATTCAAGCCTAATTAATTACAAATTTTGAGGGATAAAACCCAACATTCATAAATGATATAACACAACACTTAATTTTATAAGGTGTGTGTCCTAAGTTGGTGACCTAGGACCCATTCACCACCTAGCAAATGGGTCCTCACTAGGTCCTAGGACCCTAATTTTACATAACATTTAGCATCCCCCAAAGTTTGTCCTAGTTAAGTGTGCTAGGACCCATTCGCTCTATGGTGAATGAGTCCTCACTTGGACCTAGGACCCCCCTTGGGATATGTTTTTGGTATTATTTTAATGATTTCAAATCCCAGATCAGATGTCGGCTTGTGTTATTTGAATTTTGAGATTTAATGATAAGATGTGTATAAATACAAGGTTATTTCACTATGATTTCACCTCAGACTTTCATGAGATCGAGAAATTTTCACAAGAGAATGTTATAGAGTATTAAAGAGTATTCAAGAAAGCATTCAAAGGCATATTTTTAGAAGATTATTACAGCAATAAAGATTCATATCATCATATAAAAGGAATAGTGCATCATGCATGTTGTTGATCTAATGTGTTGATGTAGCATTCAAGATCATATTCAAGCATTGTTTCACATCAAATTTTGTGATCAAGGTCTAAATCCATTGAGGCCACTTCATGAAATTTTTCAGATTTATCCAAGGTTCAATTAAGGTTTGGTGAGTTGTGACATTGCATGTGTGCATTCATATTTCCTTTCATGTTTCATTTTATTACAAGGTTTAATTACCAAAACGAGGTTTGACCAAGGCGAACCCCTATTTCCTAACAAACAACATTTTCTCCTCTTTGATGTGTGATTGTAGGTTTTAGTTTGAAGATCAATTGGAGAGAGAAATTGAAAAAGTTGTCAAAGTTGTCAAAGCTATTAAGAAAGTTGTCAAATTGTGAAAATTGAGCTATAAAATTTATTTATTTGTTCTCAACAGTCTCCGACTAGGATCTGGGAGTGTAGATATTGAAGAAAAAAACCTTGAAATTGATTTTCCATAACCCTAACCAAGACCCATTCGCCATAGGGTGAATAAGTCCTCAGTGAGGCCTGAAAAAGTACTTTTTGCAATAGGTATACAGTATTTGACCCTCTTAAAACCTACCTTTTGATTTCTATATTGGTTAGGTTTAATTTTTTATTCTCATTTATGCATTATAGCCCTTATAATTGAATGAAATTAGAAATATGGACCTTACATCCATTTGGTTAATCCATCTTGGATTCTCCCCAACCCGTTTTTCTTTGTTTCATTTTGGTGAACCCGACTTTTTGAGCATTTTAGTTTTCTAATTTTGAAGTCCTTTTCATCCTAGATTTAGATCTTGCATTCATTTTCATTGAATTAAATATTATTTAGGGTATCTATTTTGCATTCAAATTTGCATTGCATCTAGGGTTTTAGGGTTGCATTGTTTGCATTTTTTAAATCTGAAAAAACATAAAAAAATTAGTCACTTTGCATATCATTTACATCATATAAACTTGTATTTGAAAATTCAAACAAAAAATTTCATATCAAACTAGGTGTTTTAGGTCATCATTTTGTCACATTTTGCACTTAAATTTCACATTGCATTCTATAGAATATCAACCTGAAACTTGTTGTTACAACCTGAATATGAAAATCACTAAAAAATAACTTGAAAATCTATAAAAATCAGTTTCAAAACCCTAATCTAGGACCCATTTGCCCTAGGGTGAATGAGTCCCTGATCAGGTCTTGATCTGCATTTTTAGAAATTAAAATATTCATTTTTTCGTTTTTGTTTGCTTCTTTCATATTTTTGTTAGTCTCTTGGTTTTTTGTTTCATCAAATTCATTATATTTAGCTTAATTTGGTACATTTATTGCATTGTTTGATTTCAAAATTGCATTTACAAGATTTCATTTTTAGCTTCTTACATAGTGTAATAAAAAAAATACCTTATTTAAGTCTAAAAATTTGAAAATGGATAAGTGTTTGAGCAATGTGTGGAAGTCCTTGTTCTAGTTGGTTGATGTTTTAAGTTGTGTTTTTGGTAATGATCCTAATGCAATTGAACCTAATCATGCTCACCCAACTCCTAATGAGTTTCCTCGTGAAGTTGACATCATTGGAGAAGATGATGATAGCATGCATGAGTTCATAAATTATTTTCTTAACAATATTGAGAATAATGCATCTTTCTATCCTTCCATGAAACAACCAACACAACTTGAGATGTTTGGTCTTTTACATCCTAAAATTGAGTCACAAACTAAGCCTAAACTTCCAACAATGAGTGAACCTAGGTCCTCTAATCAAGTGCACACTCAACTACCTTATGTTAATAAAGTGACCAACACTCCCATCAACCTTGAAGAGACTTATGGCCAAGGCTTTAATATTTTAACCAACCAAGGATGTGACATAACTAATGAGCATGAAATTCAAAAACTTTTAGAGAAAATCCCTATTGAACAAACCAAAGGAATAGAATATCAAGATCCTCCTCCTGACATAAGTGTCCTCCTTCCTAAAGAACAACCAATGCCTCACAAGGATGATAGGATCATCTTAGGTTCTATGTAAGGAAGCTAAGATAGCATAACAACTTCCTACACTAATCTTGAGAGGAGAGTAATGCAAAAAAATCATAGATCTTTAATAGTTACAGAAACTTAAATATAAATAAACACAAATATCATACATACCACAACATAATGATTTACATGGGGAAAACCCTTTAGGGAGAAAAACCCCACACTCCAAAAGTCGCCCACAATATTATTCAAAAATCACAAAGATTACAATATACTTACAAAGAAAGCTTCTCACGGGAGTATCACCACTTAGAGATACATAGGCAACATAGTTGCTATCAAACTCTCAAAATACATCACAATACATAGGCATAATACAATGCCCTTATAAAATAGGGTTGCCTTCTAGGGTAGTTCAAGATAATAAAATATCGGTCATCAAATATGAGACATAATGATGAACTATCCAAATTTACAATAATAAAATATAAATAAAATTTTCCTTTCGAGGGCACTACCCCTCGACCCCAGTTAGGTGGATGATCCCCTTGGACCCCTCGTGGGAGGGAGGTCCCCCCATGCCCCCCATCTTCCTCAGCTAAATAGTACCTTATTCAATTGCAAGGTTGAGAAACATTTTCTCAGCAAATATCCCACTTGTCGAACACCTTGCAAGGACAACAGAAGGGAGTCATCATCTCTTAATTGCTACAAGTTGAAAGGCCCATAGTCTCTGAACACCATCTGAACTTCTCTATGCTCATAGGCTTAGTTAAAGAATAATCAACATTCATAAAATTATCTACCTTAACCAGCTTCACCTTGCCATATTTGACCATATCTCTAACAAAATGATACTCTACATCAATGTGCTTGGTCTTGGCATGAAATGTCAGGTTCCTGGCTAGAGATATCGCACTATGACTATCACAATAAATTGTCACTACACCTTGTTTTATTTCAATATCTAAACACAGTCTCTTAAGCCAAATAGATTCTTTACAAGAATGAGTAGTTTACATATACTTTGCTTTAGTAGTAGACAAAGTAACCATAGCCTATCGCTTACTCATCCAACTAATTGCACCACCAAATAAAGTAAACACATAAGCACTAGTGGATCTTGTGCTATCAACATCACTTGCCCAATCTGAATCCACATAACCATAAATATCAAGGGAAATCTCATCTTCAATCATATTACTGTGATAACATAAGGAATAATCTAAGGTATCGCGCAAATATCTAAAGACTCTTTAAACTACATCCCAATGAACTCTACCATGATTAGACATATATCTGGAAAGAACCCCCACTACTTGGGCAATGTCTGGTCTAGTACAAACCATAGCATACATCAAAATTCCAACTACACTTTGGTAAGGCACTCTACTCATGTCTTCCACCTTTGATGGAGATGTTGGACAATTTGAAATAGATAACTTTGTTCCAACTAAAATAGGAACACACAATGGTCTACAAGCTTGCATATCAAACCTTTGTAAAATTTATTTGACATACTTACTTTGGCCAAGCCATAGCTTTCTATTCACTCTATCTCTCTTAATTTCCATCCCAATAATGTGTTTAGTTGCACCAAGATCTTTCATTTCAAACTTAGCAACAAGTTAAGATTTCAATTCTGAAATCATACCTTTCCCTTTACCAATGAATAACATATCATCAACATATAATGTAATAAATAGAAAATGATCACACCATCAATTTTATAATAAACATATTGATTTGATTTAGAATGCTCAAATCCCAAACTCAACACATATGTATCAATTTTTTGGTACCACATCCTAGGACTCTGTTTTGAACCATACAAATATTTCTTCAATTTGCAAACCAATTTACTTTTACCTTTCACCACATAGTGCTCTGGTTGTGTCATATAAATATCCTCCTCCAAGTCACCATGAAGGAAAGTAGTTTTCACATCCATTTTTTCAACCTCTAAATCATAAGCAACGACAATAGAAATCAAAAATCTAATGGATGCAATTTTTGTAACAAGAGAAAATATCTCACCATAATCAACACCCTCAACTTGAGAGTAACCTTTTGTAACCAACCTTGCTTTGTATTTCTCAATAATTCTATCTGAACCAATATTTTTCTTGAACACCCATTTGCAACCAATGGGTTTTCATCCTTCAAGATATGGTACAAGATCCCATGTATCATTATTTTTTAAAGGTGTCATTTCTTCATCCATAGTGATCTCCCAGGATTTTGCATCATTCATACCTAATGCCTCTTCTACTAATCTAGGTTCATCCATTTTAGTATTCAAAGAAAAAATACATCTCCAATAATCAGTGAATACCTTTCAAGTGGTTGTATGTGCCTTGTAGACTTATGAACAAGCCGAGTTGGAGGTTCTTCCTCCTCTTTAGAAGATTCAGAGCTAGATGATCTCTCCTCAACTTCTTGTCTATCTATGGGCCTCAATTCAACTTTCTCAGGTGTAGAATGAAATTGAATCACATCTTCTTGTTTACTTTGTTCTAGCTACGATGTAATAAAAGAAGGCTTAGTTTCTCTAAAATAACACCTCTATTATGTATTACCTTAGGTGCAACAGGATCCCAAAGCTTGTATCCTTTCACACCATAATTGTATCTAATTAAGATACATTTCATAGCCTTGTTCTCCAACTTTGTTCGCTTCTCCTTTGGCATATGTGCATATGCCTCACAACCAAAAACTCTAATATGTCTTAATGAAGGCTTGTGATCTGACCATGCCTCTATAGGTATCTTATCAACAAGATCTTATGTAGGAGACCTATTAATCAAGAAACAATCAGTGGCAACAGCTTCAGCCCAAAACCTTTGTTCTAGACCAACACCACTCAACATACTCCTAGCCTTCTCCATTAGTGTCATGTTCATTATTTCTACAACTCCATTCTCTTAAGGAGAATATAAAGTTTTCTTTTGTCTATGAATACCACTATATTTACAAAATCTATCAAAAACATTAGAGAGAAATTCATTGCCATTATCAATCCTCAAACTTTTTTTTTTCCAGTCTGCAACTCAACCATTGCTTTAAATTCTTTAAATTGACTAAAAAAATTCATATTCACTCTTTACCATGTCCTACTATAATCATTAATAAATTAAACAAAATATATGGATTTACCAATTGAAGGAACATATACAGGGCCAAACACATCAAAATGAATAAGATCCAATACACCACAATATTTATGAGAACTCGAGTAAAATTGAACATGATTTTGTTTTCCATAAATGCAATGCTCACAAAAATCAAATTCAAGATTACAATCAGACCGACCTTCAACAAGGGTTTTATTTTTCAAGGTCCTTAGACCCTTTTCTCCAATGTGGTGAAGTCTTTGGTGCCATAACATAGTTTTCTCTGTAGGTAACTTTGATTCAAAAGAAAGAGCACCCTTGGGTACCCAAAATCCATGACCATCTGTTGAAGGTGAAACCCTCACTTCTTCCACATATTTGTTTTTCATAGAAGTACTATTGCACGAGCAATAGTGCATGCATCAAGCTTATACAATGTGCCATATTTGACACATCTAGAAATCACCATATCACCTCTAACCATCTTGCATCTTGCATCAAAAAATAATACCTTCACACCCACATCTATTAGTTTTCTCATAGATAAAAAATTTCATGCTAAACTAGGGATATGCAACACACCATTAATCCTTTTTACTCTACCATTGGGAAATCTGATTCTAACTTTACCATGGCCAAAAAATTCTAAATGAGAATCATCACCCAAGTACACTTTACTTCCATCAAATTCTTCATATTCAAAAAACTAGTCTCTATTAAAGGTCCTATGGAAAGAAGCGCCAAAGTCAATTAACCATGCATCATTACCTACACAATTTTCCAAAGTTGCAATGAATGCATCACCATCTTCCTTCTCAGACTCAGAATCAGAATCATTTCTTTTTCTTTTTCTTCTTCTTTTCTTCTTTGCAATCCTTACGAACATGTCCATGCTTACCACAATTCCAACAAATAACTTTGGACTTTCTAGGAGACTTAGATCTCCCTTTGGACTTGGATTTTTCATGCTTTTCATTCTTCTTGCCTTTTTCCTTAGGTCTTCCATAAACATTCAGGGCCTCCTTGGAACTAATGGATACCTTCCTCCTCATCTATTCAGAAAGAAAAGAGTCCACCACATCTTCAGTCTTCAATATAACAAAAGTACTCCCAATAGCCATAACAAGAGAATCCCACAAATTAGGAAAAGAACAAAGAAGGATCTGACATTTCTCTTCCTCGTCCATTTTGACACCAACTAATTCCAATTGAGCCACCACCATATTGAATTATTTCAAGTGGTTTGTAATTCATCCACCCTCTTCCATTCTCAAGGAATACAATTTCTTCCTCAAGAAAATATCATTCACTAAAGATTTGGCTTGATACATCTCACCAAGCTTCTTCCATAGTTTATGTGCAGAGGTCTCTTCATGGACATTGATTAAAATAGAGTATTCCAAGCACAATCTAATTAGACCCTTGGCTTTATGGTCCATAATATCATATTGAGCATCTTGAGTAGGATTGACGGGCCTTGAAACATTTTCATCAACGACATCCCACATATCTCGATCTATTAACAGATCCTCCATCTTCAGCTTCCATATTTCAAAATTATTTCCAAAAAAATTATCCACCTCTATTCTCCCCAATGAACTTGCCATCTGAAAATTCATGCAATAAGATCATAAAGTGTATTCTACATAAGCTCCCACTCAAATCTAGATTAGATCAAAAAACCTAGCAACCCACAACTAAAACTAAAGGTGATCAAGCTCTGATACCCCTTGTAAGGAAGCTAAATTAGTGGAACAACTTCCTACATTAATCTTGAGAGTAGAATAATGCAAAACTTTTATAGATCTTTAATATTTATAGAAAACTAAACATAAATGAACAGAAATATCATGCATACCACAACACAATTATTTATGTGGAGAAAACTCTTTCGAGAGAAAAACCCCACACTCCAATATCCACCCAATATATTATTCAAAAATCACAAAGATTACAATATACTTACAGAGCATGCTTCTCATAGGAGTATCACCACTCAGAGATTCAAAGGAAACACAACCACTATCGGACTCTCAGAATACATCGCAATACATAGACGTAATACAATGCCCTTATAAAATAGGGTTGCCTTCTAGGGAAAGTGAAACTAATAAAATATCAATCATCAGATGAGACATAATGATGAACGGTCCAGATTTATAGTAATAAAATATAAATAAAATTTTCTTATAATGACCTAACCCTTACGTAAATTAAAAAAAAAAAATTACACCATCAAGTAAATAAACTAAGTAACAAGTCATCATAATAAATTTTTTCTTTCTTTTATTGATAATATATGAACAAGATATCATATTAAATTACAATAAAGATTCTATTTTATTACAATAAATTCACAAGTACACATAACAAGAATACATAACTTTACAAACATAGCTTCAATGAGCTTTAGAACTAATAGTAGTAAGAAGATCCAGGAATCCACCCTTTCAAATCTTGGCTTTCCAGTCGCTTGTTGTGGAGGAGAAGCATCACTCAGGTGCTTTTCCACCAACCATAGATTCTTAATGCAGTCCCCCGCATATCTATCATTCGATAGATGGCCCTTCCCTTTGATGAAGAGATTGGTAGAGTAACTAATAATGACAACCAACAAAGCATAGTGTTGTATCCTACATAACTAGATCTTGTGCAATTCGGAAACTCTCGAACTATTATGTAATACAGGATCATGATGAACTGACAGTGTAGTCTCAAAAATCACACAGTCTAAGTCGATGTCGTACATTGCACTACTTTGGCCAAAGTGTTCTCATTCAACACTTTGAATGAAGTCATCTATCATATACACTACTCAGATCTAATTTGACTTAAGGCTATCTTACACTATGCATAGGTATTGTCCTTCAATGGATAATCAGTATCCTAGACTAACCTACAACAATCTATTCTACTTGAATTGAATACAACTAGCAAGTAAGTATACAAGTTCCCTCCCATACTGGATTACTATCCTTAGAGTATCTCAAGCTTATCTGAGCTAAACAAATAACTAAGTTGTTTGAACTTCAAGTGACTTGTAATCATACAATCCTAGTATATAATAACTAGATACACACCCAACTCCTACTATGGAGTAAATATAAACACATTGCATCACATGTTCAAATATATCTAGTATAATTAAATACCTATGTTGTGCCTCTTATAACATAGTTGAATTCCTCAGTCAAGTAATCTCTTTGACATATCTAGTATAGTTAAATACTCATGTCGAGTTATCTCTTCGATATTTCTAATACAATTAAGTATTTATGTCAAGAAAACTCTCCTATCCTGGAGTACTTATAAACACATTAAACTAGCACCCTAAAAGCTTCAATTCTCTTATTCAAGACACTCTCAATTAGTTCTATTGCACTTACATAAAATACATTCAAGAAATATAGAAATCACATTAATTCAACTAAATATAAAGAAGAATAATTCCCCATGCCTGTTTAAGCTTATCCCAAATTGATGGAAGAGTTGCTTCCATTTCCAACTCAATCCAGTTTCTTGAATTGAGTTCCCAGTCTCATAGAAGATGATAATTTTCTGACAAGAATTCCCTCTTCCTCACTCTCATAAATTACTAGCAGATTTGATGTATTCCTTGGGTAGAATACGTTTCTCTCCAGGATAATAGAAACTCACAAAAATTTGAACATTGTGGTAAACTATAGCCACTCAACAAATGGTTAATAGTTATATAAAATGTCACTCAGAAAATAACTAATGGCTGCATATAATGTCACTCAGAAAATGAATGATGAATAAGGCAAAATACATAAGCTGATGAAGAATGGTAAAAGTGTGAATGAATGAATATGAATGAGTGAATTGATGCAAAATGGGAGAATTGGGAAACTATTTATAGTGAGCCCAGCCTCCATATTTCCTATAGCCATGGCATGTGTTTTTCCACCATTGCATTTTGAAGCATTCAAACCAAAAGGTGGTGTAACTTCCTTTCCCTACTCAGCATTTAGCAAGGTGAATTGACCTTTACTTCTTCCAACACCAGGAAGAATGACACAAAAATCATATGGAGAAATTATGTCGATCAACACCTACAAAAAAATTTCTCAGATGTGGCACCAAATTTGTAATATGGTGGGTGAATCATGCAGCAAAGAAAAAGTCATTGTTAAATCATGAGCACATAGCCTTTTGACTTGGTCAATAGATTTAAATGCCAATCATGGTTTTCATTCCTATGTTTCACTTACAGGTGACGTGATTTCACATAGTGTCGTATGTGATTCAAATTCAAATACGCAAATTAATTGATTTGGTTAATTGCAAAATTTAATTTCTCAAAAGTTTAAAAGATATAAATTATATCGATTCATAAATATTTTATTTCCAATGATGAATGATATCTATTCATAAACCATTTGATTCCATAGTTTAAAATGGTAAATATTCAATCAATTGGAATATAATTTGATTTTCAAAGTTGTATGATTTAATATCTAATCAATTAGGAAATAATTTGATTTCCAAAGTTGAGAGATTAATACTAAATCAATTAAGAAATAATTTGATTTCCAAAGAGATAGAATGAAATATATATTTATAGCTCATAAATAATATACATATATATTTTTCAAATACCTTGGTATAATATATGTATATATATGTGTGTGTTAATTTTACTATAATATATATATAATATTAATATATATACATATATATATATCCCATTTACATATATATCGTGAGCTAGTCAGCATACATCTGATATATATATATATATATATGTGTGTGTGTGTGTGTAAATTCATAAGGCGATAAAAATAATAATATTACTAATATCCACATAATATAGGATGTGTGCATATATACATGTATATACTTGTATATATCTCTATTTACATGTATGTGTAGGTATACCATATCGATGCATTCATATGAGCATATCCATTTTCCAACATATGCTTGTATCGATATGTATATACATATGGATAAGTTTATATACTATATATGTATATATGTCCACTTTTGATTCAATTACATCCATTTATGTTACAATCATTATGATCATAATATCACAAGATAGATACATAGTTAAACATCACTCATAATTCATTCAAAAGTAAACAAGACTCCTAATACAACATACAAGCTATGGATGACTTGCCTATAACCCACACAAACTGACTCAATTCACTCAATCTAAGGTGATGTGTGTGTATGCTCAGTTAGTTTACTTTACTAGTTACCCAACCAATCTCCTCTCCCGAGTGATACTTTCCCTCCCCCTAGAGAATGAACATTTACCTGCAACCACCAACACATACCTTGGCATTCAATTATTCACAACAATATGCAACATATATAAGCATCTTCAAAGTTAGAATAACAATATTTCAACAACCATCTATTCTCATTTATGCAGTATTTCACCTTGAATAACATCAAATGAAAAAACATCAAATGAGATAACATCCATATTGATAACAAGGTACAAGCATCATTAATTCATCTCTAGAATTCACATTACATTCACATTTACCCTATGTAGTAGTGGTAAATAGTAGCCTCATAATTTGGGTTGTAACATTTCCTTTCAGGGGCGTTGCCCCCGAGCCCCCACCAAGGTGTGTTGCCCTTGGACCCCAGCCAAAGGGATGATCCCCCCAAACCCCTCATGGAGGGGATCCCCCCATGCCCCCCCAATCCCCCCTCTCACTCCTCGTCATCATCGGCTAAACAGTACCTTATGTAATTGCATGGTTGAGACACATTTTCTCAACATCCTCCTCCTCAACATCTACCTCAACAAGTTGATGAATCAAGCAAGCAACAAAAGCCTTCCAAACTCAAGAAACTCAAATTTCCATGTCCTATGTCTAAAAATGAAAGAATCTTTCACATGCTTTTAATCAAGGACCGGTAACATTACCACCCATTAGAGAAAATCCAAATCCAAATCCTAAGAACACAAACATGTCTCATTGTCAATATCATAGATTTTTTCAACATAGTATTGATGAGTGTTGTGCTTTAAAATGAATATTTAAGAAGTTTGATATCATAAAATTAATCCCTTAAAGCATGTCCTTTTTCTCCTTTCCATCTAATATTTGTAGGATCCTATCATTCTCACTATTACATGTCATACATTCATTAAAAATCATTCTTTCTATCACAACAAGCTCATTCTCATCACCTATCTTGACTCATCCTTGTCCTGCACTTAGTGGGGGAAAGGAGTTGGTTAGCCTTCCCCTAGTTCAGAACTTTATGTTGTCCCTTTGGCTAGTTGTCTTCCTTTCTTATATACCAATCAATATTGGGATGCAAATGACCCGTTATAGGTTGACTCGCATGTGCTTTACTAGTCTTTTACATTGTTTCTTTTTCATTTTTTTTATGTGATTTCATGTGCGTAATATGATCCCTCGTGTTGTTTTGTTTGATGTGTCTCTCTTTTTTTGTGCATTCCTCTATATGTATCTACATTCTTCTATATGTCGTAAACATTTTACCTTTTTCATGCATCTTTTTTTTTCCTTTTGGGGATGAGACAAGGCATTGAGACATTTAGGTCTCTTCCATGTTGACACAAAAGGCTTTTTCTTTGTTTTTACTCTCTTTGTGTCATTCTTCTAACTCTATGGGTATTTGGGGAATGATGGCACTTCTGAGCTCTATGAATACATTGTAGCAAAGATATACTGACCCTGAGTCTACAGATCCCTTATATATTTTTTGGGGCAACCCCTCCCTCCTTTTTCTTGACGTAGCTTTATTTTGGAAACTTATGACTTGGCATAGGGTTTTTTGAGGAAATCTCTCATGTCTTAGGATTAAACATTGGCTACTTTAAAGAATTTTCTCATAGCAATAGTGTTAGAAAATTCTTTAAAGTGGGGGCATACATCTATGTTATCTTTCAACATTTTTCATGTTTCATGGTGCGATTTTCTTTTTTCTTGTGATGCATCATTTTCTTGGTAGTTTCATTGGGTTTGATGTCCTCCAAGATTGTGATATTTCTTAGCGTACGACTTTCCTCTTAGTGGATTGATGTGACACACTGTATTCCCTAAGTTGTGAATCTTTTACTCTTGATTTTTCCTCTCTTGGATACATTAGGTACAATGATCCCTAAGAAGAAGACCTTACACGAGTGAAGCAAAATCCCTTTGAATAAAAACCTTTACTAGTATTTTCATTCATAAGTGTGGCATAACACAACTTGTTGACCTTATGAAGCTCAAAAGCCTAATTCAAGGCCACCTAGCATAACACACCTTGCTTGCATGTGGATTATTTACATGTGCATAGGTTCTTAGCATAGCATAGCTTGATAAGCACAAAGAAGGAATGTGAGTGGTGCATTATCAAAGTTATCAGAGGGATAGCTTTGGTATGGTAAGTATAGTGAGAGCCAACATAGAGGCATGAATATCTCGCTAAGCCACCTTCCTTTCTTTTTTGGGATACTCACCTAGTGGACGGCTTGAGGTTCCACTACCCCAGAGTGAGCGCAAACATGATAGTCTAGGTGTGCTCCACATCATGTTGGACAATATAGGCTTGATCTTCTTGGTCTTTGATATTGTATGATTGTGTATCTTTTTCATTCTTTCATATGTAAGTGTCTTGAATGTCTACTTTAGTGTGAGTTTGACATGGGGTCGTACTCTCACTAAAGTGGGGGCTAACTGTAGTGTCAAAAAAAGTATCCTTTTTTCACACTTAATTTGGAAATAATTAATAATAAAATGAGCCTAATGTTGCCTTGATTTAGTGTTGTAATGTGTTTTACACATTCACATTAGGTTTAGGGCCCAATTTAACTAGAAATAGACTTAATTTTTCCTTATTTAGGGTGTTGTAAAGTGTATCTTTACACTTTCACATTAATCTATGGCTTTATTAATTAATTGAGCTTAATTTTCCTTAATTGGCCCCTTTAATTCAAATCCAAGCCTAATTAATTGTAGATTTTGAGGGATAAAACCTAACATTCATAAATGATATTACATAACACTTAATTTTACAAGGTGTGTGTCCTAGGTTAGTGACCTAAGATCCATTTTACACCTGGTAAATGAGTCCTCACTAGGTCCTAGGACCCTAATTTTACATAGAATTTAACATCCCTCGAAGTGTGTCCTAGTTAAGTGTGCTAAGACCCATTCGCCCTATGGCCAATGGGTCCTCACTTGGACCTAGCACCGCCCCTTGGGATATGTTTTTGGTAGTATTTTAATGATTTCAAATCCTATATCTAATGTCGGCTTGTGATTTTTTAATTTCAAATTTTAATTATAAAATATGTATAAATACAAGGTTATTTCACTATGTTTTCACCTAAGACTTTCATGAGATCAATAAATTTTCACAAGAGTATTATAGAGTATTCAAGAGCATTCAAGGAGGAATTCAAAGGCAAATTTGTAGAAGATTATTATAGCAATCAAGAGTCATATCATCATGTCAAAGGCATAGTGCATCATGCATGTTGTTGAGCTAATGTGTTGATGTAGCATTCAAGATCCTATTCAAGCATTGTTTCACATCAAAGTTCATGACCAAGATCTATATCCATTGAGGCCACTTCATGCAAGTTTGCAAATTTATCCAAGGTTCATTTAAGGTTTGGTGAGTTGTAACATTGTGTTTGTTCATTCATCTTTCCTTTCATGTTTCATTTAATTATAAGGTTTAATTACCAAAACGGGGTTTGACCAAGGAAGACCCCTATTTCCTAACAAACAACATTTTCTCCTTTTTTATGTGTGATTGCAAGTTTTAGGTTGAAGATCAATTAGAGAGAAAATTTGTAAAAGTTGTCAAAGTTGCTAAGAAAGTTGTCAAATCATAAAAATTGAGCTACAAAATTTATTTCTGGGTTTTCCATAGTCTTTGACTAGGATCTGGGAGTGTAGACATTGAAGAACATAACCTATAAATTGATTTTCCATATCCTTAGACATGACTGAGGCTCAAAAAAGCACTTTTTGCAATAGATACACATCATTTGACCCTCTTAAAACCTGCCTTTTGATTGCTATAATGGTTAGGTTTATTTTTTTATTCTCATTTATGCATTATAGACCTCACAATTGAATGAAATTAGAAATATAGGTTGCATCCATTTTTTTAATCCATATTTGGTTCTCCCCAACCCCATTTTTCTTTGTTTCAGTTTTAAAAAAATACTTTTAAAAAGTGGTTTTTATACATTTCTATCATCTGGGTATTTGAAAAAATTACATATTTAGAAACTAGATTCAAAATACTAAATTTCATATTCATTACTTTTTTTAAGATTCATTGTGTAAGTGCTTCAAATTTTCAGTCCAAGTGTTGCAAATTCTAAAAAACGGCAAAAACACTTCCATTTTTTGAGTTTTTTGTGGACCCAACTTCTTGCATCAGCCCTTAAGAAAATGGATTTAGAATGGTTATACTCTTTATTTTTCCAAAACTATTTACTCATTTCTCTAGAATTAGATTATGCATATTTTCATGGAAGACAGGTTCAATTGTGCATAATCCTACTTTGTTAGTTTTGTCATCCTTGTATATTGTAAATAGATCCCAAATTACAAGGTGATGAATTTAATCTTTCATACCAATGCATTCTCTCTCTTAAAGTCTCTTATATTATTCTTAACTCTAATGTACATAGAGGGTATTTATTAGGAATATTTTCATGAAGCTTCATGATTAAATTATCCTACATAATATCCTATTTGTTACATATTATACTACCTTTAATTTTTTTATATGGTGCTCAACTATTGAATCTATCTCCTCCACTTCTAATGCCCCTTATTCTTCATCAAATCCATATTTTTATCAATAAAACAATACTCTTACAAATAAGAACACCAATAACCCAATCCTTAAGCCAACCATTAAAAAACTTTACCTAAGCCTTCCTTCATCTTCCTCATCTAACCTAACCCTCTCCCTTCATTCATGGGGTAACCACTGATAGATAAAGCTATTTTATAACTTATATTCCAACCTTCATTAATTCCTCACCCATAACCTTATCAAACTCCCTTATATTAAACCCTTCAACCCTAAACTCTACTTGCCATAATTTTATGATCCCAAATCCTGTTACTAATACCACCATATCAACAAAATTAACATGAAAATTTAGGTTTATGTTTCTATGAAACTTAATTTATGATATTATCTATAATAATATAATCTAGGTATAAGGGACCTTAATTTCATCATTTAATAAACTATAGTTATTGTCAACCCTTATTTCCAACTTTAAAATTTACTAACCCCTTTCCTCAACACTTAATTTCCAACTATGTTGATGCGGTGGTATCTTCCTCACCTAGAGCCACTCTACCTCTTTTATCACCTTAATAACATCCTATACCATGCTCTCTTAAATTTATCTATTTTTTCTTAGATATATATAAAGTTCCATTAATGGTATACCATATCATTCCCATCCTCCTAACTCCTCCTACATCCAGTATAGATCCCCCTAGATTCTCTTTCCATTAATAGCCTCCTTATTCATCACCCTTGAGTTTCCAAATTACATTCTACCATCAATGAATTCCTCACAATAGACAACAAGGTCTTGTATATATATCAAGATTATTGTTTTTTAAAAGACATATATATTAATGGTGTATTAGTGGACCCTACTTGTATCTTTAATATAGTTAAACACTTGAACTTACCTTGTTAGTTTCACATCTTAGATCAAAGAACCTAGCCTACCTAGACAATATCGTTGAGATGTGGCAATAGTGTCCACATTAGAACTATTAGGTGTATTACCTTGTTTATCATTATTGGGTTTACATTAAATATAGGCTATGTTTAAAATAATCCCTTAATGATCATTTTCATTTGGTTAACCTCTTTCTTAATTTTAAGTTAGAAAGTAACGTTAAGTTTATTTAATTTATTTAAATTATATTCAATAATATCAATATTAAATTATGTAAACAATAAACTGTTTCACTCTACTCATTGGGAAATTTAACACCATAAGGGTTAAAAATGTGCCTACTGGATAAATCTAATTTGTGGTTACCTATGTCACTTAATGAATTAAAAAATAGAATTAATTTATAAAAAAAATCTTATAGTGAATTCATTTATTTCAATTTAGAAATTAAAAATTGTGATTTTAACTCATGTTAGAAATTTAAATTTACTATCGTTGGTATATACAAGTTATGGAATTTAAATTTTAAAATGTCTTGAATTTTATTTTATTAGATATTTAAAATGAAAATTTCAATTCATTTTATTTAGGTAAAGAGGAATTAAAAATTGCCACATTGATTTATTTTATTTTAAAGATAGAATAATTCTAATTTAACATATTTTAATCTATACAGGACTTTAGTATATAAGGAATGTTATCTTTTCACTAAAAGTTAGCAAGTTTAAACATGAAAGCTATGGTATAGATCACTATGAGTATTTGTGAGGTTATCATTTTGTCTTTTAAATGTTAATGTTTAATATGAACTAATAAAATATTGTATGGTTGGTTAAATTAATTATGTTGAACCTAGCTAATCATTCCCTTTCAAAAACATTATAAAGATAAATTAAAATTATTATTCAAATCAAAGTTTAATTGGCTTGATAATTGTATTTACCCTCATATTATATCTCCCTATGTACTAGATCATCATACATGTGATCCTAACATTGCCACAATTTTCCTTGCTCGCATTAATAACATCCCCTATCATGTTACATTTACCCCCCACAACTCCCTAATTGGACTTATGTTTACACTTAAGGAATTGAAAGTACAATTAGAAGAACTCACTCAAGTCCTATTCCTTCCTCATCAATAAAATGGAATAAATCACCACTATCCATAAACATTCTTTGACAAATCCATCCCCACCTAAAATGGGATTCCTTAAATTTTAAAAATATGATTGTCATGTCCACATCCAATTGCACATGTGACAAACTTATATGTTTTAGTCATAACCATTATGTTGATGATTTTTTCCTCAATAAACACTTTCTTGAGCTACATTAATCAAAGATGATGTCATGATTGGTTTGACAGAAATTATCACCTATATCCAAAGTACCAAGAACTACAAAGACCTTATACATGTTAACCCAAAGTGTTTTTGTCTTATTTAAACATGTATATTTTCTTTCTTTCAAACATATTTAAGAATCAAGGATCAATACTAATAAATTTAACTAAGTGATATGCTAGATATATTTATGTGTCATGGATGATTAATAATTCATCCAATCCATTGTTCTTATTATTTGGAGGTGGCTAGACATAAATCTTTTGGATTTTCTTAATTTTGTGCAAAATATTTTTTAGGTTTTGTTGATCATAAAAGCTTGCGCCTCTCCAACAGTATTCTGGGAAATTCGGTGAGTGGGCGAAAAATATGCATCTCACTTAATACCTCCAAGATTTTTATAGAAATTCAACTCTTCTCTGAGTTTAGGAAAAGGGAAAAGGAAATGCAAATAGAAAAACATGAAAGATGGCGATGCGCCAATGCTTTTACAACATTTCAAAACCACAAGCTTCCCTCTACGAGTGATATGAGAGACATAGAACACCACTTCCCTTCATTGTTGAGAGGAGAACGAACAATAGAGGCTCGATACAAGTACAGATGTAGTCATTCAATCAACCCGCAGGAAGTGTGTATTAAGATCTGAATCAAACATAGAAGTTTTTGAATTAAGAAAACATTCAAAAGCAATATAAACCCCTCCCCTTAATATAGCATATTATGAAGAAATGATAACCTTACAAAGAAAAAGAGAATTCCAATGACATAGTCTAGTCTCTAAAGATTATAATTTATTCTTATACAAAAATAGCATGGAAATATGACAACCAAACTATTTATATTAAGCAAGACACAATACCTTATTCTGGATGAGGATATAAAGAGAGAAATACTAACAAAGACCATATCATGCACAGTTTCAAATATTTCTTCAGAATAACTCATATTTCATATTCAAATGAACTTTAAAACAAAGATTGGATTCCAACCCATAATAGTTTGATCATAAAATAGACATAACATGCCAGAGTGAAGCAGTGTTCTATGAACATTTAAGAAAATATTTCTACTAACTAGGAAAACTAAAGAAGACTTTTCCAAGAGGAAAACTTTTTGAACCATTGCTCTATGTTGTTTTCAATATATAGTCGCCCAGAGGAGAAAAATGTCGACCTCATCCAAATTTAATGACTGCCAGACGTTAAAACCTGATAGCTTGGAAATCCAACTCTAGATCTTTTATTAGATTGTTGGAATCCTTCTCATCAACTTTCAGCAATCACATTTATGTCGTTAGATATTTTAACAGGATTAGCCCTTGTAATTGTCCTGATCCTAGAAAGACAGTCTAGCGACAGTCTTGTCTATCACCCAAGTGGCTTTGGTGGCACCGACTCACGTCCCTTCAAATGAAAAGCTCATTCTGATGAGCTTTGAGTGAACATTCCCAAGATACAAATTTATAGCGTGAAGGGATGACATGTCAGTAGGGTGGATAATCTCATATTTGTGAAAAATAGATGCAAGAAAACGTCCACCAGACCGACATGTGGTCCGACTTCCAACGGAGGAGAAAATGATTATGATTACATGTGTAGCCACCACATTATGCATTGCACGTCTGTCGTAAATACAAACTCCTTGTGCGCAGATCACCTCGAAGACCAAAATAAAGCCGAAAACAAAGATAGACAAAGGAAAAAAATTGCTATACAGTTCTGGCGACTCACAGGGGGCCTTCGCTTGTGAAGGCACGAACCGAGACCTTTGGTTATTCTTGGAGCTTGAGAAAGGTGGAATTTACCATCTCCTAGTTTGCATCAATCGATTGGTCAAGGCTACTGAAGGCTTTATATGCTGATCTAGCTCAAAGACCTCTTTGAAAGAAACAAATCCCCATCTCACTGAAATGTCTCCGAGATGATAGTAAAGATGAGAAAGATGAAGAATTTTTCTCTTGATGTCATCAACTGCTTTTGCCAAAGTTGGGCCTGGAAGATTTGCAGGATTCTGAACCTTGTTCCTGGCCTCTTTTGTAATTTTCTCAACTGACAATACATCTCCATTTTCTGACAAGAAGGGAGGCAACCCATGACTATATAAGATCCTCAAATATTTCTTGATTTCATCGACCCTCTTATTCAAAATCACTTGGTTGATCTTGGTTTTGGATGCCACCTTATGGTAGTAGGAAAATTCACTTGCTTTACTAGAGGCAACCCTTCAATCTGTAATACCTGCACCTCTTAGGGCCTCATTTTTTGCCACCACACGGAGCTTAGAAATCAAATTCTACGATTCGACCGATTGGGGAGTGTACTCCTGAAGATTTTGATTGGCCAACGGGCCAACCTTTTCATTTATTTCTCGGGCATCCCTTAGGAATTGTAAGGTTGGTTTCATAACGGTGAGTGAGACAATGATTTTCTCCCAATAGGCGAATACCAACCTCTTCTTTACAAGAAGGGTCATAGACCTTTGCACAGCGACTAACTCTTCCTATACTTGAGCCTCTTTTGCTTTCAATATCTGATCAAGTTGATCTCTATTCTCGAGGGCTTCTCCTAGTTCTGAAACCAAACTTTTGGTCTCCTGATCCGAGCATGCAAGGTAGCCTCGACTCCTTGTTTATTCTCTTTGAGCTTTTCGATCTCCTGTCGGGCCTTTTTGCATATCATCGGAAGCCTAAGCTCGAATGTTGTCTAGCTCCTTCTTTATATTTTCTTGAACACATTGGTGCTCTACAACAGATTGATGCTCAACTACAAGTTCCCTTTTCATCCTGTCAATTTTAGTGTAAATCTAGATCCGCTCATCTTCGAGTGATGCAAGTGATTATGTTGCTTCATTTTTTTGGCCTTGAACCTGCAGTATGTAGGTCATTTCATCATTTCGAGCCCTGAGCTCCGACTGCAAATGGTTCACCATTTCTTTTACATTTTCTAGCTCATTTTCATGCTTTCTCAACTTTTGATCCAAATGCTCGTAGTCTATATATACCACCTTCTAAGTGGTCTTTTCCAATTCTACCTTGTTGCATGGATGGATCTCATTCAAATCCAAACCCACTTCTTGGGTATCATAGTCTTCCATCTACATCTGTCCTTCAGGTCGGGCTACGATTGGCTTCATGGTGGTGATCCATAGAGAATTTATTTCTTCATTAAAAAATGTCTGGATCTTCTTAGAGGATGGAATTTCAGTATTCTTCTCTCTTCTTTTTTGTTTTCTATTTTGTCCAGCCTACCTAGCCGCATCAAAATGCTTATAGAGAGTCTGTGGGTATCAATATTATGTGCTTCCATAGAAGCACTAGGGGGTAGACTTAAAGAGATTGACAAAAGGGGACACTTCGGATGTGTGGGAATGTGGAGAGGCAAATGGAAGAGTAATCATTGAGAACGGTGGGATGCCAAATTGGGATTGGGCACCTAGAGTACCAATCAAAGTAAAGAGAGTAACAGACAATGCAAGAAATTTTTGTCTGAATGTAGATGGGCTTGGGGTAATAGGTAACATGGGTGACACAACTTTCTCTATGGGGGCTCGGGACAGGGTGATTAAAGAGTCAATGGCAGCCAAAGCAGATACTGCTTGCTCGGCATGTGGTAGTGCATCACTCGATACATTAAAAATAGCAAGGGGTTCATTTAACACTAAAAACTTAGGGTTTGAAGGCAGAGGCAATGGATTAACCAAAGATGTAGAAGTAGGAAGAAGAGGGGGACCAAGGCTTACCTGAACCATGACAGTTTGAATATTTTAGAAAGTGGACTCTACTTCTTCTTCATTTTCGACGGCTGCATTAGATGCATCCAGGTCTTGGACTCATTGTAACTTCGTCCATCCCCAACTAGAATGCTCTGACCCCTTTACGGATGATCCTGCCATAGCCTGGCCTTCTTGTTTTGATGTTGATCCTCTTGGGGACCGTCAGGTTCTCTTCCCTTCGCTTCAGACACTAGTGGAAGATATAGCTTGTGAGTCCTTTTTCTTAGAGCTCTTTCCCTTGTCGAACTCCTATGGTCAGGGAGCATGGCGTGGAAGTCACTCCTTTACTACTTCATGGCTAGACTCTGGGTTTCTATTGTTGAAATCAGCCTCTCAGTATAAATGTCCTTGAACTGTTCATCATATGGCTGAAATTCCTCTAGTTTCTTATGTGTGTTTTCCATTTCTTGTCAGAACCTCTAGAAGTTTTCCATCTTGCATTCCGACCATCCTTGTCATTTCATCTGATTCTTTAAGGTTTTTCCTATCAAAATCTCCCTCTGATATCTTGCTTGTGGGGTATAGAAACTCAACCACTTCGGCCTCTTCATCGATATGAGGGCCAAGTTGATGTACAAATTTGTTCTCTCCTATGTCGGGTTTCTCTTGGATTCCACATATTTTCCTGCCTCGTGCTTAAGGGGAAGTTTCCTTGACGGATTATAATCCCATTCGTCGCATATGAGGACCAAGCCCAGAGCCACTAACAGATTAGTCAATTCCTTTTGTGCCTTATGCTTCTCCAGTACTACCTGACTGTTTGCAATGTTGAGAGGAAGCAGATATAACTTTGTTTTATTCCTTCCTCTTCCATACGCGTTGTTGGTTAGGGTTACCTGTCGGTATGCCTCCAACATGAAGACATGATCCGTTATAAATCTTGGGAGTCTGAAAGGTTCTTTGGAAAAACCTTGATATTTGATAAATGTAAAATCTTCCCCGAAGAAGTAATCTACCAAGGTCGATGAATTCTTTATCCATAGAAAAACCTCAGGGGACAAGCGGTCACTAGGCTGAGGTAACAACTCTTGCAAGTACTGGTCTTAGAAAGAGGTGTACAAACTAGTAATAGTTACTTGTTCTTGACAGGACATAGGTCCATACAGAAATTGGCTAAATTAAACCCTCCTCATCTAACCTAGATATAAGCAAATTCTCTCCAAAAACCTAAAATTCTGATGTAGGATCAAATGGACCAAGAAAGAAGAATACCTGAATTTAGATTCAACTTGGTAATTCTTTAGTTGCAACAACATATTTGTAGCTATCACATCGATAAAATCAAAATACCTTTGTTCTCTCTCATGCTTGAGTATCAGAGCCAAGGAAATCTAGAAAGGATGGACTTCCTCATCATTGTCCAGGCCGAAAACCTAGGCTACCATTGAGAAAATATCCTATGTGCTTTATGGGAACCTCTTAAATGCCAAAGGAAAAATAGAATGGCCTCTAGTTGGCCTTTCCCCTGTTTCATGATGATAGAAACCCTCTCTTTCATTTGATTCCTCCCAATTGGTCTCCATGTCTTCTTCAACAAATGTCTCGATACGCCGATTGAAAGGGATACACAGTATTTCTCTTATATTTGTAGCAGAGATTGTGACCTTGATTCTATTGCATATTATGGTCCCAGTTTCTTCATCAAATCTTTTGGTGCATGCGTCCACCAATTCTGGGCAGGGTGTACGACAGGTATCATGAACTATGGCAACCCACAATTCCAGAGCCAAGGCAAAACCCTCAGAGGTACCGTGATCTTTCATTCTCTAAAATTCTCCCTCTCTGAGATTTTTAGGGTTCCTCACCAGCTTTGGGTCGAAGACATTGTCGATGACATCTCATACCATTTCTCTTTTGACACTCCTATCTATTAGCACCTTTTTTCAGAATTCGAAAGGTCGATCTTCAGGCATTGGGGCATTGGCGAATGATTTTTGCCCAAAAATATTGGCGAAAGCAGGCCTCCTTGGTGTAGATTTTTTTCTTCTTCTAGTCGTTGATGGTTCTGCCATGGTTGTTTCAAAATTTGGAGAGAGCTTTACTAAAACGGTCACTTGCCCTTTGCTTTCCTTGGAAAAAATCTACTTTTTCGTGCAATTAATTTCCTAAAGAGGTACATGCAGTTAAGTCTATGTCGTTATTGTTGGTCCATTAAATTTTGCCAACGAGGAGATATGTGTGGGTAAGGGATTTGTATCCCTTGATAATTCCAAAACTCTGCATAAATGAATTTAGTACATTCCTTTCGCCGCCTCTTTTCTCAAATAAACTCATTTCCTTGGGAAGAGTGTCATTACTTATGACAATCTTTGCTTAGCGATACAAAGTACTCTTAAAAAGATGAGCTCATTAATTTGTCAGGCATTAGTGCATTAATCCATGTCCTTTCACTTATGCAAGCTAGCTGACGCTAATGATGGCCAAGGTCACATGTCGAAAATCGGTCTATACAAGCATTTACTCCCAACATCCAAACATTAATTTTCAAACCTTATGACAAATTTTTCATATGATCTATTCTCCATTCACCGGTTGCTTTGGTATTTTCCCGTTATCATTCGGCCAAAAATAGAACCTTCATTGTTTAGCCATCCCAACACATCTTGTCTATAAATAGCTATGCCACCTCAAGGTTATATTCATTCATAAAAAAAAAACTTCAAAGTTTAGCTATCTTTTTCTATCTGCAATATTGCCTTTTGCTCTACTGCTCCAACCATGTATGTTGGTCTGGGTACTCTTGTCTGTCTTCTCCCATGAAGGCCACAATATGCCTTCACTGGGGAGATTATGGGTGAGAGAATTAAGTGTCCGGTAAAGGGGTGTGACCGCTTGGGGGTAATTTCTTTTCGATGGGTTGTTGGCATGGACTTCATTGAGGATGAGACCCAAATGCGGACCAATTGTAATGCCATGTCCTACTTCGTGGCCTCCCTATTGGACCTAAATGTTGCCAAAACCAAGATAGTTGAGTTGTGTCACCGCATGTTCGACGTTTCTCTATTGGAAGGGCTCAGAAAAATAGTGCAAGTTGCTATCCCTGGCATTGGCATTCCCAACATGATGGACCTTCGCAGGTTCATTGATTGTGGTGTGGATGTGCCTTGGCTACCCTTTCTCAGTGACTTCTGCACCATGGAACTGAATAGCCATCATGCCTTGTTTGTGCCTACTACTACCTACCTCCTTCAGGAGTATGGCATTGGTGAAGCTCTGCAGTACGACTTCAAAAAGCAATTTGAGCTTGTCGTCTTCGATCACGTCGAATGAGGTCGGTGATTGTGAATTGTGTTCTTGCTCTCCTATGAATGAAGAAGAAGAAGAAGAGGACAGAAAAATAAAAATGATTATGGGAAACAAGACCCTATAACGACAGCTGGAGGCCTTCCTTTTGATTTTTTTGTAAAAATGCCTCCATTTTGTTTTCTTTTTGTATTTTGCTCGAATACCCTTTTTTGTGTTTTGCTCGAAAGAGCCTTTCTACTAGAATTTGAGCCTCGGGCTACCTTATACTGCAAATTCGATAAATAAAATACAATATATATAATATATATTTTTGTACGTCTTCTACTTCTTCACTTTATTCTTAGATCTAAAACTTAAAAGCTATTTACAAAAAAAATTACATATGGTACATATCTGTGAAAAAAAATTTAAAGTGTCATACTTTAATGGAATGCTTTTAGATGAATATCATTTACCGGTATCTCTAAAGCATTACCTTCCATTTCTTCTAGTTCATATACATTATTTTCTTTGCACACATTGATTCGGAAGGGCCCCTTCCACAATGCTTTAAATTTGGTGTGTTTCCCTGGTTTCACAGCACGCTCATCATATTTTAGCACCAAGCTTCCTTCCTAGAAATTTGGGTCAAAAATATTTTTGTCGAGCTATCACTTGACCATCTGTTGGCGGCCGATCATAGCCTCAAAATCCTTTTCTTTTTTTTCCTCTAGTTCGAGGAGTTTGGCTATCCATACCTCCATTCCACCATTTTCCTCTATTTCTATTTCTAGGGCTTTTAGTAGTTGTAATGCAGGGAGTTCCATGGAAACAAGTAAAACTACTTCCTTCCCATATACTAATTCATAAGGAGATGTCTTCAGGATCTATTTCAGTGTGATTCGGTTTGCCCACAGAGCAGCCCGTAGATGTTTGTTCCATTCCCTTTGTCATTCGGACCCGATGTGCCTGATTAACCTAATTAGGTTTCTATTTTTCGACTTCGCTAACCCATTCCCTTGTGGGTAGTAATTTGAAGAGGTCTTGAGGTAGATCTCGTTCCTAATAGAAAAATTTGACACCTTCGAAGCTACAAATTCCCTAGCATTGTCGAATATAATAGTCTTTGGCGAACCAAACCTAGACCAACCCTTCTAGAAAGTTAACAATTTCTCCTTTTATAGCACCTTTCAAGAAGATAGCCTCTGTTCATCTTGTGAAATAATCAATCGCTGTGAGGATCCACTTATGGCTAGCACTGGAGATAGGATTTATCATTCTGACAAAATCTAATCCCCATTGAGCAAAGAGCTCTTCAATTACAATGGGACTCAAAGGCAAATAAAAAAATTTCCTTTTGCCAACAAAAAAGTGGCATTGGGTGCATTTGTGCACCAAACGGTGCATTTCTAAAAACATTGAAGGCTAGTAGTATCCTGCTCGCATAATTTTCAGAGTGGTGGTTTTAGCAAAAAAATGTTTGCCCTCAAGGCTGCTATGGAATTCTGATAGAACCCTATCTGAGTGGCACTTGCCTAAACATCAAAGCAATGCTTCGTCATAGTTCCTCTTGAATAAAATTCCTTCAATCAATATGTACTTGGTGCCTTGCAGCTAGTAGTATCTTCTTTTGTGAAAGGGGAGATTTATCATGTAGTATCCCTTTTGCATGTATAATGTCTAGACCATTACCCAAGATTCGTTAGATTCAAATTGGTTTGAAAATACTTGATCAATCTCCTTGTCGGGTTCAAAACCCAACTCTTGTGTAAGATATTCACACAGGCCTCTTCCTTGCACCAGCTTGATCGGCTTGATGTCCACATTGTACTCCAGGATCTTAGTGATCCAATTATCTCTTGTTTCGGTTATTTCTCCCTCAGTGATGTATTCCCTTACACTTGGGTGAGTGACCAAAATGGTGATCTTATTGGCCGACACTAAGTGTCGAAACTTTTTAAGACTCTTGACAATGGAAAAATCCTGCTTCTCTACAAAGTTATATCTGATTTTGTAACCTTTGAGAGTTCTCGAATGGAAAGAAATCGGATGCTCTCCATTATCCTTCTCATCCTTTTGAGTGAGCACGAAAGCTATGCTATGTTGGCTACTGTATACATATAACAAGAAATATTTGGAAAAATCTGGATTGGCTAGTACTCGAGTTGCAAAGATAGCCTTCTTTATCTGCTTGAAAGCTTCTTTCCCTTTGGGGGTCCATTTGAAAATCAAATTATTTTTTAGCATCAAGGTGATGGTCCTTGCAATGCCCGCAAAGTCAGAAATGAAATGACTGAAAAATTTGATCTTTCCTAAGAAATATTGTAACCCCTTTTGATTTATTGGTAAGGGTAAATCCATTATAGATTTGACTCTTTCGAAGTCGATTACAATTCCTTCCTTGGACACTACAAAACCAAGAAGTTTACCTAGAGGTACTCTGAAAACACATTTTTTGGGATTTAAAGAAATCTCAAACTTTTGGCACCTCTGGAAGATCTGTTCTAGGTGATCAAAATGATTAGCCTCTAATTTTGAAAAACGGTCAGATCATCCAGGTAAATCAGAATGATTGAATTAATCAAACCTGCAAAAGAAATATCCATTGCTCACTGAAAATTTGCGCCAGCATTTGAGAGTCTGAAAGGCATATTTGCATACGCGAACATAACCCACTTGGTGGTAAACGTCATTTTATGTTGGTCACTCTCCTTGACAAGTACTTGATTGTACCTTGAAAATTTGTCAAGCAATGAGAACATCTCTGACCCGACCGCTTTTTGCAAAATCTACTCCATGGATGGCAAAGGATAATGATCTTTCATTGAGGTCTTATTCAGGTCCTAGAAATTGACACAAAGCTTGATATCACCATTTTTCTTCCGAACCGATACCAAATTAGACACCCAAGTTGAGTGTTTAATCGGGTAAATGATTCGGGACTTGATCAGTTTAGTGAGTTCTTGTGCCATTAGTGCTTCAACCTTTGGATTAATAGGCCTTTGTTTATGTCGGACTGGCTTTGCCCCTTCCACCAAGTCAATGGTATGCTAAATTATACCTAGGTCGTATCCTCTGAGGTCATCGTAGGTCCATGCTATAACTCCTTCGTACTTAGAGCATATATTTCTTAGCCTTTCTCTATCTTCCCACTTGCAAATGGGGTAACAAGCTAAGTGGGCTAAACCTTGGGGGAAACTTTGTGGTTAAGCACACTTGAGCTGGAGCAATACTGGGATGGGTGACCTCCCGGGACAGACCAATGCTTCACCTTTGTGAGCATCACCTAGATGCAATGAGTGCTAAGTGGAGCATTCATTATCATGAGAGATGGGTTCTTGTGAACCACTACTCATGAAACATGGGTCAATGAGTTTGAATCGAAAACTACATGGTTGAATCCTGATAGTAATATCATAATTTGACACACTATGGAAGAAACCTCCTACTTATCAAGTTTTGATCATTGTCGGGAATTGATGGTCGAACAATGATGCATACCACACTTTTCTTTGAGTCGAAAATCGGCTTGAACTATGACCCAATGGAAGCCATCTGATCTTCTATATCATTCAGGGACTTGGGAATAACTTTCACATTGAACAGTTTGAATCCCTCAATTAAGTCCCATACCCGATGGCTATAGGCTTTCATCCTCGTATTTTTGGTTGTTGCTTGTCCACGTACCTGGCTTACTATCAACTCAGAATCTCCAAATACTTACAATATTTTTGCACCCATCCGGTCAGCAAGAAAAAGACCGTGGATTAATGCTTCATATTCTGCATCATTATTTGAGCACGGAAATTGGAAATGGTAATCCTTGAGGGTCTCAGATCCTATTGTAGACAGCAAACGAACTCCTGCTCTAGAACTGGCTTTGCATTTAGCAACATCAAAGTACAAGATCCACAGGCGATTATCCATCAGATCATCATAGCTCACCTAATCTTTCATTAGTTTTGGATGGACCATGTCATCATCAAATATGACATAAGTACCTAGTCCAGTGGCATGGAGATTTCCAAATGGGTCAGAGTCAATGAAATTTTTAAGGAGAACCTCCTCTTTGGGGGTCCGCTCACTTGTGTCCTCTTCATCTTCCAAAATTTTGACACAATACCCTTCTTGCTTTGAAAAGGAAGTATGTGCAGCTTCAAAACAGAGAACAACGTTATTCGCTATGTGTTTAGAATGCAAATATTTTGAGAGAATCTTCATCTTTGCTCCATGTTTGGTTCTTAAAATTAGATTAGACAAATCTAGTGCCAAATATCCGCCCAGCTTTGTAGTGAAATCTCTAGAGAGACACATCCTAAAAACTGGGGAAATGTCAATTATTACCACCTCTTGCGAAACTATCTGGCTTGGGCACGAAAAAAGAGTCAAGGGTAGATCTTTTATCTGACCGACTGTCGGAACCTTCTTTTCATCCAACTGCATGATTCCCTTTTCCAAAGGTTCATACTTGAGCATTAAGGCATCAGCCATTGGCATGACTATTGTACTAGCTCCCGAGTCAATCATATTATTGTGCAGAAGCTTATTCCCCACAATTAATGTTAAAAATAAAGGAGTGGGCTTCGGCTTGCTTACCTCCTTCTCTTTTGATTTCTCTGCATCATTCGTACAAGTTGAGGCCTTCAAATTTTGAGGGTCTGAGGTGGGAACTTTATCTTTATTTAGAAATGTGGTGGGACTTCATCCATCTACGGCCTCGGTCCTTCATTGTTTAGTGCTTCTCGAAGCAATGTATTTTTCTCGGGGATAGAAATTACATCCCATATAGACACATTAGCTGGTGCCTTCTTCATCTGCTCTACCACGTTGAGTGTTCTGACCAGCTGAATCTTTGGCTTGAATGGAAAAATCTCTCTCGACTTCTGAGAAAGATGATCTATTATGAATAGGTTTGATGTCCTATCAGGCAATCTCTCTGGTGTTGGTGGAATTTTTTGTTGCTGAATCAGCAGAGCAATCGGTAGAGCATTCGGTTGGGGCAATTGTCTCTCATGCGAAGGTGGTTGGCAAGACTAGGAACGAGGCAGATCTTGTGGCACATATTCCCCGGTGAGTCTTCTCTTGGATCTGGTGTTATAATTTGACTGTATCTATGAAGCACTAGTTATCGAAGCTTCATTTGCAGTTACTACGTCCTCTTCTTCCATCCAAGAGAAAAGCGCCTGATCAAGTGCTATGTCTATCCCTCATTCTATCGACATCCCTTGCATTTGCACTCTGAATCGAGCGTTCTCCATCTCAAGAGACTTGTATCCTTTTATGTTGGGTTGTGCACCTTTGTTCCTTTGCTCTACTATTCTTTGCTGCATGTTTCCTTTGGGGAAATTTTGAGGCATATGACTATCATTGTAAGGAAAATAGCATGCATTTTCATCATCCTCCAGGTTATTTTGACCTGGTACCAACTCTTTGTTATGGTTGTCTTTAACCATTTGCAAAGGCATGGTAACCAGGACTATTTGGTTGGTGGAAGCTACTTGCTGACCTCCCTGACCCGAAGGTCCTTGATATGCACTATGTTGATTCTATTGATAGAAGGGTCTACCTCCTTGGTACGTCTAGGCTGTTTGTTTCAGAGGAGCCTCTTGTTGTTGCTTGATGAGAACTAGCTCATTAGTAAAAGATCACATTAGGCTCTTCATATCATTAAGGTCCACCGCTATAGAGGAGGAAACCGATGTTCTTGGTTGTACGATAGGATATACGTAGATAGACTAGGGTGGAGTTGGGCTCACTATCTGGGTCGCTAGAGTGTTTGGAGAAGACTCTTCTCAGAGAAAAGCGCTTGAGATTTAGGGAAAAATAGGCATCGAAGGTTGTGGCAAAATCTCTCCTGCATCTATCAAACTATTCTCCGTGTGGACTGCCAACTCATAGGCATCGGGTAGAGTATCTCCTCCCATGGAATTCATCAAGATTGCAATATCCGAATTGATGGCTTTCAAAAATAACATGAAGTCCATGGTAGACGGAGTTCGTGCAATAGTTGGAATCTTCTGCCAGGTTTTGTTAAACTTGGTGTTGAAGTTGCTCATAGCTTCTTGCAGGGTTCTCTTGATTGTAATTAGTTGATGTAATAGCGAGGAATGATCTCCCTTCTCTGAAAAATGTTTGAAATTTTTTTCTCTGAGATCATCCCACAAGGTGATAGAATTGGAAACCAAAGATTTGTACTGTTCTTGAGCCTCCCCTTTGAAAGAAGCGGCCAGCAATCTCATAGCAATATTTTTCTCCATGATATTGTGCACCCTAAATACTTCCACTACATCTTGGAGGTGTTCGGAAGGGGTTTTAAAGTCCTCCCCATAAAATTTTGGAATAGATTTGACGGCATTAGCGAGTATGGAGGGCTAGACATCAGGTGGAGTAGGTGGCCTTATAGGACTACCACTGTCCCATGTTACAAAGTTTTTGGGAGTAGGAGGGGGTATATGGGCCATGGAGAAGTGATTCCTATATATCAGGTAAACTGGTATTCTTATTTGGAAACTTTGACCTTCGGGTGGATTAGATAAGGCTCTAAGCTTCAGACTCTTACTACTTACCCTTCTACTTCTCATAGGTGATACAGAGCCTATGACTCTTCTTCTCCTAGGTACCGAGGTTGGTAACTGAGAGTACTGAAAATTACCCTTTGATGATGCTCTTGTTTGGATCCTAGGCATGAAACCTCCAATTTCTTTCCTCTAGTCTGATCTAGAAATATTTATGACTTCTAATCAGGCCTTTGGAATAGGTCCCACCGGATGTGCTAGAAAAATAATTGTTGATCATAAAATCTTGCGCCTCTCTGACAGTATTATGGGAAATTCAACGAGTGGGGGGACAATATGCATCTCACTGAATACCTCTGGGATTTTTATAGAAATCTGGCTTTTCTCTAAGTTTAGGAAAAGGGAAAAGGAAATGCAAACAGAAAAACATGAAAGATGGCGATGCCCCAATGCTTTTACAACATTTTAAAACCACAAGCTTCCCTCTACGAGTGATATGAGAGACATAGAACACCACTTCCCTTCATTTTTGAGAGGAGAATGAATGGAAGAGGCTCGATACAAGCACAGATACAGTCATTCAATCGACTTGAAAGAAGTGTGTATTAAGATCCAAATCAAACGTAGAAGTTTCGGAATTAATAGAAAACATTCAAAAGCAATATAAGCCCTTCCCCTTAATATAGCATATTATGAAGAAATGATAACCTTACGAAGAAAAAGAGAAGTCTAATGAAATCATCTAGTCTCTGAAGATTATATTTTATTCATATACACAAGCAGCATGGAAGTCTAACAACCAAACTATTCAGATTAAGCAAGACATAGTGCCTTATTTTGGATGAGAATATAAAGAGAGAAATAATAACAGAGACCATATCATGCACAGTTTCAGATATTTCTTCAGAGTAACTCATATTTCAGATTCAAATGAACTTTAAAACAAAGATCAGATTCCAATATGATAATAGTTTGATCATAAAATAGACATAACATGCCAGAGTGAAGCAGTGTTCTATGAAATTTTAAGAAAATATTTCTACTAACTAGGAAAACTAAAGAAAACTTTTCCAACAGGAAAACTTTTTGAACCCTTGCTCTATGTTGTTGTTTTCAATACATAGCCGCCCAGAAGAGAAAAATGTCGACCTCATCTAGAGTTAATGACTGCCAGACGTCAAAACGTGATAGCTTGGAAATCCAACTCTAGATATTTTATTAGATCACTAGAATCCTGCTCATCAACTTTCAGCTACCACATTTATGTTGTTAGATATTTTAACAGGATTAGCCCTTCTAATTGTCCTGATCCTAGAAAGACGGTCTGGTGACAGTCTTCTCGATCACCCAAGTGGCTTTGCTAGCACCAACTCACATCCCTTCAAAGGAAAAGCGCATTCCAATGAGCTTTGAGCAAACATTCCCAAGATACAACTTTATAGCGCGAAGGGATGACATGTCAGCATGGCGGATAATCTCATATATGTGAAAAATAGATGCAAGAAAACATTTGCCAGACCGACACATGGTCTAAATTCCAAAGGAGGAGAAAGCGATTATGATTACATGTGCATCCACCACATGGCGCATTGTGTGTCTATCAAAAATACAAACTCCTTGCACGCAAATCACCCCAAAGACCAAAATAAAGCTAAAAACAAAGATAGACAAAGGAAAAAAATTGTTTCACAAGTTTTAACCATGAAAAATAAATTCCTTTAGGATGAAATTTATATTTTTCATATATTACACACGTGTCATGAAAATATTTCCATGTGTAAATTTAAATTAGAACTTAATTAATTTGTATGCAACACTGATATGGATGGGATTTATCCATGTACTGATACATAGATTCAAAGATTGTGGTTGATTTTAGATGACTCTTTGACCATTAGGGTGTACACAACCAATTGTGATATGATTTTAGAGAGTTTAGTTAGGATTAGATATTCATTAGGGGACATCCATGTATATTTTGGTGAGACTTTAGTAGTCATTCTTGCCCAAATGTGGGAACAAGTTTCTAGTGATTTTCCTTTAAGTATAGTCTAGCTAAGAGTGCCAAAAGAAACTATCAAAACATAATTGTTTCCCTAGTATGCCACCAAAGATCTGGTGAGGGAATATTAGATGACTAGGTCTATATGCCCTAAAATGGCCCCATTGATTTATCCTTGATTTCTTGCTACACATGGTGGTTATCCAAATAATGATCAAATTTCATTATATTTTGCATAGCAATTATAGTTGAGGTTCATTTAGGCCTCAATGTGAACTATTTGGATTTACCACTTCATTTGGGGCAGGGACATGGTAGGGTTTGTGACATGGATGCTTACCATTGTGCATATTTCCAACCTCCAAATTTTAGGACCTTGGTTGGGTAGAGGATGCTTGTTGTTGCTCCATCCTTAAGCCCTATTGGTTATCAGGTTGTTATTTCTTCCCAACAAGAAGCAATTGATAGTATTATTGAGATTGTAGTGCAAGCTCAGAGGATATATGTAGATCATGTGATTTGATACTTGAAAAGGCATCCACATAGGTCACCTATTGAGTCAGATGCCTATGTCGTGACAAGAATCCCCTCTCCAAAAGATATAGACCACTTTGTGGGTGATGGCTATATTCTAAGGGATATACGTCATAGATTATTTGAGGACCTAATGAGACCATACCATGTGATTTCATCATGGTTGTGGATCCCTTTAACAAATTTTAGTTCATATGTGAGTTGCATCTATGGAGATTTAGAGAGTTATGTAGCTCGGTGGAAAAATTCTAATGATGATTCTTCTACTACATGTGCTCATACATTTAGTGATTCACTCAAGTAGGTTGTGGGAGATATAGGTTTTATGGAGATGATCTCTTCAGGGTCGATGCCATCTCACTTGCATAGCCCACTACACACATCATTGGTACAGACTTTCAGCAATAGAACTACAGATGATTTGGTGGATTCCATTATTGCAAGAGATGTACTTGACATTCAGGATGCTAGTATGGCACAAGTATATATATAATTTTTAATTTTTTTAAGTAAAATTTATACTTGTATTCCTAACACATTTATAAATTATATTTGAAATGAATTTCCTTTTTTACATGCATGTATGCGTAGACAGAGGTAGTTAATGTTACTCTTGGTTTGAGGTAAAAGTGTGTATGTATGTGTTCCTCACTTGACCATGTCAATGGATAGGTGAATTAGTTTTCATACATTTATGTATATATGTATGTATATGTGTGTGTGTGTGTGTGCATAGGACTTGTTCATGTGTGTATATATAATTTAATTACACTTTTGTACATAGGGATTCATGCATTTATTAGGCAAAGATTTGTGCTAGCATGGTTGCTCAAATAGGAGTTGACACTTAAACGAGTTACGATTGAGCTCTGCTAGGGTTTTTTGTTTTCTACGATCATCCTTGGCCCCTCTTGCATCATACTGTGCCTACTACGAAGGAAAAATCCTCCCTCGTTGAGTATGTCCACATTTATTGTGGTTTTAGGGGTTTATTATGCCTTCAACTGGCTCTAACCAAGCAATTCATGCTGGTGTTAACAATTCATTGGCACAATTCAATGGCTCCTCCTCCGAACAAACATCCTCAAAAATTTGTTCTGAAAGTCTTTCATGAGGTAAGCATTCTGATACCCCAGTTGATGTGATTTTTCCTTTACTAGATTTTGATTTTATTTACCAATGGCTTGAACAACACACCCTTGTGGGTTATTTTGTTGGGAGGACTCCCCCTGAAAGTGTGCTAAAAGAATGGGTCAGCAAGGCTTGGGTCCCTCATGGGGTCCGCCTTGACATGGTCCAAAACTTGACCAAGGGTTTTTTTTTTTCCCCTTTCCGGAAGTTAATCATGTCCAGGCCATTTTAGGCCATGGGCCCTAGTATGTTAGGTCATCCTTGTTGGTTTTCAAAACATGGACCCAGGATTTTACTATTTCAGATGACACCAAAATGTGGGTTCCGGTCTGGATTGAATTCCCTGGTCTGCCTTTGCCTTGTGTGCCCTTTTTGAATCACATTTCTTCCTCTTTGGGAAGGATTGTTTGTATAGAACCATATAGGTTTTTCCAAGACTGGCCCTAGAAGCGGTTTTGTGTGGAGGTAGACCTATCCAAGGATTTGAAAGAATCTATAGATATTCAAATAGGAGCTATTAGGCACACCTAGAAAGTCACATATTTTAATTTTCCTAACATATGCTATCGGTGTCAGTCAGTTGACCACAAGATCAAGGACTGCCCTTTGATAGTGCCTCGTACACCATCCTTATCATGAGATATTGAAAATCCTCGTCAGACGAAACCTTCTGCTAAGGCTAAAACAAAGTGGACCACGGTTACAAATTGGAAAAACAAGTCAGTTGGTTCTGGGTTGGCTCCCAAAACCTCTGAACCACCCAAAATTGTTTCAAACCCTTCTGAGAAGGGGACAGGCATTCCTTCTGGAGCCACTACTATTTTGGTGCAACCCAGGTCAAAGGCAATGCCTCGGCCTGTGGTTTTTATGTATGCTCAATGGCGATCTCGCAGTCCATCTCCACCACCTGAAGAAGGAGAATATGTGCCAGAAAGAGGAGGTTTTCACCCCTTATTCAGCTTGGTTCAATTCCACAGGATTTCTTGAAGAATAGTTTCTCTTCCCTGGTTGAGGAGGAACTGGGTTCCAAAAGCATGGAAGAGTTTCATCAATGAATTTCCTCTCATGGAATGTTTGAGGTCTAACAAACCTCTCCAAAAAGTATTCTGTTAGAGATACCTTATAGAAATACTCTGGTATTGAAGTGCTTTGTCTCCAAGAAATTAAAAAAATTGGTTTTTTGCTCTCTTTGGCTTGTCATTCTATTTGGACAGCTAGTACTATGTTTTGCACTCTGAATGAAGCTAGGCATGGCGGAGCCGTCACCCTTTTGTCCCTATATTTGCATTCTTGTGTTGTGGATCATGGGACTGATCCTTCTCAGCAGATAGTTTGGATTCTCCTAAACATTGATAATCATTCCTTCATGATTATTAGTGTTTATGCTTCTAATGATGTTATGGAGTGCTCTTTTCTTTGGCATTGGATTGTTGACTCCTTACCAATTGCCACCTGGCTACTCTGCAGATATTTTAATATGGTCGAGGTGGTGTATGACAAGGAGGGAACCTTTCCCTATCATTGGGAAGCTAATGAAAGGGAGGCATGGTTTTACATGCATAATAAATTGGGGATTTTTTATCCCAATATTGGCCGCTGCCATTTGCACTCTCTTTGGTATACTTGGTGTAATTACAGGGCTAGCTCTAATAGAATATTTAAGTGCCTTGATCGTGCCATGATCTCAGCTCAATCTTTTTTTTCTTTTGACAACTCTGCCTTGCCAGTGAAGCCGTTAGTGGATGTGACTTTTTTTTATCATTTCCCAATTTATTTTCGTATTGAATGGGCATCTTGTTAGCCTCGCATGTGTAAAACTTAATTCTATTTTAACATGTCTTTTCTCTACCACAAGCCCACTCTGGCCCACATTCGTTGAGTGTGGAATTTGGAGTGCAAATCGGTTGAACAAACAGGCTGGATTACCTGGTGGAATGATGTCACCATGCATACTGCTCAATTCTTGCGCATTTATGGGTGCCAACTGGCCATTTTTCATCGGTGATCTTATGGAGCAACCACTACTGACTTGCGTTCAACTATAGAGGCTTTGACAGCCAGCCCTTTTTCCCTATCACTTCAAGTCAGGGTGGCGGAATTAAGGCACAAAAAGCAAGTGGTTCATAATTACACTGCCAGAGGAGCGCAAATCAAAGCTCAATTGCACTAGCTTAAGATTGGTGATCGTGCCTCCAAAAAAAAATTTGGGCACTCCGCACCAAGCACTCATCCCCAAGAATAAAAAAAATTAAGGATGGCACTTGGGTGCTCTCTGAGCTCCCTAACATTCTCCAAGATTTTGTGAGACATTATGAGCAGGTTTTCACTGCACAGGATTCCACGCATGTGTGATAGCAAGCCCTTCAAGACTGTCTTGTTCTTGTGCCACATAGGCTTTCTTCAGCCTAGAAAAAAAAATTTGATCTTAAGGAATTTATTTTTCTATGGTCGATGACAACACCCCTGGGATTGATGGCTTCCCTTGTGAATTCTATAAATCCCTTTGGGACTGTGTTGGGCATGATCTGCATCAAGTTTACTTTGAGGCTTTTCAAACCAACTCTCTAGGAAATTTAATAAACAAGGGCAATATAAATTTCATACCTAAGCGTGGGGATTCGAAGGACATCTACAACTGGAGGCCCATCACACTTCTCAATGTCTCCTACAAAATCATTGCCAAGGCTTTGGCTCTAAAAATCCACCATCTCTTGCCTTATATTTTGCACCCAGAGCAAACTGGCTTCATCAAATCCAAGTTCATCTTCGATAATATTGTTGTTGTTTGGGAAGGCATGGAGTGGGCCCGACACTCAAATCAAAAGGTCGTGTTTATCAAAATTTATTTTGCCAAATCCTATGACCACATTGAATGGCCATTCATTCTTGCGATGTTGCAAGCTTTAGGGTTTGGGCCCAATTTCATTCAGTCTATTTGGATGTTTTTTGTTGATTCCTCAGCTTGCATCACCATTAATGGTTTCCAATCTTCTTCTTTTGGCCTTTTTCGTTCAATCCGGCAGGGGTGTCCTCTTTCCCCCTCTTTGTATGTACTTGCGGCTGAGGGCTTTGGTTACCTTCTGGCCCATGTTGTTTCTTAGTAGCATGTCAGGTATTTCTCTGCCTAATTCTCAGGAGCAGCTTGTTAATGGACACTTTGTGGATGATTCCTTTCTCACTCTATTGGAGGAAGAAGAATTGATCACTGTTGCACTTGATTGTCTCAACACTTTTTGTCTACCCTCCGGCTCTGCTATCCAATAGCATAAGAACTTATTTTATAGTCAATCTGTATTACCCACTCAGGCATGGCTTCAACACTATAATTGGAAGTGGATTGGGTAGGGAGAGATATTTCATTTTTTGGGTATCCGTTTTACTTTCCAGGCCTCTCCTAGGGAGCTTTAGCAAGCCATTCTCTCTAGGGTTGAGCGGAAGTTTGCTTACTAGATTACCAAGCCTCTTTCTCTGGCTTGAAAATTTTAGGTGTGCTCTAAATTTTTGGTGGCCACTCATGTTTACTACTCTTCTTGTTGGGCTCCCTCCAAAGTTGCCTATGGCAGGCTTGAAAAATTGCTCTAGGATTTTCTATGGGCCTCCTCTGAAACCCACAAGGGTTTCCATCATGTTGCTTGGGAGTTATGTTGCCTCCCCAAATATTATGGAGGACTTGGGGTGCTCTCCACTCAATAGCAAGGGATTGCTCTTTATGTCAAGTGGATTATCTGGGCCCTCACCAGAGATGAAGCTTGGAAGGTTCTCCTCAAGCATTGTATCTAGTCCGGATTTCCTATTCACAGACCCGCCTAGAAAGGAATAGGCTTCCAAACCCTCTTGGTTATGTAGGAGCCTGTTCAAATTGTTGGAACTTTTTTGGCCAAAAGCATTTGGTGTTCCTTGGAGGTTGTTAAGCCTTGGCTCCATTGGGTCGGTGTTGGATTTCGTGATGGGATTTCTCTCAATCAACACAATATTTGGTGGTCTTCGCTTCTTGAGAATAACGGTCAGCCATTGGCTAAGTCGCCTTGGCTTAAAGCACTCAGATTTCACAAGAAGGGAATTCAGATCCTGCAATAGGTCTTTCAGCGACCCACTATGCGCATTATGCAGTGGGATACTTTTAGGGCCCAGTACAGACTTCAAAACCAGGACCATGCTATTTTTTACAGTCTGGTGAGTGTCATTCTAGCATAAATGCTTCATAAAATTGGCATTTGTGGGAACAAACCTTGGTGGAAGGACTGGAAGTGGTTTCCAGACACTCCTCTCAGGAGCTACAAGTCGTTGCTTGGCTACAGGTGGCTTTCACCCCATTTTCCTATGATCAAAAGTTTGAACCAGAGGTGGCTTATTCACTCCTCTGCTCATGTTTGGCAAAAAATATTTGCTGCCACTTAGTCTGCAAGTGTTAATCTGAAGTTGGACCACTTTGCTTGGTGTATTATTTTCCAAGGCTTTCCTATGGGTTCTCATCTTATACACTTGGGGGTCCAGAACCCTTGTTGCCCTTTTTGTGGGCAACCTAAAAGCTTTAAGCATCTTTTTCTGGTTTTGTCCCAGAGCTCGGCAGCTTTGGACTTGGATTCATGACTTCTTTCGGCCCTTTCGGCCGGAACCTTTTTCTTGGGATATGGTTCTACTAGGAGATCCACCTGGGATCCTTGCTAAATTCACCCAGCTTTGGCACACTTTCAAGGCAGAAATCCTCTTCAACATCTGGAAAGATAGAAATTTTTGCATATTTGCTCATTCTCAAATGGAAATTAATGTTTCTCTCTATGCTAAAGCAGTTGTTTGTTCTAATGTGCTCTTATAGATACAGGTGCAAGCAAACAAGGTTGCACTGGAGGTTGCTCACCTCCAAGTCATGTTGGACCATTGGGGCAATGCCTCATGCACTGTGGCTTGGGTCCTCGACTCGCCCTCCTCTTCCCACTGTCGGCTACCCTCTCGGGGCCGGCAGCAGAGGGGCTTCGCACATCCCCACTCTTAGCCTCATGCTTGGTGGGACTCCCACCCTCCTCGGCGTGCTCGCTCTCCTTCGTCACGGACTAGTCAAGGATGGCCTTCTGGTGGTGCTTTGAGGAGCGGCAGTGGCGATTCTGGGTGCCCCTCTGATACTCTGCTTGCCTCTGGTTCTGGATGGCCAGATAGTGGTAACAACTTTTTGCAGCTAGTACTTGCAATCTTGCCCTAGCGCGAGGAAGAAGATAAAGAAAAGAAAGATGATGATGATGGTTGGGGTACTCCTCTTGATGTCACTCCAGACCTCGCTGATGTATGGGGGGAGAATATGGATGACAGAGACCCTCCCGGCTCTATTGGCACTGCTTTGGCCACTTAATGGCCTAATTGTTGTTTTCATTTCTTATGCTCTTGGACTTCTGGGCTAGGCCCATGTGACTTAATTTTTGGTTATTTCTGAGTGCTACCCATGTGACTTTCGAGGTGTGCCTTTTTACCACCCACCCTTTTTTTGTGAATATGTACTCTTATCTTTAAATTAATATAGATAGCTGCCTATTCATCAAAAAAAAAAGGAGTTGACATGATGATCAAACCAGCTAGTTTATACATGTTTATTTTTTACAAATAGATGTTTTATGTTTGAGATAGATCATATATGGACATTATGTTTATTTTTATGTTTCAAACACTAGATATGTTTGTTTTTGAGATATCATGGACATTTATGTTTAAGTTTATGTTTAAGAGATCTAGACATATTTATTTTTGAGATATCATGCACATAATTTGTGTTTATGTTTATGTTTAAAAGATAGAAATATGATTTAATTTAGTTATATATATCATACATATTATTATTTTTCATTCAATATAACTACTATATGTACTTAATATGATTTGATTAAACATACATACATGATGCGATGACATGGTTTCATAGAAAGGATTATATGCATTATAATTTCATTCAATACATATGATGTGATTTGATTCTATTATTACGTCCAAGTGATGATATTGATTTGAAGCCAGAACATGAACATGTGTACTATTTTTTAGTGATTTTATTGAATGCATTTTATATTATTTTATATGGTAGCAAAGAACTCTAGAATTGTATATCATCATTTTATTCATTTGACTTAAACTTGAAACTAAATTACAAAACCTTGTGATATCTTAAATGGATTAGATGTATATAATAATTCATTAAAGTTGGTTAAGTCAACTTAAACAACTACTTAAGTAATACTATCTTTTGATAACTATAATGCGAGAAATTCTAACTAGGAAATAAAAATTAAAACTCAAGTAAAAGTGTAATGGATGGATAGATAGCTAGGATAAGGATTTGGAAAAACTAATTTAAAATTAAAATGATTAAATATGCTTTATTTAAGTTTAGAAAGAAATACTAACATTGGGTTTTTATATTCTTACAATGAAGAAGGGTGAATAAAAGTAAAATAAATGATGACCCAAAAAAAATTAAAAAAAATGTAGGACTAAAAATAATTGACATAGGTATTAATATGTAACTATCAAGCCTTAGACTTCAATGGAGCTAAGGTGAGTTATAAAGGATATAATGGAAAGTGCAATATAATATAAGCCTACTAAACACAAATGGATATAAAAAATATGGGAACCTAGTGTATATATTTCAAAACATAATAACACAAAATTATTCTTTGGTATTTTGATGGAAATATAAAGATGAATGCAAGTAGGAGGTCCTAGAGATACAATGAGACTAGTGGAGGTTGGAAGACTTGGAAAATATGGATAAAATAATAATGGGGATAGATGGGTAATGGCTAAGGAGGGAGACTCTAAAATTTAGAAGCTAGAATTTTTTTTTAAAACTATAATGAAAACTTTAAGCTACCTATCAAAAAATTTAAATATAGAATTCTAAAGTGTGAATATTTAGTTGTAGAGGATGTTTTGAGTCTTATAAAAAATTCTATAATAGCTAAGAAAAATTTAATTATATTTATGAACTATTTGATCACTGATGTGCACCTAATACTTTAAAGGAATTAGTTCTCAAAAAATTCTCTCAAGTTAAAATTTTGTCAAGTTGTAGTGTTAAAATTATATATTATGAGGCATTTTTAATAAGTTTTTAGAGGGAATTTAGGCTATGAACATAGAAAGCCCTATTAGTTAAAATTAGATGTATTAGTTTATAATTTTTAAATATATTGGATATAATAACATTTCTATAAGTCATTCACCCAAGAGAGAAGAAATCTCAAAGCCCATAAAGTCTTAGTTTCATAAGACCATTTGGGAGAAATATTTTCCATATAGATATGGGGCCATACAAAGGGTAAAGAAACGTAGAAGTAGGGGTTAAAAACACAATAAATCAACAAGGGGTTAACATATGAAATAGGACAATGTGACATATGCACACTAGGAGTAGACTAGGGAAGATGATAATTGGAATCTAAAAAATACATATGATGATGAAAACTATAATGAGTGCAAATGTAACAAATAAAATTATATAGAGTATGTGATTTATGATCATACATTTTACACCCACTTTAATAGACAAGTGTGACTTACTAAGGAAGAAATTGGTTAATATAGAGTATAGTAAATTATTAAATACCATAAATATATTTAATCATAAGAGAGGTGTTATTTTTCCTACACATTTTGGTCTCTATTTATTTGAATGCATCTGCTTTATAAAAGAATCTATGAAAAGAGTAGTTATTGTGTGGCAATAATAGTAAATTTACATCTTAATTGACTTCTAATTAAACCAAGTAAATTTATAAAACTTGGCTTAGATCAACTTTAAAATATCAAGGATCATAATTGAGTTTAATTCAAGATTCATGTTAGATAATTTTTTATTTATTAATATTTTAATATATATAACTCATTATAAATCTAATTTATTAATTTTCTCACAAAATGTGAATGATAGATATGTTGTATGTGTCATGGGAACTTGCTTGAAGCCCAATAAAAAAATTAAGGTTATTAATTGCCAATAAAAATAGTGTTTTGTATATTTTCATTGAGCACCAAATAATAACTTAATATTGATGTATTAATTGGTTTTTCATAACCTCTCTATAAGAAAACTTGAGCTTCCCTTAGCTTCAAGAAATAACTTGAAATCCTTTCAACTACATGATTGCAAAAACAAATATTGTATCACATGATGAAATGTAAATAAAAATAAAGTTATTAAAGATCATTTGATTGTAAAAAAAAAAATTATTAGATAAGCAAAGAAGGGCCCTGACCCCGTACAACATCTATAAACAAAGAAAAAACAACCTAGAGAAACGGACTGGAAAAACAAAAATCAGCCAAATAGTAAAACACCTAAACATTAACAGCACTAGCTAACCATATAGGATCATAAATGGGCATGTAGGCTAGAAGTAAGATTACCTTCAAGACACGGAGACCTCTTATCATCATCAAAAACATAGATAAAAAATAATATTATAAATAGGTCACAGGTCATATAGATAAGTCCATATAGTCTCAACAACATAATTATGTCTTAATAATAAAATTATTTAAAATAGTAACCAGCCAAACAAAAATCCAAAAAGCCACAAAACTAGACAACATTTTTATGCAGTAGTAATCAACTCCTAGATTTTTCTAAAAATGTCATTTACTATTTTTAGTAAGCCTGGTTTCCTAAAAATAGTAAGTTAGGACCTGCAAATAAATTGGAATTTTTTTTTTTTAAATTATATTATTAAATCAATCATGTTGACAAATGAATTAATATTTTTGAAATATTAATGGGGTCCAAGGTAGGCATGGTTTTTTTTGGAAAAAGGCAAGTGACATGTAAATTGGCAATTTGGGATTAGAATGTTTTTTGTTGACTTCACTTATGGCAAGTGGGAGCTATAATCTCAGCATATAAGCATCACTTTCCTTGGGCATTTGGATTTTAGTGCCAAAGTTGGTTTTGGAAAGGATTTTGATATATAATTGTTTGGTCTTCCAAAATGGAATTCATTCTATCATCTATGCATGTTATTTCACAGTTTGTGATATTTTATTTTGAGGTCAGGAAAGCAAAGAAGGAAGAACTCCAAGGCTGTTAAACCAAGAAGTTTGAGACTTGAAGGTAGTGGTTTTGATGGTCTCCAGGTGCAGATTCACTCAGGGTCTGACAGTGTGCTTCGACGAGTTCAGTTTAGTGTGTTTCTCTAAATATTTGTAGGTGATGTTTGAGATTGAGTTGCGTGATTCCAGTTTTGTGGTGGTATCTTTAGCATAAAATAACTTGTTCTAGGGTCATATCTGAATGTATTTTTTGTCTATTTTCATATTCTTTACAAATTTGAAAATAGTCTCTAAGTCTAAAAAGACTAAAAAGAAAACATGTTTTAAAGAATAGGGTGTTAACTCTATTTCTCTTAAGTTAAGGTTAAAATGGATTTCACTAAAACTCTTTTACTTCTCAATACTCACATTCAAATGCAAAAAGAGAAAATTCTACGCCCCAAAGAAAAAGGAAGGTTTCACTTTTCATGCAGAAATAGAATGAAGAGGGAAATTTTCATAAGTGAAGTTTCTTTTGCCAAGCTCAAGTTCATTTTCATTTTTTTATGGTTTTGATCAGCATGCAAGATTGAAGAGAAGGCATTGGTCTTCTAGTTGTTAAAGCACAATCACAGGTCTTTTAGACTGTGATAGGTGAAAAATGAAGGCAGAGCACAAAGGAACAAGCAAAAAGCTACAATGATGCTAAGTAAAAATAGAAGCCTAAAACTAAATGTGAGAGGAGCATGAAATAGACCCCAATGAATGGGCAAGAAGCACATAAAATGTAGGGGCCATTTAATGTATCTCTAATTATAGAGGTAACATCTTTTGGAACTACATGAGAAGTCCATAATGGTATTTTTGTTTACAGCTTGAAACATAGGGGTGCCATGTTGCTTCATGAAACAGACAAGCCTATTTTCGTTCTCTATGGGCATTATTGCCATCATTTTCTATCTGCCTATGGATACAGCTCAAAATTTTCATATTCTTGCAAATACATTGGGTAATGCGCTTATTAAAGAACTAGATCTATGCGGCATAGTTTTTTCAGGCTTGCAGATACTTATGCAATAACAAAAAAAGGCCTCAAGATGGAGGTCGAGTTTTCTCAAACATTGTGGAAGATTTTTGAATATTTAAATGTTAATGATGTTGAACGAAAGGACAAGTATCACTATACATCTGAAGTTGCAGATAAAAATATGAGGGCTTTCACCTCATATTCATGGGTTACCACATTATATATCTTTTCAAATAGCTTGCACATGAATCTGAAGGCATGTGCTATAAATGATGAGGAGTTTTTTGTTTCTAAAGAATAGAAGTAAGGTGTCGCTGAGGAAATTAAAAAATATGAAAGAACTTTAGACTATGTGCATGGTAAATGAAAGACTATTGATGTACGCATGGGTTTGACTGCCAAATTGAACTCAAGCTTCTGATGAGGATTCCGTTGATTTGGTTAGGAACTATTGTTGGCTTAAGCTCAACTCGATGTTTTTTTCTTAATGGATTCGACTACAATTAGTGTTGTGCATGTAGAAAAACTCATGGTGGTGCCCGCAAACCTAGTGGAGCATTGGAAAAGCCATTTTTTGAGTCATATAAGGCCTGGCCAAATGCGATGATTCATTTTAGTTGATCAAGGAGAGCCTCGATTACTACCTTCTCATGATTGAGTGCAAAGTGGGTTTTGAAAGCATAATCTAGAAAAAATGGTGAAAACATAGGCAATAAAGGAAGTTAGAAGTGGAGAATTGAAGGATTAGGTAGAGAGCAGAAAAATAAAATTGATATATTATACTCATAAAACATTAACCCGGAATAGCAAAAAATATTTTCTACTTCAAAGCAATATTCATATTAATTTTTTGTCCAAGAAAAATTACAAGACATGCCCATATATGTATTAAATTTTTCGGCAAAAACAAAACAAAAAAAAACAATATTAAAGGCAATAAAACATGCCAGCAAAACTCAACTCAAAACCAATTAAAAAAAGTCCAATCCCACATTAAAACATAGTCCTATGAGATTAAATATTCATCCTTCTGAATAACAAACTGCCAGCACATAAACCACTAACTGTCGCCGCTAGAAGGACACCAACCCGTGCAACCGCAAAGGAGAGAGAAAGGGTGGGCGGTAACGTGGTGAATATCGCTCCACCATGATGGGTAAGAAGGAAGATCGCAGGGTGGTAGTGGCAGCCAACCTCGGACATCAAACAACTAGCCCATGTTACCACGGTCTGGAAGACAAACGGCCATGGTGTGGCGGTGGTTACCTCACCACCGTGAGTAGTTAGCAAAGAGACCGCGGGACAGTAGTACAGCTTCGAGGCAGTTAAAAAATGGACTAAGCAAGGAGCGACGATGATCACCGCATCACCACACACGTCAAGAGGATAACCGCAGGATGACGGTGACAACTTCCTGGCGGTTAACCGCATTGCCACAAGCATCATGCAGTTAGAGCGTGATAACGAGGTAGATTGGGAGAACGGCAACTACCAGACCGCAAATAGGAGAGAGAAGGGCCTTGATAGCATGGTAGATGTTGTTGAACCATGAGCAGGTAAGTTTGATGGTGCGGGGGTGCGGTAGGAGCAGGAGACAGGCGTGGGAGTGGAGTGAAACTCCAACACTCCCCCTTGAACGTAACTCCCGCCCATATTAACGCCCAGTTGGTTTCTTTGACAGATGAACTCATCTTTGCCCAATGCCTTTGTAAATATATCTTCCTGTTGCTCCCCCATCCTACAGAACTCCAAAATTATTTTTCCATTATTGATCAGCTCCTGAATGAAATGGAAATGGGTATCAATGTGTTTGGTTGTTTGTGAAAGACTGGATTCTTTGAAAGGGCGATTGCAAAGTTATTGTCACAGAAAAATTTTGTAGCATTCTACTAATCAAATCAAAGCTCTTTGAGGACTCTCCTCATCCATACAGCCTAACATGAAGCACTTGTTGCAGCAACATACTCAACTTTAGTTGAAGATAGTGTAACAATTGGTTGTTTTTTAGAAGCCCATGCAACAACTCCACTGCCAAAGTGAAAAACATAGCCTGATGTGCTTTTTCTATCATCTATGCTACCAGCACAATCACTATCAGTAAACCCAGTTAGTTTGAATTCATTTTTTCTTCTATACTGGATACCATAATATTTTTTCCATTAATGTATCTCAAAATTCTCTTTCCAGCCATCCAATCTTACTCCTTTGGTGTTTCCATGAATCTGGAGATTAAACTCACTGCAAACATAATGTTTGGCCTTGTTGTTGTCATATACATTAAGCTCCCAACCAATTGTTTATACAGAGTTGAATTAACATCTGAACTTTTATCCTCTTTACTCAGCTTCAGACTAGTTACCATTGGATTAGATGCTGGTTTGCAATTTATCATATGAAATCTCTTTAAAACATCTTTAGCATATTTTGCTTGGGAGATAAAAATCTCATTTTCATTTTGTGTTACCTCAATGCACAGAAAATACTTCATTAGACCTAAGTTTGTCATCTCAAACTCTTTCATCATTGCTTCTTTGAACAAATCAACTAACATATTTCCAATCAAGATTAAATCATCAACATACAAGAAAATAATTAAAACTTTACCTTCTTCATTCATCCTAGTATACAGAGTTGGTTCACTGTTGCATCTGGTAAATCCATTTTGTGTGAAATAATTGTCTATTCTGCTATACCAAGCTCTTGGGGCTTGCTTCAGACCATACAGTGCCTTCTTCAGCTTGTAAACTTTGTCTTCTTGTCCCAATATTTCATATCCAGGTGGTTGTTCAATATATACATCCTCCTCTAGATAGCCATTGATAAAAGCTGACTTCACATCCATTTGGTGAACTAACCAGCTATTTTGTGTTGCTATGGCAAGTAACATCCTGACTGTGTCAAGGCATGCTATAGGTACAAAAGTTTCATTATAATCAATTCTACGTTGTTGTGCATAACCTTTTACAACTAATCTTGCTTTGTTATTCTCAACTTCTCCATTTGCATTCAATTTAGTTTTATAAATCCATTTAACACCAATTACATCTTTGTCTTTTGGAAGACTCTGTAACTCCCATGTCTGATTTTTTTCAATTGAATTTATCTCTCATCCATTGTTGTTATCCACTTTTCTTCTTTGATTGCATCTTCATAATGGATTGGATCTTCATCTTGAGAATAAAATGAAAAAAGTGTAAACTGTTGTGAATCAATCTCACCTTCATTCTGATTATAAATATCAGTCATACTTCTGATTTTTTATCTTCTCATGCTTGCTAAAGTTGGGTTTGAAAGATCACTCGAATCTGCAGTATGTGGACTTGAAGGTCCAACACCAAAAGTTCTTGTTGTGCTTGGCGTCTGCAATCCTCTTGTTGCTTCTCTTACATTGCTTGTTGGTGTCAATTGTTGACCACTTGTCTGAGGTTGAACAAGGACAACAGGTACATTAGCTGGAACTGAAATTTCATTTTCCTCTTGAGGGATATTGACTGTAACATTAACTGTGCTCTCTCTACTTCCATCCCATGCTTCATCTTCAACAAATTGAACATCCCTACTGATTATAACTTTCTTAGTTGTTGGATTGAACATTTTGTATGCTTTGGATTCATCACTAAAACCAACAAAAATACATTTCTCTCCTTTATTGTCAAGTTTTCTTCTCAATTCATCAGGTACATGTGCATATGAAACACATCCAAAAACTCTCATATGAGATACACTGTGATTTTTACCAGTCCATGCTTCTTCAGGAATAATATTCATCACACTTTTCGTTGGACATCTATTCATAATATATGCTACACAAGATACAGCTTCAGCCCATAACTTATTAGCTAAATGCTTGGCTTTTAGCATACTCCTAGCCATCTCCATTATGGTTATATTTTTTCTCTCAGGTACCTCATTCTGTTGAGGTGTGTATCTTGTTGTGAACTGTTTGTGTATACCATGATCTTTACAGAAATTTAAAAATTCTCTTGAAACATATTCACCTCCTCTATCTGTTCTCAACACTTTAATAAAATGACCACTTTGTTTTTCAGCAAGAGACTTGAACTGACAAAAGAAATTAAACACTTCACTTTTTGGTTTTAAGAAATAGACCCATGTCTTCCATGAATAATCATCTATGAAAGTCAGAAAATAATAGCTACCACCTATTGAAGGTGTCTACATTGGGTCACACAGATCTGAATGAACAATTTCTAATGGGGCTTTTTCTTTTGTTGATTTCCCTATTTGGAAAGACTCTCTATGCTACTTTCCTAGTATGCAACCTTCACAAAATCTCTCAGGTTTTTCAATTAATGGAATTCCTTTGACCATACCCTTTCTATGAAGTAAATTCAAACCTCCAAAATTCAAATGACCAAATCTTAGATGCCAAAGCCAGTTTTCATCCTTTACTTTTGCCTGAAAAATAGTTTGAATCACGATTGATACCTCTTGTGCTTGAGCATAATTTGTACTCAAATTTGGTTGAATTCTTAAAGGAAACATTCTATTGTTTGTCATCTTGATTTTAGCTATCAACTGGTTGCTTGGGTATTTGTCTAAACTTGTGCATAGATCATTTTTAAAAGTTACTCTATAACCCTTTTGAACTAACTGTCCTACACTCATCAAACTGTGTTTCAGACCTGGCATGAAATAGACATCTAAGATATATTTTTTCTCCTCTTGCTTGGTCAGAATATTAACATTTCCCTTCCCTTTGACTAAAACTTTGTTGTCATTACCTAGGGTGACATCTGACTTAATATTCTCATCTAAACTTGTAAACAATTCTAAATTTCTTGTCATATGATTACTACAGCCTAAGTCTAAGAACCAAACGTCTTTCTCACTAGCTTGAGCTACATTACAGGTTAAAAACATTGTGCTTTTATCTGTTCTATGGTCTTGACTCTCTTTAGTAAAATTTTTATTTTTCCTACCCATATCATACTGCTTCTTCCTACACTCATTCATGTAGTGTCCAAACTTTTACAATAATGGCATTGGACTTGAGATTTTTCATACCTTTGACCTTGAGGAAAATTTTGAGATGGGTTTTGGTTGTTGCCTCTTCCACTTGAACTTGACGGGTTGTTTCTTCCACCTCTATTAAAACCTCTTCCTCTTGCTCTGAAATTCATTCTACCTCTACCTCTTCCTTGGTTAATTGAAGATTGTGACTTGAATGCATGCTCCAATGACATATTTTTTGTTTTGTGCTCATGAGAAATTAGTGAAGCATAAAGCTCATCAACTGAATACTGGGTGAGGTCCTTTGTCTCCTCTATAGTGACTAAAATTGACTCAAATCTTGTGGGTAAACTTCTTAAAAAAATTTCTACCACTTTGACATCTTCTAATGTCTGACCATGAGTTCTTATCTGGCTCACCAATCCAATTATTTGGGTGAAATATGAATCTACAAACTCATTTTCTTTCATGTACAGAGTTTCAAACTCTCTTCTCAATATTTACGACTTTGTAGTTTTAACTTTGTCCATTCCTTGATATGCAATTTACAAAATGTCCCATGCTTGCTTGGACCTGGTTGTGGCTGAAATTCTTGGAAAAATACTTTCATGTACACCTTCTAGAATGAAGAAGTGTGCCTTTGAGTCCTTCTTCTTCTTCTTATCCTTCAGCAAGTCTTTCTATGCTTGAGTTAGAGAATTGTATGTTGCAGCATCTACTGGCTCAAGAAATCCATTTTCTACAAACTCCCATAAATCTTGTGAACAAAACAAGGCTCTCATTGTTATAGACCAGTAGTCATAATTCTTTCCATTTAGCTATGTAATTTAGGGATTAGACAAGCTTGTGCTTGCAGCCATGATTTACAAACTCTCTATAAATGACCTTAGGTTCTAATACCACGTGAAGGATTAGGCAAAGAGAAGAAAAATAAAATTGATATATTATATTCATAAAACATTAACCCAAAACAACAAAAAATATTTGCTACTTCAGAGCAATCTTCATATTAATTATTTGTCCAAGAAAAATTACAGAACATGCCCATATATGTATTAAAGTTTTCGACAAAAACAAAAAAAAAAACAATATTAAAGGCAATAAAACATGCCAGCAAAACTCGACTCAAAACCAAGTAAACAAAGTCTAATCCCACATTAAAACATAGTCCTATGAGATTAAATATTCATCCTTCTGAATTAACAAATTGCCAGCACATAAACCACTAACTATTGCCACTAGAAGGACACCAACCTGCACAATCACAGAGGAGAGAGAAAGGGTGGGCGGTAACATGGTGAATACCACTCCACCATGATGGGTAAGAAGGAAGACCACGAGGCGGTGGTGGTAGCCAACCTCGAACATCAAAAAACTAGCCCACGTTACTGTGGTCAGGAAGACAGACAACCACAGTGTGGTGGTGGTTACCTCGCCACTGCGAGTAGTTACCAAAGAGACCTTGAGATAGTGGTAAAGGCTTTGAGGTAGTTAACAAACGGACTAAGCAAGGAGCGATGATGGTCACCACATCACCGCACGTGCTCAAGAGGATAACCGCAGGGTGGTGGTGACTGCTTCTTGGCGGTTAATCACATTGCTGCAGGCATCATGCGGTTAGAGCGCGGTAATGAGGTAGATAGGGAGCATGGCAACTGTCAGACCATAGATAGGAGAGAGAAGGGTCGTGGTAGCATGATAGATGTTGTTGAACCATGAGCAGGTAACTTTGATGGCGTGGGGGCACGATAGGAGTAGGAGACAGGCATGGGAGTGGAGTGAAACTCCAACAAGGATCGAGCCGATCCTATTTAAGATACTAGAGTTATCAAAGACATTGTCAAGCGGGATCTAGAGAGAGCATTTGTCAAGCAGAGATTGGGGAATAGTGGAGGAATTTCTATCAGAGGACCTTCAGGAAAGGTTTTAAAAGTTTTCTATGTTTCACCGGGATCCCTCTGATTCGAGCATTCTTAGAGAAACAACAGTAAATTTGGCTAACTATTTGAGTTCCATGTTTCCAATTCCCCTATTATAGCCATAGAAAAAAGTGCAACCATGGAACCATTTTGCATGTCGAGATTCATTGCCTTAGTCCAAGAGTAGAATCCAAAGAGTCAGAAAATTTGAGAAGGAACACCACTGAATAGGATGACCAACATTCTATTTCAAATGATACTAATAATAGGTATGAAGGTTCTAATCATATGATTGCATAAAGGATGGGGTTTGATTAATGTCACGGTAGAAAATGAGCAATGGTGAAGCAGTTCAAGAGAAATACATGAGCAGAGGGCAGCTTTATGAATTAACAATCAAAAGGAAAATTTGGAACACAAATGAAAATACAAATATCTTTTTCCATATGATGCCTTTTTACTCTTATGATATACCACATGCATGTGGACCAAAGCCTTCTATTCACTGTCAGTATTGACTTTGGTAGAATGCCTAGTTTTGGTTATGGATACTGCCCATAGGGATACCATCCAATTGAGATCAATCATGCGAAGGTTAAAGAAAGGGCCTTGAAGCTCTTCGGATCAATACAAGAAGAAATATACCTTGTATAAAACACATACCCTTCTGGTACCTTTGGGAGATGATTTTCGTTACACAAGCTTGGACGAATTAGAGTCACAATTTAGGAATTATCAGCTACCATTTGACTATATAATTTCTCACAAAGAGCTGAAGGTCCAAGCTAAAGCAAGTGAATACAAACAGGGGTCGAGCTCGTGTAATTTCAATAAAAGATTTAGAATTTGAAACTTCTTCAACAGAGGATGATGAAGAATTGCGCTGTCAAATTGGGTTATAAGGTAGTTCAAGATGAATTGCTTCAAATGTTTGGTTCACCATACATCATTGCACCAATGGAAGAAGAATCTCAATGCGTATATCTTGAACGCGCACAACTAGCTGATGGTGTCTTAACTAATGATTGTGATTTATTCCTTCTCTTATTTTGGTGTCGGTAGTGTATACAAGAATATTTTTTAATTAGTGAGATGTTGGCGGCGATGTCTGCAATGCTAGTTCTTTTGTAGGAACTAAATGTCAATCATATATATCTCCTTTTGCAAATCATATGCCAAAACGTATCTTAGAGCAGGCTTGGAGAGAGATGGCTCAAACCCTTACAAATACCTTTTTCAACAACATAAAGGATATTTTGGAAGTTGAGCTCACAAAATGGTTAGCTAATAGTGCAACTTCTCATAGGAGGAAGCTTGTTGCCTGAGAAATTTCATACAAATGATCCACAACAAGTTTGTATCCTGGGTGAGGTTGGAATCAATGCAAGGTCTACTGGATAGACAAGTGAGCCATGCAGCACAGGAGGCAATACATGACGTGACTGATTTGAGCACTCTGAGATCTTGGGTAAATATTCCTTGTGGACAATCAATGGAGAATATGGAGAATTAAATTTATAAATGCCACCAACACACTTCGTGGCTTTATCGAGGTTATCTAAGACCAAAAATATAGAGGCAATAAAGACTTTTGGTGGGAAATATGCATTTCTCTATAGGTGTTGGTCTCAATGCTACTGCAGGGATAATTGGAGGAGTGATTGAAGCAGATTTATGCATTGGAGATGGTGGTTCTGCAGCTTGTTACACCTACACTCGCAAAAAAGGTGCATTTGTAGGCTATTCACTTGAAGGAAATATTGTCAAAGATCGAACCTCAACAAATGGGTTATTTTTTATCACTATCTGAAGATGAATGGAAGGTTGATAGTATTATATGGTCATCGGCAGCCTTGTGAAGGCATGTTTCAATGGCTGATGTAAAAGTGCAGTCCATGTCAAGATGAAAGGAACAATAGAGCATCAACCTAGTCTTCATTTAATTGCAATAGCAGTGAGCCAAATTCATCAAAATTTAAAGCATGATAAGAGGGTAGAGTAGTGATTGACAAAGAAGGCATGGTTAGTTTCTAATGGTAGTCAAAGAGGACAATATAAGAGATCACAGTATTAAAGAATCAATGAAAGGGGTCAGGTAAAGTTCACAAGATGATCACATGAAAAAAGGGGCTTGCTTTCTCCATGATGCAGAAAAGAAAATAATGCACCATGATTTCAAGACATCAAGAATCCTTGATTCACATTATAATGCCAACTTTTAGACTTTGGACTAGCCAACAAATTTTTGGAGGAAATGAATCCCAAGATAGTTAAATGAGGGGAGTGGCAAAGAAAGAATCAGTGAATGCAATGATAGTGAACAAAGGAGCAGCTTGAGGATCATATAGTTTTAAAAAAACTTCATGAGAAAGACACAAACAGTCACAGTTTATGATAAAGGGAATAAATGTGGTAAGGATGGGCAGGATAGTCCTTTTGAATCAAACCAAAGGACAAGGAATTGTGAATAGATCTAGCCATAAAAGGACAAGGTTTCAGAGGCAGCAAGGTATATGAGGATAACAATTGAAAAGTTAGATGACCTTGAATTCAAACAGAGGGAAGCATTTGCAAATGTATGATAGTAAGGCCCAATTAAAAAGGTAGGAGTTTATGAAACTCAAAGTGCCTACAAGAATGCATCAAAATATGAGGATAGTCTTGGGAAATTTAAGAAAGGGCAGACAAATGATGCAGCTTTGGCAGTCTTTATAATGACTGAAATCAATGATGGTATTGTCCCTTCATGACAGTAATTTGTTATTTATAATAGAGAAAAGTGACATGAAGTGTGAGCAATGGAAAGATCGTTAAAGAAAAGAGCAATTGAAGACTGTCATAAAGGAGCTACATAAACAGTCTCATGATGAAATGAGAATAAAACGGTCACTTTGAAAATGTACAGTCCAAGAAAGTGCAAGATGGAAGTCCTCATTGGTAGGTAAAAGGTTTTAGAGGATAGTTTTCAAGCCTCCAATGAGAATCCACTAAAGGAATGGACAGCCACCATTAGACCTTTATCAACATAGTTTAAAATGCAGTTACAGTCATGTCAAATGTGAGGACAGCAAGTCAAGACACCTGAAGGGGGTAACAAGTGAGTGTGAGGACAGCAAGTGTTTTGAGTCTTAATGACTATAAAAGTGACCTTTTTCACCACACCTTGGATTGAAAGCCTCAATGCAGTCTCAAAAGAGCAGAAGTATGTGAAGATGAAATAGTTAGCAGGAAGATATCATGGTGATTCAAAGAAAATCAATAGTCATCTACAAGTAACTCACATTTAATGACATGTTAAGCTCAATTTAGTGGCACTTACAAGTAGTTGAAGTCTACTTAAGAGGCCCTCATGGTCACAATTGAAGTTAGGGGGAGTTTGAACCTAAAATCATGCAAATTGGGGTAGCTTGAGGCCCTAAAATAAAGGCTTTTTTTGCCTTATATACTCAGCAAATTGAAAACCTCATGCAAAGAGGTTAAACTCAGCTTTCTCAATCATCTTCATCCTTTTCTTGGAGTTTCAGTTCTAGTTCAATTGAAGCAAACTTCAAGGAGCATGCACAAGTCAAAGAGTTTGAGTCAACTCTCAAATCTAGAGTTCACATCCAGTTCAATTCTTCATGTACATTAAACATCTTCTACAAGGTGCAACCTCTTTCAACTTCAGTTATCTGAGATGGCTTTCTATAAAGCAAGATCCTCCAACTCTTTTAAAGTTAGTTCTTTCATTCCTCTTTTTTTCTTATGCAAAAGAGAAGGATGGTAACTCATTATGAGATTAATAGGGCAATAGTTTTATGTAGTTTCAATTAGTATTTTCAGATTTGTACAAGCAAAAAATTCTATTATTTCAATAAAAGAAACATATTTTCCTTCTCTAAATTCATGTATTGAGTGTCTTTGTAGATGATTTGATCTAATTTTTGATGATTATGAATGCAAAATCCTTAAATTATGTCTCACTGCAAAGAATTTTATATTAGAATAAGCAAGATTTATACATGTCATAGGTTGTGTTGTCTCTTTCAGCAATTATAGTTGTGAAAACCTTTTAGTTTTCTTTTTAGAAAACGTGAAAACAACCTTTTTATGAAACATTATTGTGTGAGCTTGTGAAAGTTGAGTTGTGCATAAGGTAAAGCTGACTTTTTTAGAGAAGTTGTAAGTTGAACCAACAGGTATAAGTCTCATATTATGGGTGCATCACCTCCTAGGGTTAGTAATCTTTTTCATTTGAGTTCTTCTATCCCTTTTCCTAATCAAGGCAATAGTTTTTAGGAGGTTTAACAAGGGAACCAACCCGCTCTGGAGGTTCATCGTCACCATAGGCAACCCACAACTTGAAGATGATCTCATGTCTCACAGAATAGCTAAGTTTCACACTTAGCTTAAGGGTGCTATCCTTTTCACAATAGTATTATGTTGAGCTTTGAGTTTCAGAGTTTGGATTAGTTGGTTGTATATTTTTGGCGTCAGTTTGAGTGTTATTTTGTTTTGCAACTTCAGGGTATTTCTTTCTATTTTGTTGTTGTTGTTGCTTGTTGTTAACAAAAGATTATACTAAAAAATATGATGTATTTTTCATGTTAAAATTGGTAAAATATCATCATATGACAGCTGCTCACATTCTTGAGTTATATTTGCACATATTGGTGAAGATAAATTCATACCTGATTTCATTGTTTTCTAAGGGTTTGCAATATTTAAGTGTGATATTATTTATTACATAAAATCTGAAATATTTTCTAAAAAGAGACATTATAGTGGTATTAGAGTATCATATGATAGTTGGAAACTATCTTATGTTGATTTGGTACAATTTGAAGTAGTAAATTCAATACCCAATCTACTCAAATTGAAGAATGTATTTCATGTTTAAAATATTTTAACTTGAGACATTATAGTGGTATCAGAGCCATGATCTTGTCGGCATGAGGGTTTGATCAATTTTTTGCACAAGTAAAGAGGAGTTAAAAGATGGCTAATGTTGGGAATACTACACATCAATTTCCCTTCCAAATCCCATGGAAGAATTGGCAAAAAATCTAGTGGCCATTAGAGAAACTTATGTTAATCAAGATGAAGGATTTATAAATTTAGTCTCATACATCGATTATATCACTCATATGAAAAACATGATGGCCATCAAGGGTCATAGACAACATTCAAATTCTGGTGGAAAAGATCTTGGGAGAAAAATCATAAAATCTTCAGCTTCAAATTTTGATGGAACATACAAGATCTCAATCAGAGCTTAGTTATTTGAAATGCAGGACCGTTACCTACTTAGTTCTGTGGAGGAGCAAGTTTCCATTCAATATGTGATCTTTCATCTTGAAGGAGCTACTCATGATTTGTGGTACCAAGCTATGAACACCCAAGTCCACATTCAGGTAGATTCTTTTGATGAATTTTGTAAAAGGTTGAAGAGGAGCAGGTAGTTGTAGAAGAGTTCATAGCAGGAGATTCTAATGTAGTGAGTGTTTTTAAGATGATGAATGTGTGATAAAGTTTTAGGATGACTCCTTGGACATGCATGCAATAATGGAGGATAAGTTTGTACAAGAAGAATAGGATAAATTGGTAACCTTGGATCTTAGTTTGGATTCAACCAATGATCTTTCCAAGCCTAATATCTTGATGCAGGAGCATCCCCGGTTGCGAGAAATATTGCATCAACCAAAAATATATGCATTGCAATGTTCTTTCTTGCATTACCAGACCCAGTCTCAATCTATTCCGTAACTTGTGGATCTCTAGAAACCTTTTCATGTTTTGGCCGACGCTTACACATTTCACCAATTCAAGGTTTGGAACCTCTTGGGCTGACACAGACCTTTTTGGAGTTGGGAACCGATATATATAAGCATGTATAGTTGCATTGGAGTAGACAAGTGTAAAGTAGACAGGTAGGAAGATAGAGTAGTAGTTAGTAGACAAATAAGGGTTTCGACCCGCATGTAAGTCTGGGCTTAGTGCCAAATCATTTTGTATGTTGTAAGCCAAAAGGCAAGGCATGTTGCTAGTAAATCATTGATTGATCATTCCTATACATATTCATGTGCAATTTGAATTCTATTCTTTGAGTTTTCATTGTGTTTATTCTTGCTATAAGATTAGACAGTCCTATTCTTGGACCCTCCGACCTTGACTACACCAAGTGGTACCGGAGCGATTTTGTGAACTCTGGAGGAAGAGCGAAGTTGAGTGAAGGCATTTTGTAAGATCTCTATGTGGACAGATCATTGACTTGAGGTATCCTGCCTATGTTTTTCAACCGATCACCGATAGTGAGGCAGTTGCAAACCTGTAGCCAGATCACTGATTTGAGGTAGTTGCAGGTTAGATCCTAGGAAGAGATGCAACCGAGAAGAATTCATACTACTGTTAATGTTGCTGGAAAGATGGATGAGATGATAGAAATTATGTGCACCATGAAAGTAAGATTGGATGTTGTCGAAGAAGATAGAAGAAAGGGCTTAAATCCTAGACCTAATGATGAAAGTGATGATGAAGAAGTTCAAGTTGCACACCAAGTTAAAGAGACTACAAAAGAATAAGAATCAAATCAAGTGAAGATGTTGAAGGCTATTTCAAAAATGGTGAAGCGACCTAGAATGGAGATTGTGAACTATTCTGGTAACCTAAATCTTAAAGAATTAATTGATTGGATAAATGACATTGAGGAATATTTTGAATATGAAGAAATTGAAGATCCATAGAAAGTAAGATTTGTGAAAACTAAGCTGAAGAGACATGTTGCAATATGGTGGAAGGAAGTTCAATTGGAAAGAAATAGAAAAGGCAAAGAAAATATTGTGAAATGGGATAGGATGGTGATGAAATTGAAGAACCAGTTTATACCTACAGACTATGAGTTGGAGTTGCTGAAGAGAATGCAAAACTTGAGACAGAAGGAGAAGACTATAAAAGAGTACATTGAAGAATTCCATAAGATCATTATCAAGACCGGACATAGCGAAGCAAGCAAGGAGAAAGTGGCAAGATATATCAATGGACTAAGAATGAACATTCAAGAAGAGTTGAATTTGGTGAGGATGAATTCATTAGAGGAAGCATATCAGTTTGCACTAAAGGTAGAGGAAAAAATAAACAAAAGACACGAACAAAGATAGAGAGGAAAATGAGGTAGATTTTAGAGAGGAAGATCACATTCCGGAGGAGAAAGACCATATGGAGAACAAAACAAGGACAGAGCTTCATACCGCAAGGAAGAAAAGGATTCCAATACATATTAGAAGGGGAGAGATGACATAAATTCTTACTAGCACAATAGAGTAGGTTACAATTATTACTGTAATGATGGATACTGGAGAGATGAGAAAGGATATGACAAGAGAGTTTTCAGAGGAACCTATTTTAAATGTGGAGGAGAAGGACATAGATAATTTTAATGTCACCAAGAAAGTAAGAAGATTGAAAATCATGCAAGAACTGGCTATGCAGAGGAAGAACCGAAGAGAACACCAAGTTCCGGAGGGAGTCCTAAGAAAGGAGAATCATTATTCATGAGGAGAGCATTGTTCCAAAAGGAGGAACATAAGGAGGCACCACAGAGGAAAATTTTATTCTGGACTAGATGCAAAGCAGGAGGCAAATGTTGCAAAGTTATCATTGATAGTGGTAGTACACATGACCTAGTTTCTAAGGAAATGGTGACAAAGTTGAATTTGGAAAGGAGAAAACATTTGAAACCTTATAGGATTGCCTTGATTCAAGATAAGCACAAGATACTAGTAAGTGAGAAATTCCAGTGAAATTCAAGATAGGATCATATCATGATGAGGTATTGTGTGATATTATGCCGATGGATGTATGTCATGTATGTTGTTGGGTAGACCTTGGCAGTATGATAAGAAATCTATACATGATGGGAGAAAGAATAACTACACCATAACATGAGAAGGAAAGAGAATCACCTTGAAACCTTTGGAGGATGAATCAGAAAGTGAAGTATGTGGCACAACTAGAATCAATCTCGTAGATGGAAGGAAATTTTTGGATGGATTAAGACATGAGAACTTGTGTTTTACTTTGTTTCCAACGAAGCATGGAAACCCGAAAGAAGAAGGACTGCCGAAGAAGGAAGTCACTAAATTACTGGCAGAGTACCGGGATCTTGTATTAGAGAATATGCTAGAAGGATTTCCACCAATCCAAAGTATCAGTCATCATATGGATCTTATTCTTGAAGCTAGTTTTCCAAACAAAGCTACACATCGGACGACACCAACAGAAAATACAAAGCTGAATAGACAGATATAGGAATTATTGAAGAAAGGATTGATCAGAGAAAGTATGAGCCCATGTGTGGTACCAGCTATACTTGTACCTAAGAAAGATGGAGAATGGAGGATGTGTATAGATTCAAGAGCTATCAATAAGATCACAGTGAAGTATAGATTCCCATTTCCTAGGATGGATGACATAATGGACAATTTGAGTGGAGAAAAATATTTTACCAAGATAGACTTGAAAAGTGGATACCATCAAATCAAGATCAGAGAGGGAGATGAATGGAAAACAGCTTTCAAGACAAATGAGGGATTTTATGAATGGTTTTTCATGCCATTTGGACTAATGACTGCACCTCGTACATTTATGAGGCTGATGAATGAAGTTTTAAAGAAATTCTTGGGCGATTTTGTCATTGTTTATTTGGATGATATTTTGATTTTCAATAAGACTAGGGAAGAACATTTGGGGCACATCAGATAGGTATTTCAAAGGCTAAGAGAAGAGAAGTTGTTGATAAATATCGAGAAGTGTAGTTTCATGAAGAGAGAATTGGTATACTTAGGATTTGTGATATTTGTAGAAGGATTGAAGATGGACCCTGAGAAGGTCAAAGCAATAGATGAATGGTCTACACCTATGAACATTGGAGAGGTAAGATCATTTCATGGTCTAGCAACTTTTTACTAGAATTTCATCAAAAATTTCAGTAGCATATGCACACCTATGACTGAAACAATGAGAGGTGACCAGAAGGAATTCAAATGGACATCGAGAGCACAAAGGATTTTTGAGTTATTGAAGCAAAAGGTAACAGAACAACCTGTGTTGGCATTACCGGACTTTGATAAGGTATTTCAAGTAGATTGTGATGCTAGTAGAAGTGCAATAGGAGTTGTGTTAAGTCAGGAAGGGAGACCGGTAGCTTATTTTAGTGAGAAATTGAATGATGCTAGGAGAAGATATTCAGTTTATGATCAGGAATTCTATGCAATAATACAAGCCTTGAAGAAGTGGAGACATTACTTGTTATCTAAGGAATTTGTGTTGTATATAGATCATCAAGCTCCACAATATTTGAATAGTCAAGGAAAGTTGAACCAAAGACACATGAGATGGGTAGAATTCTTATAGCGTTACACATTTGTATTGAAGTACCAAAGTGGAAAAACAAACAAGGTTGCAGATGCATTGAGCAAGAGAAAGAGTTTTTTGGCAGAAATGAGAATTGAAGTATTAGGTTTTGGAGAACTGAAGCATATATATGAGGATGACATTGATTTTCCTAAGGCATGGAAGGATTGTGAGGCACCGATAGAGACAAATAGAAGCAAATGGTTGGACTATTTCATTTAGGAAGGTATGTTGTTTAGGAACAACCAGCTATGTATTCCTAGAAGTTCAATGAGGGAGAATTTGATCAAGGAAAAGCATTGCGGAGGATTGGTAGGACATTTTTGAATTGATAAGACCATGGCATTGGTGAATGAGAACTATTTTTGGCCACAGTTGTATAAGGATGTCAGGAAGTATGTTCAAAGTTGCAGAATTTGTCAAGTTGCAAAAGGAAACAGTCAGAACACTAGAATGTATACACCATTGATAGTACCGAAGAGTGGGAAGATATCAGCATGGACTTTGTGTTGGGACTACCTAATACACCGAGAGGATTTGATTTTGTATTTTTGGTTGTGGACAGATTTTCTAAAATTTTACATTTCATACCTTGTAAGAAGACTAGTGATGTAGTACATGTTGCAGACCTATTTTTCAAGGAGATTGTGAGATTACATGGACTACCAAAGAGTATAGTATCAGATGGGGACACTAAGTTCATTGGATATTTCTAGAAGACATTGTGGAAGAAGATGAAGATAGATTTGAAGTATAGTTCAACATTTCACCCATAGATAGATGGATAGATAGAAGTGGTAAATAGGAGTTTGGGAAACTTGTTGAGATGTTTGATTGAAGGTAAAGTAGGAAATTGGGACTTGATATTACCACAAGCAGAATTTGCATACAACAATTCAGTAAATCGGAGCATTGGAAAGACACCATTCAAAATTGTGATAGGACAACAACCTAGCAGAGTAGCAGAATTGAGAAATATCAGTATAGAGAATAAAAGGAGTGCGGAGGCAAAATAATTTGCAAGATTCATGGACACAATGCATACTCAAGTCAAGGAGCATCTGGAGAAAATAAACCAGAAATATAAGGCGAGAGAAGATGAGAAGAGGAGACATAAGGAGTTTGCAGTAGGAGAGGAAATCATGGTATATTTGAGGAAGGAGAGATTTCCAATTAGAACATATAACAAGCTAAAGATGAAGAAGTTTGGACCTTGTAAAATCATCAGGAAGTTTGATTCTGGAAACGCATACAAAGTGGAGTTTCTAGAGGAATTTGGCATATCACCTATATTCAACATTGCAGACCTATACCAGTATCACAAAGGAGGATTACCGAAGGACAGAGAAGTTGGCTTACCGGACCAGATAGCACATCATCTAGAGGAAATTGAGGAAGTTTTAGACAGCAAAATTGGATGCAGCACTAGAGGAAAGCAGTACATAGAGTACCTAGTCAAATGGAAAGGAAAACTAGAGGAAGATTCATCATGGATTTCTCAGGCTGAGGCAAACCGCATTGGTTTTCCTCCAGCCCCAAGAAAGTGAGAGGCTCACTTTTCTTCAACCTTGGGTGTCTGATGTAGGAGCATCCCTAGTTGCGATAAATATTGCATCAACCAAAAATATTTGCATTGCAATATTATTTCTTGCATTACCGGACCCAGTCTCGATCTATTACATAACTTGTGGATCATTGGAAACCTTTTCATGTTTTGACTAATGCTTGCATGTTTCACCAATTCGAGGTTTGGAACCTCTTGGGCAGACGTAGACCTTTCTGGAGCTGGGAACTGATATATATTTAAGAATGTATAGTTGCATTAGAGTAGACAAGTGATAAAGTAGAGATGTAGGAGGATAGAGTAGTAGTTAGTAGACAAATAAGGTTTTCAACCCGCATGTAAGTCTAGGCTTAGCGCCGAATCATTTTGTATGTTGTAAGCTGAAAGGCAAGGCATGTTGCCAGTAAATCATTGATTGATCATTCCTATACATATTCATGTGCGATTTTCATTCTATTCTTTAAGTTTTCATTGTGTTTACTCTTGTTGCAAGGTTGGACAATCCTATTCCTAGACCCTCCGACCTTGACTACACCATATCTACTTTGATGTTTCTATTGGAGTAGATACTGATGATGAGCTCTTTGGTGAACTTTTGGATGGTGAACATGGAGAAATCAAAGATGATGATAGCTCCAAATTATTTTTTTATGATGACTCATCTTATTCATTGATGATATTTCAGGTGGTTTTGGGGTTGGCTTCCAAACCAAGACTATGGAGAAAGTTATTGATGAAGATTTCAATCCTAGGAAGATGGAGAATGACTCTCTGAAAAAGGAAAACACACATGAGAAGCACAATGAATACTTATACTTTGATCACAGCAATCAACCCTCTTTTACTTGGGATCCAGGTGTGCCAGGTGTGCCAGCATATATAAGTGTGATGATGATCTATCTTGGGATGAATTTCCCTTTCATTCCAATGTTGTTTTTAAGTCATCATGCATGGAGGATGGCATTGATGGAGCTAATGTTGCAATGTATGTTAATAATATTGATCACAAATCTGATTTATTATTGCTTGATGCTGATTTTGAGCATAGACATAGGAGATTTGATTTTGAACAAAGATATAGCAGCCTCGATTTTGAGAAAAAACAAAGAAGCCATGATAATAAGCATAGACGCAGTAGCTAGAAATTGTTGATGTGGATCCTCAACCTGATGCTAGAAATTTTCATCAAGTTGGTCAAAGATATGTCTATGAGATTTGGGACAGTCATGATGAGGTTGATGACATGTATGAAGAAGGTTTTTATTCTTCCATGCATTATAAAAATAGTGCATTAGATCTACAAAAACTCGGCATGCATGAGGGAAGTTGTGGAAGATAATTATTGGTGTTTATTGAAAATGAAATGAAGAATTTTAACTAGATTGGATAATACACACATGTATGTAGAAAGCATCATTCAAAATGCACCAAGGCATCAAAATGAGCTTAGTGTTGCCTATATTGATTTGTAAACAATGAAGGAAACCATGGAGGAAATCAAAATAGCTTACTTACACATGATACATAATAGAGATATGGCTAACAAGTTTGCAAATAAGGCCCTATCCATGACTAATAAATTAAGGGGAGAAGTTGGTGAGCTTACTGGTAAGCTTAAATCTACAAAGATTACTTTGGAAACTGTCCAAGAGGCACTTCTATTGGAAAGTGTCCAAGAGGTGCTTCTAGAGGAAAGTGAGCAATTCTCTGAGGCTCAATAATTTAGGGAGCTAGATTGCATCCAGGAGGAATTTGGTCTGGCACATTCAGATAGTGGGAGTTTGGACCAGCAAGAGGATGGATCTGACCTTCAACTTGTTGATCCTTATTTGAGATATATGCTAATCTGACTCATGATAATCTTTCGTTTGAGTTGGGTAATGAAGACCTAACTGATTGCAGTGATGAGATTGGACTTGATTGCAAGATTCGAGACCCTGGTGTAGTTTCATACCATGAGATGTCATCTCAAGATTGGAGTAGTGGGTCAACCTCCAATATTAGTATTATTGCCCACTTTCAGATCATCTTGTACATGACTTCAAATCCTGATCCACAAATGAGTTGGATGGTCTTTTCAGCTCGGTAGCTAAACAGTTATTGGCTAAGGTTGGGTGGTAGAGGTAATTTGACCATAGGATATGTTCTTGTTGCTACTTCCATACTCATCTCTCCTATGTTTCTAGTTGGATTTCAAATTGGTCATTGTTTCCCTTATATCTTTTCATTTCTTATAGAGACAACCTTTCATGAGAAGATTGTTGTTGAGCATTGGAAAAATTGTGGGAAGTTGGTTGTAAGTATTTTCTTGGGCACAATCCATTATGTCAATGTTTCCACTTTGATGTGCAACGGTCACTATAGTTACTCCATAGAGATGGCATACATGATTAGAGATGATATTTTAATGATTTATTTGCTTTGGTTGTTTGGGTATGACCGAGGCCTTCCATTTGACACTTGGAGGTTAAGTGTTGATGCTATGATTCAAGATGGTGACAACAAAAGCATTTCTTGGTTGGTGGATTTCAGAAACATGGTTGTGGATAACTTGCTCCATATTTGTGGCAATGATGATGGAGTTTATGCTTTATGGTTGAACAAGATGTCTAGTATTTTTCCTAGGATCATGATTGGTAGTAAGTTTGTTGATGTGGTCTTCTTTGAGTTTCTTTGGCAAGAAATATTTCATGACAAGGATTTCAGGATTGGGGATGGTGTTTCCTTTGCGAGTTTCTAGCTGAGGAGAGATCATTAGGAGCATGACAATTTGTCAGAGGTACAGTCTCAACTTAGAGATCAAGAGGAATGGTTGCAATTAGGCGAGTATTTCCATACCACTCTCTATCATAATTCCCTTGCTATGTCTCCAATCCAAGATCTCTATAGTTATGATGCCCTCCCTTTGGTTGAATTATCATTTTCACATGGTAGATCCCCTATAGTGAGTGACCTTTTCCAACAAAGTCAGGAGATCCTGAGGTTATTCGAAGATAGTTTACATCATGCACAGGATCAAAAAAAATTGTGTGCAAATAGGAAGAGAATGGAGATAGTTTTTGAGGTTGATGTTTTCCTTGATATGCATTCTAGTTTCTAGAATGGAGATTACTTTTGGTTGCAACCTTAAATCAGAATTTCCTGAAGAGAGGAAGAGTGAAAAAGATCAATGGATCTTACAAAGTCATCAAGAAGGAAGGAGAAGAATTTTGTGAGTTAGATGTGCCCCCAACTTGCAAAATACACAAATTATTTCATGTTACATTTTTCCATAAAATGTTGGGACATCAAACTATGATTTTTCCTGAGTTGCCTAAAAGAGTTTGGGTAACAAGAGGAGAGAAGCTAAGAAACAAAGGTATCATCTAGCATTCATACAAATGGGAAGATTTTCCCAGTGGAGATGCAATGTGGGTAGAGATAGAATATCATTTCCATACAAGCCTTCATTGCTTGAGGACAAGCAATCTTGGGAAGGGAGGACTTGTAATGTCCCCTTTTCTAAAAATAGCATTTACTATTTTTAGTAAACCTAGTTTCCTAAAAATAGTAAGTTAAGACCTGCGGATAAATTGGAAAAGTTGGTTTTTCTTGAATTATATTAATTAAATCAATCATGTTAACAAATGAATTAATATTTTTAAAATATTAGTGGGGTCCAAGGTAGGCATGGGTTTTTTTGGAAAAAGGCAAGTGACATGCAAATTGGCAATTTGGGATTAGAATGTTATTTTGGTGACTTCACTTTTGGCAAGTGGGAGCTATAAGCTCGGCATGCAAGCATCACTTTCTTTGGGCATTTAGATTTGGCACCAAAGTTGGTTTTGGAAAGGATTTTGATATATAATTTTTTGGTCTTTCAAAATGTAATTCATTCTATGCATGATATTTCACAACTTATGATATTTTATTCTAAGGTTCGGAAAGCAAAGAAGGAAGAACTCCAAAGTTGGTAAACCAAGGAGTTTGAGACTTGAAGGCAGTGGTTTTGATGGTCTCTAGGTGTAGATTCACTCAAGGTCTGATAGTGTGCTTCAACAAATTTAGTTTAGTGTATTTCTCTCAATAGTTGTAGGTGATGTTTGAGATTAAGTGAATTGTGTGATTCCAGTTTTGTGGTGGTATCTTTAGCATAAAATACCTTGTTCCAGGGTCATATCTGAATGTATCATTGCTACTCTGAGTTTCAAAGTTTGGATTAGTTGGTTGTATTTTTTTGGCATCAGTTTGAGTGTTATTTATTAACTTGGGACATTACACATTAGCAACATTTGTATCTTCCATCAGCTTCCCTTTCTTCTTGAGTTGTTTCCTGATCTTTGTCTACCTCAAAATAGTGCCAATAACAACACATTTCATGAGGCCATCCATGACCTTCATCAGAGTGCAAATAGCACTTTCCTTCTCTTCCATATTAACGTACAAAATATTAATTTGATTTTTCAATTCACCATTAGTAGCATTCTTTATATCATCCATTGGGGTGTAATGGAACAACTTGCACAAGAAGAATATAATATGAAATATGTTGCAAATACTTGATAATAATATGCCACTTCAAGGGGGCAACCTCCTAATCCACTTCGAGGGGGATACCTCCAATAGTCTTAAATAAGAACACAATGCACAATATGATGATGAAATGAGACTCACAACCTCCTATATATACCTATTTATGCCAAGGATACCCCCAAGCCAACTTAGATAACCATATATAAGCCCTAGGCTGACCCAAACAACTAAATAACAATGAAATAATGATAATGACTTAATTAGGAGTTAAGATAGCCACAAGCTAACTATTCATAATCTAATGTACTCTAATATTAAGGGTGTAGCACGAGGTAACAAAGAAGTCATTTTTAGTCTCTTCTTGACCCACCATAGCACCATCCACATACTCCTCTTCCATCATATTTTTCTCCCCCTCCATTTCTTCCTCATCCCCCTCTTGATCACAATAATCCTCACTTTCAATTCCTTCACTTTCATCATCATCCATCACTTCAAACTCCTCATTTAAAGAGAGCACCACCTCCTCCCTATCAAGAGCAATTGTTTTCCCTTTATCCTTATCCACCTTCTTCAGAGAAGCATATTTATCCAGGCGTGTAGACCTTTGCCCTCTTTTATTAGAAGCACATAAACCCTCATCATTCACAACATTCTATTTGCCATCATTATCCTTTGTGATAGTAATGATAATTTCATTTTAAGGGATTTTTTGCACCAACTTGTTGCTTTTAGGAGGTTCCAGCATTAAGGGGGAATGCTTCCTCTTTTCAGGGCTAGTCTTCAATAATTCCATTTCTATTGAAGACTCAATAGGTTTAGGCTTAGGGTTCTTATTTTTAGAGGCAGCCTTTTTACTTCTAAGAGCATGGGACCCTTAATAGAAGATGAAGGATTACAATCGAACTTTGAGGTTTTTTGACCAAAAGGAGGGTTTACATTCTTCAGAATGGTTAGCATTGTTCAAAGAAGCATTCATGGGAGGGATAACATGGCCTAATGTAAGAGGGTTTTCATGTAGATTTTTCGAGAGCACATATTTATACAAAGCCATAATGAGGCCTTGATGCAAGGGAGGGGACACACATTTTTCAGTTCTTTGTTAAAGGGACAAGAAAATATAGAAAGGAATATTGATTTTCTCAATGTGCCTAATATTATTAATAATAGATAAATGATAGGCATGCATAGTCATATAACGACCCTCAAGCATAACATAGAGGCTTACCACAACATACGGTACAGGAAGGTTGAGACAAACATTACCCATTCAAGAATCTATTGAGCTTCTCCCCCTTTTCAAAGAAACTATCCACAAATCTCTAATGTTCTCCATTTCTATTCTTAACTATCTTCATCCCCTCATTGGCCAGCAGCATACCCATTTGAGAATCTATTGAGCTTCTCCCATTTTTCAAAGAAACTATCCACAAATCTCTGATGTTCTCCATTTCTCTTCTTAACTATCTTCATCCCCTCATTGGCCAGCCTCGTAGCCTCCACAATCAGGTGAGGTGTAACCACAAAGTTAATAGTGTCGATAGACACTTGACCTCCCTGCCATGATTTGATGAATTTAGAGGTCAGAGCGTCATTGTAGCCCCACATAGCCTCGAAGGAGGCCAACCCAGCTTTTACAAAAAGCTCCCATAGCTCCATATTCTACTTCAAACTATCACAATTCATCGACTATGTTCTCTTCTAAGGACCACCCATATTCATAGAATGCAGGCTACTATTACCCTTCTTTCTCCCAAAACACTTATTCAAACACAGACCTGATACCTTAACACTGGTATAGAGAGCTCAATAATTGTTGAGCAACAAAGATAAAATGAAACTTTTATCAATAGAACGTCAAAATAATAGCTGCCAAAGAATAATAAAATGGAGAATAATCCAGAGAGTTTTCAAGTTATGATTTTTTGTAACATCTTTGCTAAGAATTAAATCATAGTTTCCAATCCCCTAAATTTTTTTAAGAACCTATTGAATTAAAATTTGAAAGGAAAGAACTATTGAACCATAAATAAAAATAATTAATACTTATAGCTATTGAATACCTTCAAAATAAAGTGTAATTTGTTGTCCATATTTTTCATACCACATCTATTGGTTCAACTCACTCTTCAATAACATGTAATATTCTTTGATGATCATCTCTATCTAGTCTCCACTTATGACATCCACGTGCATGTGGAACTTGATGAAGAGATAGGTCAGTAGCAATTACTAGGTAGCTATATTGATACACCATGTTTTCAGGATGGTAATCAATAAAATTAATCCTATTTTGAACATTTTTGACTTGTTGGAGATATGGCCCTTGCACTACAACTGAACCTATAGGAAACATTTCATCACTTGTTTCTAGTTTTTTTAACTTCACTCCTCTCCTATGTGCAATGTAATAAATAATAACTAACACCTTCTATGTTTCCAACCTTTGTTATGACTGCAAAACACATCCTATACCATAATTTTCAATATAAAAAAATTAGAACCAATCTTTAATTCTAATATTTAATAAACAAACTTCAAATAATTTTTTTCTTTAGCATATATTAATTTTTTTTTAAATCAAGAACTAACTTCGCATGATATATACCTTTTTAATCAATCCTGAAATGTGATCATAATCAATTAAAATCAAAGGAATGTCTTCAAATATTTCATCTTCATCTTTGTTGTATGTGTCAGTGACAACTAGTGGCACCAAATTTCATTCATTGACATATCCATGTTGTTGGTTGTTATAATTATCATAATCTCCCAAAATGTAGTCATAACAAAAATAAGAGTAATCCCTAGTGCACAATGTCTATGTATGGCTATCTATACTCATAACACAATGAAATGATCATTTTTTCTCTACCCTCTTGCATCCATGTATTGTTCTTCTATCCACACCTACAAATTATATATAATATTTTTAATAAAATAAATATTTGTAAAATTTTAAGAACAAGTCAAAAAAATTCAAACAATATTGCATGTCTGATATTTCCCAAAATACTCTATTTGGACATGGGTTATGTTAGGATAGGTGACATTATAATTGTTATCCTAAGTTGATTTTGTGTGTCTCCATGTTCTTTGGAAAGTATTCTTGAGGACATGAGAGGCAAAATATTCATTATTTATTTTCCTATGACAAATTATAATTGCATTCATAAAGGTGGACCCACTACAGTGATGGTTACAGAGCATCCTGGAAGCATATTCCATTTCGATATCCACTTTTTGGGTGGTGGCCACCCAGAAATGCATGTTCTTACATGTTATTTGCAAGTTATCTTGGGTTTGGTTCCCAAGCTTGCATGTTCTAGGCTTTAGCCATTGAAGCTATCAAAGAGTAATGGAGCACTCAGGATTGACCAAGTTTGATTGGCTATGGGTTAGGCGCCCATGCAAAGGTCATGTGATCATTTAATATCTTTCACCATGCTTATGGGTTGTCCACTAAGGGGGCATGGGTTTTTCCAAGAGGTTTTACTTGTTTCGGGATACCATATGTGGTATTCTCTCCCACAAACTTCTATATATTGGAGCATTGAGATGGTGATTTCATAAGTTTATTTGCATGTTGTCAGTGTAACAAAGTGTTGCCAAAATCCAGAGAGGATTGTTGTATTGATGTACTTTATTGAAGATTAATACAAACATTGTATCTCTTTGGATGTGGAGTTTTTTCCCGCAAGGGTTTCTCCACATATATCTTGTGTCACTTTGTAATCTCAACTTGTGGTATTGTTGTTTTTCTTTCATGTTTGCAATTACTAATCACATATCATAATGTTGGTAATTTTGAATACATAATTTCATATTAGCAACCACATATTTAAGTTCATATTGTTGCAAGTTTCACCTTATTTTTTTAGCATTTGGTATCAGAGCTAACGGTTTTGTTGAGAGAGGGATGCCTTTCTATTAAGTGTTAAAGGTTTTTTGTCCGCAGTGGGAGCTTGTGCTTTGTGGGTTTTGCATAATTGTGAAGAAGATTGAAAACTATGGCTTCTACCTCCCATCTAGATATTGAGAAATTCAATTTCACTGGTTACGAGATGTGAAAGTTGAAGATGGAGGATCTCCTTGAAGAGAGAGATTAGTGGTTGGAAATTTCAAATGAAAATAAACCATCCAGTGTGTTTGATGAAGATTGGAACAAAATAGATAAGAAGGCATGAGGAACCATTTGGTTGTGTCTTGCAAAAAAATTCCTCTTAAATGTTTCAGAAGAATCTACTGCATACAAGTTGTGGAAGAGGATAGGTGATATTTACCAAATTAAAATTCTAACAAATGAATTGTATCTCAAAAGACATTTATATACTTTGAAAATGAAGGATGGGGATTCTATTGCAAAACATTTAAATTCTTTTAATATGGTTATAATTCAGCTTGCATCTTTAGATGTTAAGATAGAAGAAGATAAATGCATATTGTTTAGTTGTTCTTTACCTAAATCTTGGGAAAATCTAATTGTTGCCATAAGTGGTGATGGTGCAGAGCCAAAGATGGATAATCTCATTACTACACTTCTTTCAGAAAAAATTCCATGAATGTGGGCTCCCAATATGCCTTCATGTGTGAGGAAGGTCCAAAGAAAAAGGTGTTGCAATTTGGTTGTCATTGATATCAAAAGTTTTGTGGAGAGTGGTGCAGTCTAGTTGTTTGGTTGCTAGAGTCTTTGAGAAATGCTCCACATTTCTCTGTTGGTGATGCTTTGCTCTTGTGGTTTGGAAGATATCTTTATGCTATGTCAAGGCATGTGTGATCCAATTTTCAAGTCTTTTGGATTACCAGAAAGGTGTTTTTGAAAGTGTCATAGTCAAGTTTGTGTTGATTCTATGAAGAAGTTCTAGAGGTATGATGTTTGGCTCTACATTTCTCTGCATTTGCAGATATGGTTATGCAGTTCACAATTTAATTTTGTTGAGTTTTGAAGGTGTTATATCCAAATTTTCATGTCAATACTCCTTTATCAAAGAAAGTTAGAAGTGACAGAGTATATGACTGTGTTGTCTAGTGATTGGTTTCAGTGTTTGTTGGCTTGTGCCAACCTATTATTGCATGAAGTTGTGAAAGGGATGTATGAGAGTGTTCTTGAATATCATGTGATTTTTTTTGTTTCTCTCCAAGGTGTTATTTGGTTTCTCTGAAACTGGTTGTGGTCTGAAATGAATGTTTTGTTGGGTTATGCTTTTGTCTGGCTGACTTAGGTATGTTGGTGTTGTGTGGCACGAGTTCAAGTGTGAGCGGAGCCTATGAATTTTTTGAAGGTATTGTATGGGTAATATCGACTCATCTAGGAGAAGCACAAGTAAGTCTTTATTATTCATGTGTACCACCAATATTTTGAAGGTCAACATACTTCATGTTTCGTGTTTTCTTTCTTAATGTTGACCTATTTTGAATTTGAAAAGCATGTGGATGATGTTCATTTAAGATTGAAGCTTTGAGCAGTGCTTAGGACCAAGTTAAGTGTCTGTTGGAATCTGCAAGGTGTGTTCTTCTTCCTAGTGTTGCATGTAGTCCTTTGGGTCTTTCCCTCTACATGTTTCATGTTGATTATTTTATCCTTGGAAGACTTGGAAATGTAATATTTTAGTTTCTAGAGGCCAACATGTAATGTAATCAATGTAATATCTTGTATATATTGTAAACCTAGTTGATCTAGGTTGTGGATGTTGAGGTATGAGTGTGATGCATTATGACAATTGTGTAAGCGATTGAAAAAAAAAAGAGCAGAAGTGGTAGATCTTGCCTGGTTTCATCTTGATCATATCTTTGTGATGAAGGCAAGTGAAGAAGTGTGCTTAATTGCTTGGTGGAGGCAATGAGCCAAAGGCAAAACTTCTTGAAGGTTGAAAGCAGTGAGCCAGTAAGCTACAGAGAATACATTAGAATATATTTGCAAAAGTGACAAAGTAGAATTGAAAGCATCAAAAAGAGAAGGAAAAAGAAGAATTACAATCATCAAAAGTATTGAGCCTAATTTTCAATTTCAGACAGTGGAAGGACTATCATTCTATAATCATTATTAATTTTTTACTCAAATCAAGGAGTTGTAGCTTTCTTGGGTTGTAGACCTAAAGAAAAGTCTGAAAGGAGTTGTAGCTTCATTGGGAGTGACCCTAAAACCTCTTTTCAAGGAGTAGTAGCTTCCTTGGGTTGTAGCCCTAAAACAAAGTTGCAACTGTTATTCATTTGTGAGTTTGGATTAGGATAGTAATTCCTAGCAGTATTTTTCACCATATTTTTCCCCTCTGGGTTTTCCATGTACATCTGGTGTTGTGTTGTGTTGTTCATTTTTTCTATCTTTCATGTTCTTGCTTATGCGGTAGAGTTTGAAGTTTCTTTTGTTTTTGAAGTTATGAGATCTGATATAATATTGATTCACCCCCTCTCAATATTCAAGTGTATGTTCAACAAAAGGTAGGCTTTAAGGGGACAAAAAGAGAGACAAGTCTAAAGGACTTTCTAAAACCCTTGGGAAGAGCAGAGTGAAGTGTTGGAATTGTGGTAAGAGAGGGCATGTGAAGGAGTGTGGAAACAAGAAAAAGAGTTCGGATACCTCCACAGAAAAGTTCTCAAAAGATGGTGATTTTGATGCTTTGTTTTTTTCAGCTAACACTATTAGTAATGATGCTTGGCTTATTGATTATGGTTTCCCCTACCATATGACTCCTCACAAGGAGTGGTTTAATTCATATTTAGCTTATGATGGGGGAGAATTTTTCCTTGGTGATAACAGCATGAAGAAGATTGGTGGTAAGGGAAAGGTAAAGTTGTGTTTCAGTGATGGAAGGGTTAAAAACCTTGATGATATTTTACATATTCTAGGACTTACAAGAAATTTACTTTCAGTATCCAAGTTGAATGATTCTAGAATGCATGTGACATTTGAAAAATCTAGTTGCAAGTTGGTAAGATGGAGTTTGGTGAATGCTAAAAGTTCTTAGATAGGTACTTTGTTTAGGTTTAGTGCCTCCACTTTTTGTAACCCCACCAATGTAACTAGCACAGAAAATGCATGTGTGTTGTGGCACCAAAAATTGGGTCACATAAGTGAAAAGGGTCTTAAGACCATTTTGAGTAAAAAGTTGTTTGATGGTATTTTTATTATTCTGTTGGAAGAAATGATTTTTGTGAGCATTGTGTGTTTGATAAATAGAATAGATCATCATTTCCTAATGGGAATGAAAAACTAAGAGATTATTAGAGATCATTCATTTGGATGTGTTTGGACGAGTGGATGTTGACTCTATTGGAAAATATCATTATTATGTTACTTTCATTGATGATGTCTCAAGATACACCTGGATTTACTTTATGCATGCAAAATTTGAATTTTTCACTAAGTTTAAGGAATTTAAAGCCTTAGTTGAGAAGCAAATGGATTATAAGATAAGGGTGTTGAGATCTGTAAAGTACAAAAGTCTAAAATTCATAACTTTGAAAAAACTTTAAATAAGTTCATTTAAATTCAAAATAAATTTGTCTTCTCATTCATTTAGACATCAAAGAAACTAGTCGATTCCAAAACAATGACACAAAGTCGATAAGTAAAGATTCAATTAATAATTCCAGTTTAAAAAGATACATGTGCCATATTACACAATTTCGATTAAAAAATACAATAGATGGTAATAATATCAGTTACAATTCGAGACTTAGGCATTTAGCCGCCTTAAGCTCTTCATTACATATTTCAAGAATAAATAAAACATAAAAGAAGATTGCCATCTGTTGATCTTCCATCCAATAGCAAATCTTCAATAAAGAAGACGAGAACAAGGATCAGGCGCTTTTTCCGCCCAACCTCAAAGCTTACACTTCCCCAAAATTCTTAAATCATTCTAAGAATACCCAACCCTACACGAATCGCTTAGCAAGAAGTAGTCTACGAGCAAGATGGAATCTGGTGCGTGCCTAGTATAACTAGTAAAACCACAAGCATTTTCATTTTTCTAAATCATTTAAGAAACAAGCAAGTTCGATACTAGAATATGGTAGAGATTTCAATAATTCCATCTATTTCAATGGTCCTTATGTTACTTGGCCAAGTAAAATGTCATGCACGACAAATAAAGCAGTTTTGGAAAAGCAAAACTACACTCTCTAATAACCCATATTTGGCACCTGTCCCGGAAGGTAACTTTCCCAAAAACATAACATGCATAGTCATTTATCAAGCATGCATGGTCTAAATAGTCAAATACAATCTTTTAAAAATAGTAAAATTGAAAACTTGTTTGAAGCGAAAACAGTTAAAAAGTTGTTTCTTTTTCATTGTTTAAATCCATAAAAGACATAAAATTAATATTTGAATTGAGTAAATTAAATAATCAAGAATAATGAAGGTTTATCTCCAGTATGCAAATTAAATACATATAAAAACAGTTATAAAAGAGCACACGTTCATTCGTCATTGTACTCATCTATTTAATATTGTTCAAGTTCATTTTTGCTATTTCAAAGTAAATCATATTTAAATTTAAATGGTTTATTTTTTGTTTTACATATTTTCATAAAATAAATAAATAATCTTTCAACAGATTTAAAATAACTCCTTTTTTTGTTTCTGTTTTGACTGTTTGGTTTGCAATTTTTGCTAAGTTTAATCTCTATCTTAAAATTTCATTTTAAGATTTAAAGGATATTTTATCTAAAATATCTTGTCTGGAACATTTTTAAAGTGTTTTTTTTAAATCGGAATAAAAACATTCATTTTCTATTTAAGATGTTTTTGAATCTAAATTTAAGAGATTGTTTTATGTTTTCAATTCTCTTCCTATATTTTAATAAACTGTTTTATTTCATGGTTTAAATCAAAATTTTCCTAAAATCTTTTGTTTCTAGATTCAATACTATTCTGGAAAAAATACAGTTTGGATTCATTTGAAAATAGAGATTCTTTAATTGATTTACCATTTCAATCTAAAGATTATTCTTTCATTAAAATTTGCTAAGAACAAAGGTTCTCTTTTTAATTTAAAATCTAAGTATAAAAATTTAGAAAACAATTGTAAGACTTATTGTAAAATTTATGAATTAATTCTCAAATCCTACCTGGTAAAATTCTCAGATCTGGAAGTTGTAGAATGTGTGCTCCCTCTGTATATTGTTGCTTTTGCTTCTATATCTCCTGGCTTCTGTTATTGAGACTGTAATTTACCTTCTTCCTGGTTGTCTATTTTTCCTATTGCCTTCATACGCCTTTCACCTTTCTCCTTCTTTGTTTCCCATTGTTGTTCTGTGTGGTGAGAGGAGAGAATACTTGTAGCTGCGTGGGTGAATGGAAGGATGTGAGTGGAGGTTCTGTGCACCTTTACCAGTCCCTGGGCACCTCTTACCAACCACTACGCACCTCTCTACAGCCTCTTTGCACCTCTTAGCAGCCTCCTTAACAGGCTATGTAGAATACCAAGGGGACTCCTCTTTGCCTGGCCACTCCTGGTTGCATGGACGTTCTCCCTGCAGGTGTGTGGCAGTATGTGGAGTATGGAGTCTTGTTGCATGGAGTGTGATGAAGTGTGGGGAGACTGCGTGGGGTGTTTAAGATTCTTCCCACCTGCGCATGCTTCCTTGTTGGCCGCACCTTCTGTGTTTGCCCATTGTGTGGGGTGTGAGGAAATTAGATGGTTATGTAGAATGTAAGCCTCCCTTTGTCTGCCTTCTTGCTACTACTGGCTACGTGGATAGGTAAGATCCAAAAAAAATAGCAATACAAACCAAAAATTCCTCCTTTCAATAATACTCTGTCATATTTTGTTTATGCTCAAGAACACCAAAAATGGATTTCTCTCTCCTTTTCCAATTTCGAAATTCTTCCAGACTGCTTTTCTCTCTTCCATGCATTGTTGGAGTTATCAAGAAAAATGAGATCCACTATTTTAGATTGATCTCCAGATCAATTTGATAACTCTAAGTTTTTAAAATCTGATTGCTTTTCAAATTTGATTTAAGATATTTCTTCAACTTGTTAACTGAAGTTTCATTTGAATGCCAAGTTCAATTTGCACGTAATTTGTTTTCAGTTTGTTTCCAATAACTCCATTTTAAGATTTTTGTTCAATTTCAAATTGTTAAATCTTTTCTCCTTTCCATATTTTCAATCTAAAAGCATTTAAATTTATAAAACATATTATTCATTTAAATTTTATTAAATTTTGAAATACAAGTATATTATTTTCAAACAATAATAAAATATTTAAACAAGAAATCCAATCATTCAATTTAAAATCAATTTCATCAAATTTAACCAAATCGTCATTTTTAAATCAACATGCATTTTTCACAAACTTTGAGAAATTAAATTAAAACTAGATTTAAAAACTTGCAAACACAATAAACACAAAATGCATTAAAAATATTATCTAAGTGAGTGTGTGAGATTTCGTCTTACTTATGAACGCCAATCAACTAAACAACTCTACCTAATCGTTATTCTCGCCTTCAATCACATTCACATGTTCCTGCGTTCACTTGCACTCAACTTTACATTAGCAATGACAAACCCCGATATTAAATGTAAATGCATTTCAATTTCATCTAAATTTAGATTTCAATTTAACTTTCATTAAAACAATCAATTAACTTCAATAAAAATAGCGACATCATGATTACTAATTGCATTTAATTAATCAAATGAAATCTATACGTGACATCCTTCCCCTCTTGGAAGAGACATCGTCTCGATGTCTTATTAACCATTCAATAAGCACAACATCACCATCAATAAAACATACTATCTCAATCAGTAAACATAGTATCTCAATAGGTAAAACATAGTATCTCAATCATAATGAAATAGTAACTAACAGCATAGTTCTCAAACATAAGCATAAACAATAATAGTAGCATCCACGCTATCAAAGTTCACAACATGTGAATCAAAAACCAGAGTATCAAGTATCTCCGCATAAAATAAATACTAATCTATGAAAGCAAATGAGGAAAATGACAGTCTATCGTCTCAGAATCCTCCCAAGTAGCACTATCCTCAGTATACTAGTCCCACTCGACCTTGTATTGAGTACTATCTCTATTAATGCTAGTCTATCAGCAACTGGATTAATGAGTTCCAGTACATCAAAGGGTCCCACCGATCTTGGAGCCAACTTTGATGATTTCCCAAATTACATAAGATTTACAAAACAGTCATCCTATATAGTAATCTTGTCATTTCTAGACTTTTCTTCAAGTGTCCTTACTATCACATAGAGAAATTTCGTATGCTTCACACATACTTACTCTCCCAAGAGCTTTATTCTGTAAATACATCCAATATATAATAATATATATACTTAGTGATCGGAATTCATTGGTCCATGCATTTATCCTTAGTATAATCCAAATGGAAGAGGAATGTTGATGTATTGTACACTACATCGTGGGTCCAATCCTTTCCTTGAATTTATACTGTTAGACAACTCACAACCCGAGTCCATCCGCCACTTACACATTCATTAGCCTTACCATAAAGTACTTTACCTTAATTACTTGTCTATCTCGAGCATAACCTTGTTCCTAGACACTTATCAATTTTAATATTGCTCCACACTTAAGCTTCATTATCAATTAACCTTCATCGACCACTTCGATCTATTATTCCTTTTTAACATTTTATCAGGTCTATGATTATATCCAAGCCTTTTTAGCTTTATTAGAGTTTCCTTTCTTCCATAAAATAGTCCAAACGTCAATTTTAGAGTTACAATTCATTCAAAATTTAGTCCACCATTTACTTAATTATAGGAGAGTCTCAACTTCAATATTCATTTTGAGCACAAGTAACAATTATGATGTTCTTCTCCGCAAAATTTTCAGCATTTCTTGCTAAGTGAAAATTCTATGATGTTTTGTCATGACAATAGATGCTTCCTTTTGAAAGTGTTTCTTTTTTAATATAAGAGATACTTAAAATAAATTCTTGTCAATAATATGACTTCCTTTAACTTACTAGGCATCCCTCCTATGCTTCTATCCTTGTAAGGTTTCATTATTTCCAACAATACTCAATCGGATGGCAAATCTTAAATCCAATATTCCCTTCCAATTCTTAGGATGGAATCCTTAATTGTTAACTAGTCTGATTGTTTATAGATTTCTCCACTTTATATGGCTATAGTCAAGACCCAATGTACAGCTCATTCAAGTTTAATTCCTACCTGTAGGTATTTAAATAATAATCCAATACGTAATCCAACTTAATAGGTTTTAGTCTCATCACTAGATATTTCTCTTTATTGAATAAACTTCTTGTCCCACATAGGTTATCTTTAACCCAAGGTTCCATTAAAAATTAAGGTAGTGATTAAGTGATTTAATCATTCTCAAAAAGAGATTTTGGTGTGGTTCACCTAACATCACATCTTACTTTATTTTACACTTAATCTCAATGGCTTAAATAGCCAACCTTTTTCTCGTCCAAAGGTTTCTTAGCATAGTGAGCTTCAAAGTCAAGTTGTTTCACAAAATGGATATATTTCGTATCAAAATAACATTGTTATTTAAATTCTTTATATAAAATATATAGGAGTAACGAGACACTTTCTTCCAATCACGAGTGTCTTAGATCTTTCTTGTCAATCCCATAGACAATGATCTTCATTTTCATGATCAATTTATTTTCCAATCCTTTTCTAAGGTATTTATAATATTATGCTTTGATCTTTAGATCAATAATCATAAGGTATAAAAATCATATTTCTTAACCTTTCCATTTGTCATACTTTCCTAGTGGTCATAAAATGTATGACTTAATTGTCCTTATGACTTGCAAAGAATTCATAACCAATTTTTTGTTGGGTGGGGTACTTAGCTTGAGTCCATCCACTCTCTTCCTCCCCCACCCCCTTAGTGTTTCTGCAACTTTCATTCTTCTTACGTTGAACTTCTTAGAAATTTACTTGCTTCCTTGGAAAGGGTTTGTCATTCCTTCTTTTTGACCTTTCATTGCCATCTTCTTTCTTTTTTTTTCTTTTTTTTTTAAAGGAATATCCATACTTACTAACCTCTTTTGTTGATGTACTTCTTAACTCATAGTGTTGCTTTCCTTGCAACTTCAAGGGTCCTGACATGTAAAGCCATGTGGTATTCATATTCCCTTTTGGAGCCATTATCCATAAGTTGTTTGATTCCAAAAACTTTAATAACCTAAATGATTTCGGTTGGAGGAACCTTGCTCATATCATTGATTGTTTCTTCTAACCGTTTTGGTCTTTTCTCAATTCCTCTATACTAACTCTTTTCTAACAAGGTCTTTATCTTAACACAAAAGTTTAAGTCATGAGTTCCCCAACCCTTGAGGATACTTCCTTCGTTCGTATCCTACTTTTGAACAATCTAAAATTATGTTGACTTTGCATATGTAGATTTGTAATGTTTACACTAATTCAAGAGTTCCTGACTCTTTTTCAATTGTAGGTTGCTACAATTCAATTTATCTCATTCGTACTCATTCTCTTTTTCTTAAATCCATGTATGTACAGGTTATTCTTCCTAACCTTCCTACATACCTTGATTGCATAATCTTCCGCAATCCTAGGTTTTATCATAAGTTGATGATTTAGGAATTTTGATTCCAAGGATGAATCTTTAACTAGCCCCAATTTACCCAAGTTACTAAGACTTACATCTTCCTTTTTCACTTCCTTAAGTTCTTTTCTCTTGTTGTTCTGGTACAAGAATTTTTCAAACTTTATCTTCTGAGAAGGTTTACGCATTATTGTGTAATGAGCTCATAGGTTGCAGTGTAGAACCTAGTTGCTCTGATACCAAATGTAAAGTACGAAAGTCTAAAATTCATAACTTCGACAAAACTTTAAATAAGTTCATTTATATTCAAAATAAAGTCATCATCTCATTCATTTAGACATCAAAGAAACTAGTCGATTCCAAAACGACACAAAGTCGATAAGATAGATTCAATAAATAATTCCAGTTTAAAAAGATACATGTGTCATATTACACAATTTCGATTAAAAAATACAATAGATGATAATAATATCAGTTACAATTCGAGACTTAGGCATTCAGTCGCCTTAAGCTCTTCATTACATATTTAAAGAATAAATAGAACATAAAAGAAGATTGCCATCCGTTGATCTTCCATCCAATAGTAAATCTTCAATAAAGAAGATGAGAACAAAGATCAGGTGCTTTTTCCGCCCAACCTCAAAGCTTACGCTTCCCCGGAATTCTTAAATCATTCTAAGAATACCCGACCCTGCATGAATCACTTAGCAAGAAGCAGTCTACAAGCAAGATGGAATCTAGTGCATGCCTAGTATAACTAGTAAAACCACAGGCATTTTCATTTTTCTAAATCATTTAAGAAACAAGAAAGTACGATACTAGGATATGGTAGAGAGTTCAATAATTCCATCTATTTCAATGGTCCTTAAGTTACTTGACCAAGTAAAATGGCATACACGACAAATAAAGCAGTTTTGGAAAAGCAAAACTACACTCTCTAATAACCCATATTCGGCACCCGTCCCAGAAGGTAACTTTCCCAAAAACATAACATGCACAGTCATTTATCAAGCATGCATGGTCTAAACAGTCAAATACAATCTTTTAAAAACAGTAAAACTGAAAACTTGTTTAAGCGAAAACAGTTAAAAAGTTATTTCTTTTTCATTGTTTAAATCCATAAAAGACATAAAATTAATATTTGAATTGAGTAAATTAAATAATCAAGAATAATGAAGGTGTATCTCCAGTATGCAAATTAAATACATATAAAAACAGTTATAAAAGAGCACACGTTCATTCGTCATTATACTCACTATTTAATATTGTTCAAGTTCGTTTTTGCTATTTTGAAGTAAATCATATTTAAATTTAAATGGTTTATTTTTTGTTTTACATATTTTCAGAAAATAAATAAATAATCTTTCAATAGATTTAAAATAACTCATTTTTTTGTTTCTATTTTGACTGTTTGGTTTGCAATTTTTGCTAAGTTTAATCTCTATCTTGAAATTTCATTTTAAGATTTAAAGGATATTTTATCTAAAATATCTTGTCCTGAACATTTTTAAAGTGTTTTTAAATCGGAATAAAACATTCGTTTAAGATGTCTTTGCTTGGTCGTCCTCCCTAGCTACATGGGCATCCTCCCAGAGTGTGCTGCAGATGTGGGAGTATGGAGTCCCAACGCAGTGCAGATTCTTCCCACCTGCGCATGCTTCCTTGTTGGCCGCACCTTCTGTGTTTTCCCATTGCGTGGGGTGTGAGGAAATTAGATGGTTGTGTCGAATGTAAGCCTCCCTTTTTCTACCTTCTCTCTACTACTGGCTGCGTGGATAGGTAAGATCCAAAACAAAATAGCAATACAAACCAAAAAATCCTCCTTTCAATAATACTCTATCATATTTTGTTTATGCTCAAGAACACCAAAAACGGATTTCTCTCTCCTTTTCCAATTTCGAAATTCTTCCAGACTGCTTTTCTCTCTTCCATGCATTGTTGGAGTTATCAAGAAAAATGAGATCCACTATTTTAGATTGATCTCCAGATCAATTCTATAACTCTAAGTTTTTAAAATCTGATTGCTTTTCAAATTTGATTGGAGATATTTCTTCAACTTGTTAACCGAAGTTTCATTTGAATGCCAAGTTCAATTTGCACATAATTTGTTTTCAATTTATTTCCAATAACTCCATTTTAAGATTTTTGTTCAATTTCAAATTGTTAAATCTTTTCTCCTTTCCATATTTTCAATCTAAAAGCATTTAAATTTATAAAACATATTATTCATTTAAATTTTATTAAATTTCGAAATACAAGCATATTATTTTCAAACAATAATAAAATATTTAAACAAAAAATCCAATCATTTAATTTAAATCAATTTCATCAAATTTAACCAAATCGTCATTTTTAAATCAACATGCATTTTTCACAAATTTTGAGAAATTAAATTAAAACTAGATTTAAAAACTTGCAAACACGATAAACACAAAATGCATTAAAAATATTATCTAAGTGAGTGTGTCAGATTCCATCTTACTTATAAACGTCAATTGGCTAAACAACTCTACCTGATCGTTGTTCTTGCCTTCAATCACGTTCACCTGTTCCTGCGTTCACTTGCACTCAACTTTACATTAGCAATGACAAACCCCGAAATTAAATGTAAATGCATTTCAATTTCATCTAAATTTGAATTTCAATTTAACTTTCATTAAAACAATCAATTAACTTCAATTAAAATAGCGACATCATGATTACTAATTGCATTTAATTAATCAAATGAAATCTATACGTGACATCTGACAATGGGGGTGAATATTGTTTTAGGGAATTTAATGAGTTTTGTAAGCATGCAGGTATTGTTTGAAAAAACACTACTCCTTATACACCCCAACAAAATGGGGTAGCAAAAAGAATGAACCGAACCTTGATGGAAAGAGCTAAGAGAATGTTGAGTGGTGTTAAGCTTGATAGATTCTTTTGGGAAGAAGTTGTAAGTACTACATGTTATTTGATTAATAGATCTCCTTAAATCTCTTTATGAAGTGTGGGTAGGTAGAAAACCTTCTATTTCACATTTAAGGGTCTTTGGTTGTGAGGATTATGTTCATGTGCCTCAAGAGAAGCAATCTAAATTAGATGTAAAAGCACAAAAATGTATCTTGTTGGTTACGATGAGAATGTGAAAGGTTATAGGCTTTGGATTCCACATACCCATAAAATGGTTTTCTCTGGAGATGTGATTTTCAAGGAGTTCAGAGCTTACTTAGGTGAAGAACAACCAAAGGAGAAAGATAAGACAAAAACAATGCACTTTGAGATAAAGATAGAAAAGAAAGAAGATGCACATGTGGAAGAACAATCAAATGGATCTTAGGATGGAGAAGAAGAAGAGGGTTCAGAGGGTTCAAAAGATGTGTGGGATGAGCACACAGTAGAGGAAGAATAGGTAGAGCCCATTACTCCTACCTTCAGGAGATCCACAAGGCAATGGAATCTAGTTGATAGTTATAGCCCATCATATTATAGTTGTGTATTTGCTTTGTTGAGTATTGACGATGAACCTAGATCTTTCAAGGAGGCTCTCTCTTTGGAGGAAAGTGAGTTTGGATGCAGGCCATGCAGGAGGATATCATGGCTTTAGATAGTTGTGATACATGGGATCTTGTCATTTTTCCCAAAGGAAGGAATCCCATTGGTTGCAAGTGGGTATTTAAAATGAAATTTGGTGCAGATGGTGGGTTAGAGCAGTACAAGGCCAGATTGGTGGCCAAGGGCTACTCCCAAAGAGAGGGAGTTGATTTCGGTTAAATTTTATCTTTTTTGTTAAGTTAACTTCTATTAGATTCCTATTATCTATTATTGTTGCTTATGATTTTGAAATAGAGCAAATGGATGTTAAAATTGTTTTCTTGCATGGGGATCTTGAGGAAGAAATTTATAGCTCTAGTCCTTTTAGGGATAAGGACAATGAAAATGTTGTTAATTTCTATGAGAAGGCTAGTAGAGGACTGGAATTCCTTAACTACCTAAACAATATCCCAATATTTTAAAAAAAAAATGAGGGAAACCCATCCGGTCCAAGAGGTTTATAGGATTTTAGAGAGAACACTATTTCTTTAACTTCTTCCTCAAAGACATGCCTCTCCATGGCAACAAGATCAAAGGTGGAGAGAGAATTAGGGATAACTTGCAAGAAAAGGTCAATGATGAGATCTAGTTGGGGGTGACCTTTGCCATTGATGTCAAAGGGGGAGAAATGGTCTCAAAATGCTAAATATTTTATGGAAAGAAAGTGGAACTCAATGTGAGGTGTCCTAATCCGGAAACATTAGATTTGTCTTCTTGTGCCAGCAGCATTTTGTTGTTTTCCATCAATGACAAAGGGGGAGATTGTTGAAAATACGATGTCATTGATGCCAAAGGTGTAATGTTAAGGAGTATTGTCCTTGATATCAATAGGTGCTCTCTAAAGAAAATGTGTGATGTCCACAGTTCGGTAAGAATTAAATGTAATCGTACTTGTATATCAGAGCATTTTGAGAATAATGAAGAAGACTGATGTAATATACTTGCAATATCATGCTTGTATCTCTTCTATTGATGGAAGTAATCCAGAATGTTGGAGGTTAGTTACTCAAGGCAAAGAGATTTCTTTGGAAACATGTTCATGTTCGGTATTCTCTCCTAGATGTGAATTCCGGTCTACGATTTGGAAGGAGTGTATGTCTACACTTGTTCTATCTTATTCTAGAGTTTCTGAGATTTATGTTCAGCATGCAAAAGTATTGAAGTGACAGAAGGGTCACTATGCTGGCTAATTAACCAGTGGTTGTTCCAGAGCTGTGCGGAAATGGCTTGTAGCATGTGACCTCTGAAGGTAGTGTGGGAAGTGAAATATTTCTAGGCTAAATCCCTTGAAGGAAGCGCACAACATCATGTTCTTTTGGCAACATCAAATTTGATTTAGGACCTACCTACTACACATTTCATGTAAATTTGAATTTCGGTCCACTTTAGCAGACTTGATCAATTGTGAATGGTGTTAAGGGGTTTGTGGCCAACATGAAGTATTGTTAATGTAATGAGATGTATATAATCATCATAGTTTAGATCTCGCATGTGTGAATGTATGTATGAAATTAAGGGTAATTGTGTGTGTAAGTGATGTAATGTGAGTTCCATTTCAATCATTGTGTGCCATCATTAGAAGATCATAAGTTGTGTGAGAAAGGGTCTGAAGAAAGTTCAGATCAAATGTAAGTTGTGTAGTCAGCATTGGAGTTCCACGAGCTTTATCTTTATAATCTAGTAGGACTAGTGTCTTACCTATTGAGTGAGTGCTTAGATCTTTGTATTGGGGATTGGAGTCTCCAATAGGTTGGTGCCTACTTTATGATTGTAACTCATTAAATATTTATGTGAGGCTGGATTTGGATAGTAGCTCCAAGAAGCTCTTCTCACTATGGTTTTTCTCATTTTGGGTTTCCACATATATATGGTGTTCATTGTGTGAATGTGTGTTTATGTGTTGCTTGATTGATAGTATTTTCTTTGATTCATGTTTTATGATTCATGGTTGAAGATACATGTTGAATAAAAGAGTTTTATTTATAGATTTGATATACTGATTCACCCCCTCCCCCCTCTCAATATATTGTGTGCCCTTTAGGGGGCTCTCATTGGGAGGAGGGTTAAGGAGGTCTTTGAAGAATCTAATTCCATCTTGATAGATTTATTCTTTCCTAGAGAATAGAGTATCGTTAACACCAATTAGTTCAGTAATCTTGTTCCTTTTTATGTGCTTGAGGGTATATATGTGGAAAAACTTGGTGTTTTTGTCACCTTCCTTTATCCATTGGTTTCTATATCTTTGATTCCAATAAACCTCCTCTCTCTCAAAAATATTATGGAGATCACTCAACAAGTTATTTTCTTTGTGAGAGATCTCTTATGTTGCCCATCTCTTTTCATGTCCACCTGGACTTTCATCAATACTTCTAAGAGAAAATGTTACCAAAGGAAGTCTCATTCTATACTTTTAGATATATTTTAATGATTTTAAGCTTGTGGGTGATCTGAAACATAGAAATCCTATGAACATCAACTTTCCACCAATGACAGAGGAGAATTTTAAGGTCGGGGTGATGAGTCCACATAATTTTAAATCTAAAAGGATAGCAAGCTCTAGGCTTGGGAGTGTGTCACTTAAGGAAAAATGGAGTATGATTAGATCCAAATATTAACTAGGAGGATAGGGTACAATGATTCACAACCTCCCAACTAGTCAAAACTAGACACTTGTCGAGTCTAACTTAGATAAGGTCTCATTCTTTTATTCGACCAAGTAAACTGACATCCTTCAAGATCAAGATCAATAAGATCGTCATTGACCAACAAGTTGTTGAGGTCCATCATGCTATTCAATAAGTCCAATAACCCGCCCATCTTTTCAAAAGGGTAGAGAGGGGAGTTGAAGTCTCCAAACAGCATCAAGTGAGAACTCTTAAAGGAGGTTTTACTACTTAAAATATTGGATTTGAGTCTCTTGGTGAAGGAATAAATTGTTTGAAGAATAGATATTAGAGAGAACCCGAACAGAGTGCCCAAGGATCTCAGTGAATAGGGTATTAAGAAAGTGTTTCTCCATAGACTTTAGGGAACCATTTTAATGGGGTTTCCATAGAATAGCTAAACTACCAAAGGCATCATCCGCATCCACAGTAATAGAAAGGGCAAAAGGAAAAATATACTTACAAGTTTTCTCGAAGGCAACAAAACTCATTTTAATTTCTTGAAAGAGAAGAATGTCAGCCTTGATCTCTTTGATGAGGTTCTTGACTATATTCTTCTTGTGGGGACTATTAAGTCCCCTTACATTCTAGGAGAGAATAATAATCTTTTAGGTCTTCTAGAACCAAGATGCTCTATAATATTTGGCTCTCATTCACAACATCTATGGTTGTGTTTCTTTGTCTCGTTTCTCTGGCAGATTTCCTCCCAGGCTTAGAATTGATTCCCACATTATTTGTCTTTCTCAGTCCCAGACCTATTTTAGATGAAGGGGTAGATGGATAACACAAGTGTTTTGAGCCAGACCCTGTGAGGATTTGGGGATAGGGAGGAAACAAATAGGGGATCCACCATTGTAGTATCAAGGATTAGATTAGCTTGGTCCTCTACTACATGATGGGAAGGGATAACTTTATCCACCTTCACAAAACACTCGAGAAAAGAGTGTCATATCCTTTGGAGGGACAAAGGGAAGAGATTCTCCAACCGTCTCCATAGCAAGCCTAGAGGGAGAAGGAGGATCAATAATATTCTCATCACTAGATCCTATTAAGGGACTAGAACCAGTTGAAGCAACACCAGTTAATTTTCCTTCAATATGCTACAAAAGATGCCCCTACAAAGGGGAGGGAAAAAAATCTTACACAAGGACCTCCAATAGGGGGATCCCCTAAAGAAGACTAGAGGGAAGGAAACTTAGAATCTTCAATAGGGGAGCTGACATCATATCCATCTTTGATAATGAGTCAAAAGTCTCAAAACACAAAGGAGTTAGAGATGATGAAATAGCCGTGTCTTTCAAAGGAGCAGGAAAAGGCTTTCTCTTCAACTGACCTTTCAAACAAACATTACAGAGATGACTCGTCGAGGAGCAATTCTAACAAAAGAGAATTGAGTTCTCATATTCAAGAACCTAAGTCCATTTTCCAAGCCTGGACTCGACAAGACTTTATGTGGCTCAATGCTAACACAAAATCTAGCAAAGATGAGTCTAGACTTGGCATTAGAAACATGGACCAAGGAGAGAAAATTTCCAAAGGATTTGGTGATCCCTACAATGCTCTCCTCATCCCAGAACTCCAATAGGAGGCTTGAAAGCCTGGTCCAGGTTGGGAAAGCACCATCAAGGTGCATAGAGGGATCAAACCCTAGACACCATTTACAAAGAGCAATGTTTTATTTCCAAAATAAATAGGGGCCTAGCATGAGGGTGTTTAGATAGTCCTCTTGGAGGAAAAAGGAGAAGCAGAAAAGTCCTTTCAAAAGCACCAAGATAGATAAGCTTCCCTTCACGGGCCAATAAGAAGTATCTAATTTTCTCATAGGTTCGATATTAGAACGCCTACCAACATACCTTTTAACTAGGGAGTTCTCCATTTTGGCCAAAGATCAATCCAAGGAGGGGTCCTTGATCGTAATAGTCATCCCTTCCTTGAAAAGAACAATCTAGAATTCATTAGAGGGCCTTTTCTCACCGCGCCTAAAGAGCTCCTTCTAGAGAACTAGAGATTGTGTATAGCTTCATTTATCAAAAAAGACTTGGGGATAGGGGATGACCCACACAACTTGTGAGACCCAATAGCTAATGTGAACAAGTTGGCAGCATTAGATCCAATGTCGGGGAGCCCTTGCAACCCAGAAGCTTCTCGAGAACTAGGACGAGGAGATTTTCGCCCACTGCTCTTAGTGTTGAAGTAATCTATTGTTGTAGTTCAACTTTGTGCATGAATTTAATGACTATATATGTGAATCAATTAAATGTGCATCTTTTTTATATTCAAGTCATGTTTATTGTAGATAATTTTTAGTAATGTATGGTTATGTGATTATACTAGTGTTGCATTCTAGTATTATGATATAATTTCAAGGTTGGGGAATTCCTTATTTAATTACATGTTTTCGTTAGATTTTATATGTTATGCTTTGGCTATCTTGTATTGTGTAGATAATGCCTGATGTATTAACGAAGTGTGTGAACACAAGTTCCCATGGTGACTAATCGAGAGATAGTTGATCTAGGTAAATGTGTTTATGTTGTTTTCCCATCTCACTCAATTTTGAGTGGCAAGATGTCTTTTTCTACCCTATAAAATCTTGATTTGAATCATTGTTAATTCTAGATTTATGTATCTATAAAACCCATAAAGTAGGGTTCTTTGGCATACATTTATTTAGCTCTATTGTGTTTACATTATTTAGTATTCATAATGATTACAAGTGCTTGTGAATTGAATATTATACAAATGAGTTGAAAAGAGTTTAATAGATTTTGAATTAAAGCTACCTTAGTTAATAAAGTGTTATTCAATTGATTTAACTACATTAGTAAAAAGAAGTATGAAAGGTTAAATAAAATTTATTTTAAAAAGATATTAATCATTAGTTATTTGACATGAAAACAACTAATATGTAAATATCTAAAATAAATATATCTATTTTAAAATAACTAGTTTAGGCTATGAAATGAGCAAAGAGTCACCTTGTGGTTTAGGGAATTTTGACCATGTATCATCTTTTTATTTTGTGGGATGAGGTCTCCTTAAGGAAGTAAGATAAGCTACATGTACCTCATTTTTTGAGTCAAGGCTATTTCGAACTTTTGATTTTCTTTTGTGTGTTGGATCATTGTATCATATTCATGTGTATGGAAGGAACTACAAAGCTTCTAGTTCATGTATGGATACATAGGTACAACCATTTGGTGGTGCTTTGAGGAATACATGTAGGTCAAGGTCCTTATCTCAATTGTTTGTTTTCTTGAGACATCTATTATGGGTAGATTTGTATCCTCATTTTTCACTTGGTTTGGAGAATTGTGATAATGTCACTCCTTGGTCTTATGGCCTACACTCTTCTAATTATTATTAATTTGAGTTGCACCCAAATGGACTATGTGATGTGTATTCATGTACATTGATTAGTGTTATTGAACCCTCATGTATGCTTTATTGGGAATTCTAAGTAAAAGATGTGTGTATATCTCATTGTATGCTTTGGTAGTTATCCCAATTCCCATTGCATGTCACTAATTGGTATTGTGATTACAATGTGTATGCATAACGAATGTATTGAATATGAATTGTTCTTCTATCATACCAACCTTGTTTGGGGTGTGTTTTCTTGATTACCCAATCATCAGGCCTCCTAGTTTAGAGTGATGGACATCAAGGTCCCACTTGGTTGGGTGGTGTTTACCACCATTGGCCCTAGTTGGATTGTTGGAGATGCTTGGAAAGTGTGCTAGGTTTTCTTGATACTTGTGTTGGTGCAAAATTTCCTTGTTGCATTATTGTAAGAAAACGTATAATTGATGACATGGGTATTCTTGTGATCCAAGTTGTATATATGCCATAGGCTATTTGTCAGTTGGGTTGTAACCATCCATATTCGAGATGTGAGCCCCAATATGTAATTGTTTATTGAATTACTTTGGAGTCAATTTTGCATTGTAATTTGAAATAGAACCTTATGATATGTCAGGTCCTAAAATTAGGATATGAGAGCATAGTTGCTTTAGAAGTTGAATTGAAACTTGTGCCTATGTTGTGCTTCTTATCTTGATGTTATGGGTAGATTGAATCAATTGTATTGTGTTGTGCATTCAACCTATGCTTTAAAGGTCTAAAGTGCTCATTTATATTCTTGTTGCATTTGAGATTATGTTTCCAATGCTTATGAATGGTAATATGTTTGATTTAAAATGAATTTATGAAATTAATTAATGTTATATGTGTTTAATTGAACCTTAGGCATACTCAAAATGATTGGACCACAATTTGAGCACTCGAATCAAGGGATTTGTGCCTAGTTCAGTGTTATGTGGCTTAAGGTTCACATAAAAGCTTAGCCCTTCTCTTTCCTTGGGTCTTGTGTCTCATGTTTTGGTCTCTATGGATTGGATAGTAGTCTTAGATGATCTTTTGGGTATTTGTCATCTTTACAACCTTCTAGATACCTTTGGGAACCCTATGGAACATTTCTCGACCTTTACGCTATCTAGAATTGCACCTTTTAAAGAGGCAATTCATACTAGCAAAAGGGGGATTTTCAAATAGCCTAAGTGATTGGCACTAGTAACAGTGACAATTTGGCCTAAGAGAGGAAATTTGCACTAGTAATGGTGGCAATCCTCAAACAATGAGCACTTCCCAAAAAAATTCAAATAAGCTTCATACCTCACCTACCTACCATCTTGGTTTGGAGAAAGTTAACATTTATTGTAAGGTATTCATCCTTTTGTGTACTTGTGCCCCTTTGTGAACAAGTGTTAACTATTTGTGTAGGTGAAACCTTAGATCTCTTGTTTGTGCTACCTTGTGAATAGTTAATCCTTAATTTTTGATCTCATTTCCACTATCTTGTAAATATTTGGTTCTCCTTTAGGTTGAAGTTATCACATGACAAAGTTAAATCTTCAACCTATGTCATGTTGTGCATAAATGTCATGTTCAGTGAGTGGCATGTTCTATCATGACATTATGCATGAGTGAGCATCACGATGCAAGAGCATCCATATTTATAAGAGCAATCTTGCGTCACCCAAAAAATGTGTTATTTTGATTTAGCAAATACCCATGAAGCTTATTTCCTTTAAAATTTCTTGAGGGGTGGTTTAGAACTTTCAAATTTTCAAAAGGGGCTAAATTTAGCAAAGCTTCTATTTTTATAAGTTTGCATTTGAACACATAGGGACTTTAAATTTTCCCCAAAGCTCCAGAATTGAAAAATACACATTGTGGGTGAGTTTCAAGTTCAAATTATGTTTGGGGCGATGGGCTTAGCTCAATTGGCTAAAGCATCATGTTGCAAGCAAGAGGTCACAAGGTCTAATCTCCCCATTGTCCCAGCATCACCGATCCTACAATCTAAAAAAAAAAAGTTCAAATTATGTTTGAATTTAGAGATATTAAAGGTTTTTATTAAATTCTTAAAATATTCTTTGAAAACTCTTAAAATATTCTTTTAAATTGAGTTTTCAAGCTTGTCATGTGTTGCAACAGCCTATTGATGATTTTATCCTCTATTTGTTTCCATACATTTTGTGATGTAATCAATGTTATCTCTCAATTAAATAATATAAGTTTTTATTTGTGAATTTGATGATGTGTTGTGTGAGCTAACACCTATCTTGCCATGAATTTTTTGTTCATTTATTCCTTGATTATTAAAGACAAAAGCTTGAAATATTACAAATTAACATTCCAAACATTGCCAACCTTTGGAAACAATTTTCCATTCTCTCTAACCCTCCTCTCCATTTCTAATTCCTTATGTAAACTTTAGTCTTGATTGACTTATAACCCATTGTATGCTTAACTTTCTTTATAGCTACCAAATTTTTGTAGTACAAAATTCTATATTTTATTTTATTTTCATAGTACAAAATGCTGCTTGCCACCTATATATTTAATCACTCCTTGTCATAGCCATGTATTGCCTTGCATATGAAAGAATGTCATCAATAATCCCTCTTAATAATTGAATGGACGACAAGTGTCATTATCCCTCTTTACAAAATAGGAGACATCAATAATCCTTATATCCTACTCTTATAATCAATTCTCTTTTTGAAAAACATTTTGGGAGCAAGATAAAATGCAAAAAACAACAAAAGGGCAAAAAAAAGCAAAAAGACAAGCTAACTTTAAACAAAGGCACTCTACCATTGATCATTGCATCACTCTCAAGCACTTAATTGAAAAGGTTTTGAACACCCAAGGTGGAAAGACTTTTTGTTGTTTCATCGACATTTAGAGTAGAATTGAGGAACTTAGAATTCCAAATGAATATAGAGCAATTGTTCATAAGCTTTATGAACAAGATAGAGCTAAAGTCAAAACTAATGAGGTATGCCTAAATGTTATAGTAATGACATTGGAGTCAAAGAGGTGTCATCTATATCCCCCACATTGTTTGGTTTATTTATTGATAAATTTTAAAAATAGTTAAAACATAACCAATAGAGAGAGTATCCAATAGGGAAGTTGTGTGGTGAAGTTATTGCAAAATCTATCCATGGTTTGAAAAAATATTTTAAGACTTTATAATTCTTTTGCCAAGAGGTCAAGATGCAAGTGAACCTCACCAAGACCCAAATCATGATTTTTGAGGCAAGCTCATTAGAGATGAAAAAATACAAGTACCTAAGAATTAATTTTCACAATAGGTACAATTGATAGAACAAAAAAGATTCAAAGAAGATGGGAGTTTCTTACATTCTTTAAAAGAGGTGTAAGAAAGCAAAGTTATGAGACTAGAAAATCAAGAAACCCTTTTTGGTTTGTTGGTCAAGCCAATTGTCCTATCTGGATGTGAAGTTTGGGGTAGTAGCATGTCAAACCACAAGTGGAGACCATTAAAAAAATTCAAAATCATTTAATCATTAATAATCTCAAAATCAAATCATCAATCCTCTCTATGAGATCCTTTTGGCTAATGTGGTATGGTGATAGAATAATCTATATGCTAAGCTACTTAAAAAGGTTGAAAACATGGATAGACACTAACGATCCAAAAATGGTTGTTGAGGAAGAATTAGACTATAGGAAAAATACTTAGATGAAGCAAAACACCATATGGATGAACAAAAGGTACATTAATTTGTAAAAATGTCTTTAATACTAATAAAGAGATTAAAAAATTAGTGTAAAAAAATTCAAAACTACCATGTGGACAAAACAGATTGGCCATGAAAAAACACCATCAAAGAGTTCAAAACCCCACATGGAAACATAAAAAACCCATTTGGGAACTGCAAATAAGGGAAAGGCTAAAATTTTAGTCACACAACAGATTCCCATCTTAGATGTCAAACAAAGAGATTGACTATCACCAAAAACACTGTCAAAGAGTTCAAAACCCCACATGGGAACATAAAAAACCCATTTGGGAACTGCAAATAAGGGAAAGGCTAAAATTTTAGTCACACAACAGATTTGCATCTTAGATGTCAAACAAAGAGATTGACTATCACCAAGGAAAATTGTGAAGATTGAACTTGATTTTTTGCAACAAAAGAGTGTCATTGAAATTGAATGGCACTCATCTTTAGAGTGAGACAACAAATGAGAGCATCCATATTCAATTTGAAAACAATTTGAAGGCGGTCAATCTGAACTATTTGAAAAGTCAAAGCTTCAAAGCTTCACAAAATGGCAGGTTTCTTCTTCTTCATGCAGTTACATTTTGAAGAAAGCGTGGAAGTGGAAGCAAAAAGTGTAGAAGTAGAAGCAACTCTTCATCATGCATTTGTAACGACATTTTGAAGAAAGCGTGCAAGTAGAAGCAACTCCCGAAGAGAAAAGGGCTATTGCAAAGAGAGCTATTTTCCATGATGTCTCATCAACCCCATTAAATGACAACTTGTCTGCGTTGTTATCAATCTTGACATAGCACCTCCTCAACCTCATTATAACCATAGCCCCGTTCAAAGAACTAAAATCGACATTATACTGACTACACTCTCATCATTTCTGATAACCATTATCCATGCTGTCTCTTTCAAACATAATAAGAATGGCTTGACCTAAGAATGCTTGAACCCATTACATTCCCTTGTAACCTTCACCAGTTGTATATGCCTCACCTTGTAGAATTAAGTAGTGTACGGTAACTTTTAGTACCATCCACATCCTATCTGTTATTTTTACGTACACATCTCTTGCAGTTTTGATCAGTCTTCCCACAATCTACTTATGTTCTATAACACCAACCAGACTAGACTGTAATTAGCGTGCATTTTCTTTTTGCTTTAGTTTGTTTGGAACTTTTTTGACAACTATAATCAAAACAATCACAAGACTCATTTGAATATTGGGTATCAATTTAAGAAATAATGTTGAAATTACCTCTGAATTCTCCAGGCATTAGCTACGATCTCAGCAAGATGAACCAAAGAAATGCTGGATGAATAGAGATATTTTATGACTGAGTTTGTGAAATAGAGCTGTTCACTCGGATTAAGACACTTGAAGCAAATATTATTATCAAAGCATCAAATATGAATTGGAATCCGGGAGAGAAAGAGTGATTTGAAGACATGAACACTTTGGACGATTTAATCATTAGATTATTTGGAAACTCCTGGATTCTTGGTGGCAGGTACTGGTCAGCAAAAGCTACAAAACAATATGCTAAAAAATTTAGACGATATGAAAAATATTTGCTCAAATTAACTAGACAGGCTGTTCAGTGACTGTTTCATCAGAAAGGCCTAAAACTATGACAATCCCCTAGCTTTAAGGCCTCCTTTTGGGCCCAGGAGTTGACACTGGCAACTTCGAAGCTATCTGATCCTCTTTCATAGCCATTTCTTATAGCAGTGACTTTTAGCATTCTGGAGTATTTCTCATTAGAAATGAACCCTTCATTAACGGGCAAAACTTATGCTTTGGAGTAGATTTTCCAAAAAAAAAAAGCAAAACAGCCTGTATATGTCAACCTTCTAAGTATTAGAGTGTATTTTGGCATATCAGTCTTATATGCAGCATCATTTAAAAGATACTAACAATTCATACTTCTTAGTCATACAGCATTAACAATTTCTCTTGTTACCATGCAACGAAATTCCTTCCAAAGGGAATAAATTGAAAATTTTGGAAATGGAACGGAACATTAAACTCAATCCAGAAACAACTAAACAGGAGGACATGAAAATGACATTGGTTTGGTGGAGAAAGAACAAAATAATTTTAAAAACTTTGGTCGTATACATATGAGAAAAACAAAATATTTCAAAATTTTGCCAAACATGAATATCGTCATTCAAATCTATTTATCTTTAAAAATATCTAACTTGGCATAAGTAGTCAAGCACCTCAGAAGATCATTCCTAAACAATAGCATTTGCAGCACTGGCAATCCTAGGCCATAAATCAGCACACTCTTTGCCAATAGGCCCTGTAATAGCAGAACCTTTCATTTCTCCTTTGGCGTTCACAATGACGCCGGCATTGTCTTCGAAGTACATGTAAACGCCGTCCTTTCGCCTCCACGGCTTTCTTTGACGAACGACAACGGCGGGCATGACCTTCTTACGCAGATCAGGCTTACCCTTCTTGACGGTGGCCATCACCATATCACCCACGCAGGCTGCAGGGAGCCTATTAAGCCGCCCCTTTATTCCCTTCACACTGATGATGTAGAGGTTTTTGGCCCCTGTATTGTCCGCGCAGTTTATGGTGGCGGCCACTGGAAGACCCAGTGACATCCGGAACTTATTCCCCGCACTTCCTCCCCGACCTCGTTTCGACATCTCGCCTTCCTCCTCTCAGGACTCTGCCTTCCAAGGAAAGGACTACGTGTTACAACAACATTTCTAAAAGTGCAGATTCAAAATTCCCTCATAATCAAAAAAAATACCATATTAGACGCGCCCAATTTAAGGGGCTAAACCAACGAAAAAACAAAAAAAAAAAAACACCTCGTGAAGACGCGGCAATAGTTAAAGACGCACGTACATACAGATTCAAGCCATCAAATCTGTAAGTTTAAAGCAATTTACTCAAAATTAATAGATCTAGTATTGGGCATTCAGAATGAGTAGGAGGATTCTTTCCTCATAGAAGAAAAATCTCAGATAATTAATTCCTCACTATGCCCACAAAACACATTATAAATATTTCCATTTACCACATAAATAAAGAGAGAAACGCCTCAGAAAAAAAGATAGAGAAACTCTTCAACAAACAGAAAACAATAGATCCGAAAACCTGATCACAGATTCAACAGCTGCCAATCTAGCGATGGTACATCAAACACACGATCCCGATCATGAAGAACAATGCATTGACAAACTTAGAGGATGCAGAAATCCAAACACCGTATTAAGCCGAAAAGAACTGCAATCTACCAACAGACAAAACTATAGAAGTACAAATTAAACAAATAAAAATTCCACCATACCAGTTTTCAAGGCTGCATCCTCTGATATCGATATTGATATAAACCCTAGCTTGAACACAAATGCTGTCCGTTATATTGGTTGATATCTATAGGCCGAGAAAAAACCCTAATATCCTATCTGCGGTGCCTAAACCCTAATGTTCGTATAAGTTTAGGCAAGATCATGTTTAAGGTCAATCCCTATCCGCTTAGGGTTTAATTTCCATCGAGATTTGTGTAATGGCAAAATCACATTTGCACTCTTTTCCCCACTTTTATTAGTGTTTTTATGTTGTAATAAGTTCATAGATTATTTTTTATGAGATGATTTACAATCTAGGTTTTCTATTAGCTGAAATTGTTCTTGGTCTAGGGATCACGAGGGCCACATACAAAAGTCTTCATAAGAGTATTGTTAAAACAATATCCTCATTTAGGGGTAAAACTAAAAGTGACAATTATTCTATTGTAATCTTGTTATAGTTTGGGTTAAAGTCAAACATAGCAATAGTTATATAAAAAATATAAGTATTCCATACTCTTTTAAAATTGTTGATCAATATTTTTCTCATCGTCATTATTTGAAGATGCATCCATAACAAATGATCAGTCAATATTTGGAGAAGGTGCAATTTTTGTGGTAAACTTGAGAAACTCAATTCCTCCTTTTGATTTATACTTTTGCAAATCGTCATTTGTCCCAACTGTTGCTATAACAAAGGGAACCTAGAGAATAGCTAGGATAGGATTGAATGTTGGTCAAAAAACTCCTCCAAGATGAAACCCAACACCAATCGTTGCATCATCAAGAATGATCTTAAGGCCCTAGTGTCATCTAGGTATGATAAAAGACTCCACAACAACCTTGATAACTTACTTTGATTCCCTAGCTTTCAAGAGCACAATAATGAGCATGGATGAAATAGTCGTGTTGACTTTGTATCTGTATATAATTAAAAGGAAGAAATCTCCCAACATCACTTGCACTACATGAATTATAATTTTAGAACTAATTTTGAAAACCTTCTTAAAATGAAGATCAAAGATTTCCCCCAAGAAATAAATTAGGCTCTTTTTGTTGTTAGCCTCATCGTGGTGTCCATCTACTTAGTGAAAACAATGTGGTATGTTTGCAAATGAGGAGTCACGGTAATTATTGTGTTGCATAATCTCTTCTCGTGCATTCCCATAATGATGTGGGTAACATAGCCATAGATGAAGGTTTCATGTTGATGCAAGAGCATTCGGGCAAACTGGCAATCGGCACCACCCAAAAACATTTTCAAGTTTGGTTTTCAATTTTATATTGGTTTGATGGTCATTGACATCTCTCAGCATCACAAAATTTCAAATTCAATAAAGAATTGCAAGAATTAAACTTTCATCAGTTCGCAGTTTCAACACTTCGTAGGTAGTTTGGTGAAAATTATTCCCAAAAATCTGTAAGAGCTAGAGTAGAATCCTTTTGTAGGGGCATTCTTAGGAGCTTCCATGTCGAATGTGAAAAAACAAATCATGTCTTTTGTCATTTGGGAGAAATTAAAATGCTTTAAATTTGTGTCTTAATGTCGAAAGTGTGTCACCAGTTTAGGGAAAGTTTAAATTTTCAAAATTTATGAATTCTGGAGTGAAATCCTTTTGCAGAGGACTCGAGGGGGTAATAACACACGTATGGATAATTTTTTGAACAAAATAGAGCACTTTGCATTTTTTGCCTACCATCACCCATGACACTTCGGAGGCGGAGAGGTAGCTTCATAAGAAAAGAAAAGAATTAAAAAATAAAATAAAAACATAGACATTCTCATATCCATGTTGAAAGGTGAAGGGACGCAAAAGAAAGAAGTGGAGGAGACAAAAAGAAAAAGGAAGAAGAGGCATGTAGCCACAAAGAGAGTAGAGGACGACAAAATTATGAAGGGGTTGTGTTGGAAAGTACAGAGAATGGGGAGGCTTCCAAGTGAATTTAGATGTAGATTGGCATCATAGAAGGTGTACATAGCTGGCAGAAAAGAGATAAAATAGAAATGTATAAAGAACAAGGGGAGGGTCGTGCAAGGACAACAAATAAGGTAATAAATAAAAGTGAATTCAAATTCAACCAAGATTTAACATAAACAAGCCGTAGCCATTGTGAATGGAAGGCAGTTAAGGAAAAATTTGTTAAGAGAAAATATGGAGTGGAAGGGCATTGCAAGAGAAGATAAATAATGTATGAAGAAAAAGAAAGAGAATGGAATATGTAGCTAGAACATAGAGAACTAAGTAAGCTAAGAACAAAATGTGCAGAGAAAGAAACATCATACAAGTCACACACCATAGAAATGGTGTAGGATTAATATGTGTATTGAATTATAAGAGAGTTTAGGGAAGAGAAGGAATCATGGGCAGGAGAGAAGTCTGGGGAATAGAGATAGAAATAAAAGTGTAGAATTTCCAGCATCAAAAAATAAAATAGAGTATTAGAATAACTTATATGGAGAGCATTAAGATTGTAAATCAGTGGGATTGAATTTCAATAAAAAATCGAGTGTAATCAATTTTATGGAGAATTTGAATTTTCTTCATTTGAATTTATTATTGTGGTATGAAATGTATTTACCATTCTTAATTTTATGCAAATTTTGAATTGAGTTGTCAATTTGAATTGTTATCAGGTGTGAGTTAGACAATTTGTATAGTTAAGAAGGATTGTCTTCATCAATTGGTATCAGAGTGGGTAATCTTGAGCATGGAAAGGATCCTTTAGGACCTGTGGGTGGAAGTGTGAATAGATTATCGACCGTGAGGTAGTTCACACCAAAAAATAAGTGAGAATGTGATAGAGAAGAATCTCGCGAGGGTTGTTGCAAGTAAGAGGAGTCCTGAGTAGCAGAGAGCTTGAAGTTGCAAAGGAATTTGTTTTGCATATTGAGTGTAATGGTAGATTGCATGAGGTGATATTATAGTAGGAAAGATGGGTTGGGTTGTGAGGAGACCCACGTGCGAATATTGTATTGGGAATAGTATTGGGAGAATGTGGAGAATGAAAAGTTTGAGGAGACGGAGCAAATGGTTTGTGAAGAAGTAGGAAAGATCCAGACGAGGATAGAGAAGTTGGAGAAGAATATTGGAAAAGGTGAGAGAAAAGTGGTAAAGAGGAGTGAGAAGAAGAACGAGGATAGCAGCCTAAGATGGAAAGAGGAAGATGTGAGAGAAGCCCCTACCAAAGAAATTTCAATAGAGACATTCCATGAGGAAGGCATGGAGAAAGAAGAAAGAAGGATTGAATTAAGCAATGAAGAGGTCGTGATGAATGGCGAAGGTGAAGAAGATTTGTTGGTGAAAATGTTGGCGATTGAAGAAGAGTGGATGCCAAAGCTCATTGTTGCAGTGAAAGAGGAAGCAAAAGATGTTAAGACACTAAAGAATCACAAGGTAAATTTTGATTATAAATTCAATTTTGATGATTGTTTGCCTTCGTTGATGAAAGCGGAGAAGGATGTAGAGTGAGATAAGGGTTTAAAAATGGAAAATTTCAGTTTCCATGAAACTGTAGTAGAGATAGATTGGTATAAGGATACATATGTAGTTGTAGATTGGTGGATGGGTAATCCATTTTTGAAGGTGGAAACTATAGAGGATATTGCAGGTGATGTTTGGTGGAGGTGTTCGGTTGGTGGTAGGTTAGAGCCTAGAAAAGAGGTAAGAGGGGAAGTGATTTGGTTGAGGAGGTCGGGCTTTAGTGGACATGAATCCACAAGGGGAAGAAGGAAGAAAACTCACGTTGTCAGAGGATGATGGTGTGTTAACTGGAGAGGCATTGGAAGAAGAGGAAGAAATAGTTTTGGTGCACATTCTTCAGCGAGGGAGTTTGTTGCAGGTTGGTTGCAACCTGGAAGAGTAGTTCAACTACTCAACTCCGCCATTGTGAGTATGCTCACAATGTTTCTACTCGACGTGCCTGATGCAGAGCATCTGAGCGGACTGGTAATCAACATCACCCAAAAACACTTTTTAGTGGTTTTCAATTTTGTTTTGGTTTGGTGGTCATTGACATCTCTTGGCATCATAAAATTTCATATTCAACAAAGAATTGTAAGAATTAAACTTTCATTGGTTCGCAGTTTTGACACTTCTTAGGCAGTTTTGTGAAATTTATTCCCAAAAATCTATAAAAGCTAGAGTAGAATCTTTTTGTAGGGGAATTCTTGGAGCTACCATGTTGAGTGTGAAAAAAAACAGTCTTATCTTTTGTCATTTGGGAGAAATTAAAATGTCAAAAAAATTATGTCTTAATGTCGAAAGTGTGTCACTGGTTTAGGGAAAGTTTAAATTTTCAAAATTTATGAATTTTGGAGTGAAACCCTTTTGTAAAGGACTTGAGGGGGTCATAACACATGCTTGGACAATTTTTTAGACAAAATGGAGCATTTTGCATTTTATGCCTGCCAAGCACCCATGACACTCTAGAGGCAGAGAGGCAGCTTCATAAGAAAAGAAAAATAATTGAAAAATAAAATAAAAGCATAGACATTCTCATATCCATGTTGAAAGGTGAAGGGACACAAAAGGCAGAAGTGGAGGAGACAAAAAGAAAAAAGAAGAGGTGCGTAGCCAAGAAGAGAGTAGAGGGCAACAAATTTTTGAAGGGGGATGTGTTGGAAAGTACAGAGAATGGGGAGGTTTTTAAGTGAATTTAGATGTAGATTGACTTCATAGAAGGTGTACACAGCTGGGAGAAAAGAGATAAAATAGAAATGTATAAAGAGCAAGGGGAGGGTCGTGCAAGGATAACAATTAAGGTAATAAATAAAAGTGAATTCAAATGATCAAGATTAAACATAAATAGGTTGTAGCCATTGTGAATGGAAGACAATTAAGGCAAAATTTGTTGAGAAAATATGGAGTGGAAGGGAGTTGCAAGAGAAGATAAATAATGTATTAAGAAAAAGAAAAAGAATGGAGTATGTAGTTGGAACATAGAGAACTAAGTAAGCTAAGAACAAAATGTGCAGAGAAAAAAACATCATATAGGCCACACACCATAGGAATGGTGTAGGATTAATACATATTGAATTTGAAGAGAGTTCAGGGAAGATAAGGAATCATGGGTAGGAGAGAAGTCAAGGGAATAGAGACAAGGAAATAAAAGTGTAGAATTTTTGGCATCGAAAAAATAAAATAGAGTATTAGATTAACTTATATGGAGAGCATTAAAATTGTAAATCAGTGGGATTGAATTTCAATAAAAACTAGAGTAATCAATTTTATGGAGAATTTGAATTTTCTTCATTTGAATCCGCTATTGTGGTATGAAATGAATTTGTCATTCTTGATTTTGTGCAACTTTTGAATTGAGTTATCAATTTGAATTGGTATCGGTTATGAGTTAGATAGTTTGTATAGTTGAAAAGGATTGTCTTTGTCACATATCCTCTTTTCAAATCAGGTGTTGGGGGTCAAGGTTGTGGCTCGACGCGTACCCAAAAACTATGAGATAGGGATTGAGGGTATAAGCGAGTGCATCCCAAGGAAAAAAATGGTGGGAAGGGCCCAACGTGTACCAAGGAAAGAGGAATGATGGAAAGATGGTAGCATGTGAAAGGCGAGCAAATCTATAGCATGTGGAATGACAATAAAGTCTACAAAATGACACGTGGTGTTTAATTATGGGCCTTGGTCCCATTTTGGAACTTGACTAACCTATTAATCTTTTGGAAGGGTAGCATATAAATTATGGAAATTGTATATTGTAATGATCATGTTGTGTTATGTATTTTTGGGCACTTTGTGTTCAATATTTTATGGGTGAAAATCCATAAGAGATTGTGATTTGTGGACGAAACCCCATTGGTCATTGGAATTATAAAAACAAATTTTCTTTGGTTCTTTGAGAGCACTCTCACTTAGGGAGTGTATTGGAGCATCGAGGATTTGTTGGGAGTCTAGTGTGAGCATTATTGTTTCATATTTGTAATTATTTTGGTTGTTGTCATAGTCTAGTTCATTATTATTCAGATCAATACAATTTCTTGTTGGCTTTTGTGAAAGTTCATTCTATATAAATTCATATGCTAACATGTTAATTTAATTCCTTCTACGTGAGAATAATAGAAATCTATAATTTAGATTAGTTTTTTGTTGTGAATTTGATATTTTTCATTAATAATCTAGAAAGGGGCATTACAAAAGAGCATCTAGACTTCAATTCACATGTGTAGCTACATTAGATGCTTTCATGATGGATTTAATTATCATGTGTGACTAGATCTCCCTAGTGATATTTCCATTTCTCATATGAGAGGATTACACATATTGTGAGGCCCATTTTTTCATAAAATCCCATTCACATTGTTATACCTATTTTTTGGTACAAATTATTGTTGATTCCTATATTTATATTTTTTAATTATGTTTATGAATCCCCTCTATGAGTATATAATGTTGATTTAGGTTAGAGTATTATTGTGGATAATTCTTACCATTTGTTTTCTTGAGTGGAAATACAGGAACAATTGGAGCACCTCTAGAAAGAGAGGGGGAGTATCACCTAGGAGAAGGGTGAAGTTATGAATCCTCTAATAATGCATTCTGAGCTTAGCGTTGGTCAAGTATTGTTTATGTAAAACTAAGTATGGGGATGTTTCTATTCTACTTAAGAGGTAAGTTAACCTAAGACGGTTGAGTTTTGTTCATCCATTGCATTTGGACATGATTTAGTTGGGTTATTAACTCTTTGTTTTAATATTTATAGTTAAGTGAGAATATATATTTCTATGTATATGTGTTGCAAATTGTTCTTTAAACGCTAGATTTTTATTAATATTAAATGCAAAGGGAGGTCAATCATGATGACCATCCTTGAGGTTGTATTGTGGGGAAATACACTCGGGAGACGACATGAAGATCAACGTCGTCGATCTTGTAAGACTGTGTTACTAACACTAACTTTTGAGTGATGGGTCATTTAAATGTGTATGTATTTGGTGATAATTTTAAACGACTAATCTATTCGTTAAGTCCATTATTTTGACTTGACTCCTTTTATGGAGGAGAATGTTGTATTGATAAGTTTGCTCTACTCAATTGAGGAGCTTATTGATTATAATGATGGCATAGATATGCCTATATATACAAGTGTTTCTTTTTAAATAAAAAAATAAATCTTATTTAGCCACGACCGACAGTTTGGGGGTGGCAAAAGCTTAATAGTATTTCAATATTAGTAAGGCCATAAAGGCCACAAGCTTAAATATTAGAAATGGCAAGAGTTTCAACATAATGCAACTTTTGTTGAGCTATAATATGATGTGACACAAAGTTGTGAAACGACAAAGTGAAATAGTAGTCCACTTGATGTGTCATTCATGAGCTATGGATATCATCAATGATGGTGGGATTAAATTTGAAAAGAAAGTCAATCTATATTAATGTTTTGTCATGGTTTTAACTCGTATACATGCTTTGGAAACTACATCTTAAGCTATTGTTGATAATGACCTTGATAACGATCTTTGCAACTATTTCTTGTGGAGGGTTATTTTCTTGCCAGAGCCATAACATGGTGATGGCATCGCATTAACCAAGCAAAGAGGAGATTATTTATAATGGAAATAAAACTCAAACAAGGGGGTTTCCATTAAGCCATGTATATTTAACCCAAGGCAACCCATGTTAGAGTAGGAAGAAATATAAAGAATCAGCATGGTGTATCCATGACAATCTTCTCACTTTGTCTTAGGATAATGATCTATGTAACCATTTATTGCATATTTGGGGGGATCAAAGGTTTACTTTGGTGAGTTATGGATCTAGGGGGAAAAGGGAAGTGATGGCATTTATCTCTAGAGAATACTTACTTAGGAATGGGGTTTTTTCTCAGGCATTGAGACAATTTGTTCTTCTTATATTAAAATATTCCAGCACCACCCCAATGGAAAATCATGGTAAATATACATGGAAAATGATAGCATTTGACAGTCTACGACTACCTCAATATTGTGATTATATCATTAGTTTGCTTCTCGACTTTGCTTTGTGCATGTCAATATCGCAAGCATTATGGTTCCTTGGCGTTATATAGGAATGTTGCTTTCCTCCTTATGTTGGCATTTAGAAGATTGCTTTTTCTATTCCATCAATTACTTGCACAAGGGTGAGCCAAAATGTGGGTACAACATTTCAGGTAGTGCAGTTGAAGCTTTAAACAAGTCATTCTTTTAAACTCTCTTCCTTTTGCTAGAAATAGCAAAGTAAAAGTTGAAATATGTTATTGTAAACTCAAAGAAGTATTTCTTCATTTCTTTTAAAATAATTTGTTCCTCTACTCTCTCAGTGCATGAGTTACAATAGTATGCGAATAATTGAAAATACAATTGTGCACTAAGAAACCTTATTTTGAGTGAAAGTTGAATTGTAGTAACCTAGTTAGATATTCAAGTCAAGGATTAGGTTGTTGTGAGCTTCTGAGTTCGTATAAGAGAACCTATACCTTCATTAAAATTCTTAACTAGGTTTATTATATTAGCTAATCGTGTATTCTTGTTTATGATTTAGTGTCGAAAGAGTCATATTTAATTGAGAACCTTTTAACATAGACCTCTCCAAGAATCAAGATAGACTAAACTCGGAGATTGAGAAATGTACTTAAATAGGATATAATCTTTAGCAAATGGGTCTTTTTATGATTCCTTTACACTACAATATGACCAAAAAGGTTGGTTTATCACCTTGATGATAATATATGTATATCATGTAACCTTATTATTCATTATGAGATTTTTTTTAACCTGATATTTGGAATTTGAAAACCTGAATAAGAGGGAGTAACCCTCTATTTAGATCAAATATTACTATCACCAAGCTTGTATAATGTCACTCCAGAATCCCCTTACGATCTTGTGTATGTCGTGTCAATGGCATAGTCATTAATATCGCTAAGAAACCTAAGATTAGGTGAGAAGGTAGAACCTTATGTTTCATGGTAGAGTTGAATTTGAGGTAGTAGCATAAATCCCAGAGGCTACTAATGTGTGACCAATGAATTCTATGCCTAAGGTATTCCTCTCAAAATCAGTTATATTTCAAGCTTAGCAAGAAAGCATTATGTTAAGCAAAATTATTGCAAGATGAGACCAATTGGTCTACGCTAGTGTCTATCCTTAGTTAACAAGATTTCACTAAAATGCATGAAGAATTAAAACTAAAAGGAAGACATTTTCTTGATGAATATCTAACCCTTTCTAAGTAGACTTTGTCTAAGTAATATTCATACTACATTATGACCACGAAGGTCAAGAAGATATCATTTCGTGACAAGAGTCACTTAATGATTATATAGAGAATAGTCGCTCTCATGGGTTAGGGTTAAGACTCAAGTAAGTGGATGTAGCCAAGACCCATGTAGTTATGTGAAAGTAACTCGGGTGTTCGATTCAAAAATAACCAACAACCCCCAATGAGATATTCACTTAATGAATCTTCACTTTCTAAGGATGAAACCTATAACAAGGCTTAAATACTAAACATTCGAGACTGTAACAAGAAGAAGGTATCTTTAGCGTTAGACTAATATCTATTTGTAGTTATGTTTAAACATTTTTTCATTAAATAAGGAATGTGAGGGAAAAAGAGGTAATGAGTTAATGAGCACGTTAGGTGCTACAATTGCATGTTTCCCTAGACAATAAAAGGATAGAATTCTTGCTTCCTTTTTATAAATGGATTGTGATTTGAATTAATCCCTTGAAAATAAAAATTGTTTCCTTGCAAGTGACCAAACCCTTCTAGGGTTTTGTACATAGTTGAATACCACTCAGTAGAGGGTATTATGTAAAGGAAGTTTTCCTTATCATTCTATGACCAGTCAAGTCAAGTCAGCTAATCATATTGGCAAGAATATGCCAGGTAAAATGCTATGGGGGGAAAATACCTCTTCTAATTTGCTTATCTTGAACCAATGGCAGTTGCCAAGACCTGTTAGTTACACCAAGCAGTATAGGGGTTTGAGAAAGATCTAACATCTTATCAACTTGAATGAGTTATGTCTAGTAAGTTAAGTTATGTCAAGTCATAAGTTCTTTGTGATTGTTACTAGGTGGAATAGTTAGTTCTAGTATACCCTAGGCCAAGAAAGGTAATCCAAGTTGAGTAGGGTGGGTGAACAAATGACTTCACTCTTGGTAGTGATTGCATCAACGATATAAATACTATGGCCATAGTGAGTGCAGTTGTCTTTGCATGCACTTGTCGGTTCACTGTGACCCAAATAATTAGCTAGGCAGAGATTTCGTACATAGTTGGAAGGTATCCATAGTTGTACGACAGTATTAGTTAAGTAGGGACAACATCAAAGCTCTGATGGCAGAACTAAGAGGGTTCCCAACTAATCCCTTCGTTGTAGGGTAGGGCCACTTCTAGTTAGGAAGGTGTGTGAGGGACCGCTTAAGTTCATGGTTGGAGGTAAAGGACCTGGGTGATGCTCTCCCTTCTACATATGACATGTCGAGTCTTGGAAGACAGAAAGAATCTAGATGTGGGATCTCCGACCTTAATCCTATAAGTTATTTTTTTAGCTTAAATGGATGTAATCATTTAATTGAAATCCAAAGGTGATAGATGTTTGTTCTTTTCAGTTAGAAAAGATTATGTAAATTCTTTGTTATGTCTTTATGGTAATAGTTATGCAGGAGAATGTTCCATATTTACAGAAAAAAAAGTGTACCTCTTTTCAACTATGTTTTTAGTTATTTACTGTTTGGTGAATAATTCATGGTAACTATTTGTAAGAAGGTGTAGATTGTTACAACTACATTCATTTCATGAATCCATGGTATACCCAAGAGAAGATTATATGAAAGATCCTGGGGCATGACATGGATAGGATTTTGTAATGTAACCTTGCCAACTTTAATAGGTAATGTTATCACACCAAGTGGTTGTTTTCTAGCCACATTATCAAAACCATGAATAGACAAATCAGTTGGTTGAATTTTAGTCTTATCTACTCCAATTCTATCCAGAAGGTTCACACTGCAAAAATTAAGCCCTAAACCATTGTCAACAAGGGTACACCTAATCCCAACCTTCTTAATAATAACTAATATCATCAAAGCATCATTTTTATTTTTGTATTTCTAAAGGAGTTAATTCACTTTGATGAAAGACAATGTCCAAACTAGGTGAATTCATATTCTCAATCAAGGCTGCCACATAGTTTGGTTGCACACCAGGAGGGATGATAACTTTTTGCAAGGAATTTTGAAGCGTGGTATGGTAAACAGGTGATGTTTGAATGAGATCCCACAAGGATATCTTAGTAGGAGTGTTACAAATTTGTTGAACAAGATTAAATCCTTTATCACTACACAACGAGAAGTTAGGTGTGGGAGGTAGATACAATGGAATGGGAGCTAATTATTTTGCTTTGGTTGCTTATTATTCCTAGTATTATATGTGTGAGCTACAATGTGATAACATGGTTGCTTCGACACATGGTTACTAGTGAGTTGTCTTGCAAAGCTTAGGATATGGCCATGAGGTTTAGGAGATCCTATAATGTGAGGTAACTTAGGAGGTAACTTAGAAGGTCTAATAATTAGAGGATTTTTAGGAGGTCCAATAATCAAAGGATACCTAATAGTCACTTGTGTGTTCATAACCTCAATAGATTTGATTTCTTGTTGATGATTTTCTAATGAGAGGGGATCTAATGTGACCTTAGGATCTTAATCTAGGCAATCCATCTTACTATCTTTTGAAAAGAATGTATCAATTATGTCATCCTCTTGCACAACAATATCTTTCCAAGTAGGAGAGGTGGGTGGAGAGAAACAAACAAGATTCTCATGACACTCAATGATTGGATCTTCTAACACCAAGGTACCTTAGTCACAAGTAGGAGAGGTATCGGGAGAAGAACAACTAGGATTGTCAATGATTGCATCCTCTTACATAAAAAAATCCTCACAAATGGGAAATATACTGGGAGATGAATGAAGACTAGGCAAAGTGATATTAAGAAATGTGTCAATGATTTCATCTTCTTGCGCCATTATACCTTCCCTAGTGGTAGAAGTATTAGGAGAGGTACAAACAAGATTATCATGACACACAATGATTGGGTCTTCTAACACCAAGGTACCTTCTTCACAAGTAGGAGAGGTATCGAGAGAAGAACATTTATGAATGTCATGATTATCCATGATCGCATCCTCTTGCAGCAAAACATTCTCATAAATGGGAAAGATATTAGGAGAGTAACTAACATGCTTGTTACTAGTTTCATTTCATTTCCTTGGATTATGATCATAAGTAGGGAGATCACAATCATACAATCCATGTGATACTCTATGAAAACCATATGTTTGAAAATGCAACATGCCTCTACTTGCCTTATGAATTTTACAATGTGTTGCAACAACCTAGGTTTTTAATTTTTTTGCAAAATGAAATATAATTTATCCGAGTTATGCTATATTCTAGAAAATAAATGCAATGCACCTATAGATTTGACAATATTCAATACTGAAATGCAACAATTTTTCATATATTTACAACAAATGAGGGAAAATAACAACTTTACTTAGCATGCAATAACAATTTTCCAGAATTTCAAATCAGACAATTGCAAGCAAAAATAGGCTGATAAGATAGAGAAAGAAAGCTATGCAAAATTTTCCTGAGACACTTGTACAAGGACAGGGTTGCCCAAGGGTGACTGAGTCCTTGTTCAAGGTTCAAAAAACTAAAAGATTGAATTTTTATGTTAATTTTTAATGTTTCTTTCTTTGGTTGCAAACAGGTTGAATAGATGATATTTTTTAGATTTTGCTCAATTTAGGACGATGTAATGCAAAATGTAAGTGTGAAACAAAAGTGAAAATGTTTTTTCAAGTTTTGAATGCAATTTTTATATCTAAAATGCAATAATTGAATGAGTCTAAGATGCAAAATTTTTAAAATGATAGTTTGATGCAAAATTTTAAAAATAATAGTTTGATGCAAAATTGAAAAAAAAACAATACAATTTTTTTCACTTTTTAGGCTTAAATGAAAGATGCAATGCAATGAAAAAATTTAAATTTTAACCACCTAATGAATGTAAATCAGATCTAAAGATGACTGAAACAAATTCTAATGAAAGCTATGATGCAAGATGAATGCAATTTTTTTTTGAATTTTTGAGACTTTTAGACTGCAAAAATGAAACCCTAAATGAGAAATGCAAAACAATGTCATGCAAATCTAGACCTAGATCTAGGGTTTGAAAGACTACCAAATCAAAAGGTATGATGTCAAACATCAGGCTCACCAAAACAAAACATAAAAATGTGGTTCTCCTTAATTTTAATACTCATGACCTAGGGTACATGTTACACCTCGTGTGTTATTTCCTATTTACTATTACCTTGTTTGGTAAATTATTTTAATATATGTAAATGTGTTTTATATATGAATCTTGATGGAAATATGATGAATGAATGTTTGATTCAATTTAATGTTTTATAAAAAAAATTATATATGAAATATATGTGATGCATATGAGAATGTATTGTTATTGACTAACAACGGTTATGATGTACTAAGCTAAATGCAGGAACAAGTTCAAACCTCCAGAAAAGAGGGGAAGTATCACTTAGGAGAAGAACTTGGTATGGTAACCCTTAATTTAGCCCAATTGAGCATTCACACACTCATTCCCTAGTCGGTCTTAGTTGAGTCAAGTCAGTCCGAGTAAATGGTAAGTGATTTTTAGTTTTGGTTGTGAATGTTTATATTGGTTTGCAATCTTGTTTATGAATGTTTGGATTGAGGGATGTGATTAAGTCTTGATGTTGACTGACAGTCCTTCCTTGTGTGTTTATTTTTATATCAATGAGATATATACATAAAATATATATAAATGTATATATGTATGTGTCTACGATAAACTCATACATGTGAGTGAATACGTACATGAATATACATAGGTAGACATATATATGCATGCTCATGGATGGATTACGAACATGCATGGGAATATTGATTGGACTAAGGTGACATATATATATATATATGTGTGTGTGTGTGTGTGTGTGTGTACACTTTGTGTATATATGTCGATCAAAGGATATGAAAGTATGAGTGTTTTTATAAAAGTATTAAAATATTATTAAGTATATATACTATATATATTAATATGTATGTATAAAATAATATAGCCACATATATATTAATATATATTTATATATAATAGTGTATATATGTATATGTAATGTTATTCGATATATGTTTATATATATTTGTTTAAATTGTTAATTAATGTATTTGATAATTATGAGTAATGAGTATATATATATATATTATTATTATATAAATGATAATCATTTGAGGTATTTAGAAGCACAATACATAACATTGAAGTTGATAATAGTAAAGCGCTTTAAATGAAACATAGGTGCACATAGCATTGCCTTGTTAATGCATTTAATAATATAAACCTACGCATAAAACAAACATATGACCAAGTCAACTAAGCCTATGAGTCACACATGAAATAGTAAGTGTTGAGCACATGTTGCAAAAGTAAGTAAATGCATATTTTAACAATGGAGAAATAGTCTTTAGCCATGCTATCTTAAAGGGTGCCAGTTTATGAATATGTGGATACAATGTTGAAGTATATGAAATATGTAAGAAGTTTGTTTACTACACTTAAGTCTGGAAAAGTAATATCTTAGCCATGAAACTCAGTCAATGTAAAATTGGTAGAAATATAAGAAGGAATTTGATTTGCAAACCAAATAGGAAACTTGCTAAAAAGCTTGTTGTTCATTTGACTCAATAAAAGAGTCTTGTTGTCCCTTGAAACAAGTCAACTCATCTATTTTAAAGGTGAGGACTGTTATGTTTTGCGAACCTGTAAGTTAGTTTGATGAGTCATTGCATGGGAATAGAAAGGTGATAGAAATATTAGCTTGTTTGTAGCCTTTGGTTGCTCACATTTTAGTATGTATAGAGGTGCTCATTCTACCATTTTCTACACTTTTCAATCTGATTACCTTGTTGTTATTTTGATGTATTTTATGTGCAAAGTGAGTTGAGAGCTTGAGATTAGTGAGTTGTTTATTAATTTGCACTGGTATTGCTAAGAGATTTGGTGAGAGGCTAGAAGTGGGATTTGGGTTGTTCTTAGAGGAAGTTTCAAGCGAGCTTGAGAAATTAAGCTAGGAGGGAAGAATAATCAATTGGATCTTTATACAGGCATGATGATTTCTACTCGTTTGATATTATGTTGGAAAGATTATTTATTCAAGTTGCCATGTTTGTAAAGAATGTCTTTTATGTGTGTTATGATGCTTGGATATGCTTGCATGTCTCTTGTTTGTTTCTTGTATTTGTGAAACCTTTCTTTTTGGTTTATACTTATATAGATACTTATACTATATTGGATTTTATACGATTGTATACTATTTGTACTATACGTAGTATAACAATACTCTAGGTGTGTAGCATAAGATAGAGTTGTTTTGAGATACTTAGTAGAAATTTCATTTAAATGTGAGTTAATGGGAAGGTTATTCTTGGGGTTAGGATAATCCATGGGAAAGGGGATAAACTTAGAATAGAATACTAATGGTCAAATACAAATCAAACAATTATTATGGTGAAATAGATGACCCTCACTCAAAGTATTGGGTGATGAATCTTTGGACAAAGTAGTGTAAGTAGCCACTATTACACTATTAGTTCATTGTGATCCAATTTACATTCTAAGCTGGGAATATCATGCATGTAGTTGTAGCCACATTATGGTAGCTCTAGATATGTATAACACATCACTATGCTCAAGAAAGGCTATATGAGGGATGAGGTTACCAAACTGATCTCTTCATCAAAGGGAGGGCCATCTTACCAAGTTTGGTAGATGTGTGAGGGACTGTAGTAAGTCCATGGTTGGAGGAAAAGTGTTTGGTTGATGCTTCTCCTCATGCAATTGGTGGCCAAGATTTTCGAGAAGGACATTCTGGACCATTTGTATTTCTAGTTCATGTAAGCTTGTTGAAACTATGTATGTAATCACGTGTCCATCTATATGGAAATTGTAAATGTGAAATGTTATCTTGAATATATATGTAAAGTTAAATCATACTTATATTGATGAAATGATTCTTTGATTATGCAATGGAAAAGTTTGGAAAGGTTATGTTTCAAATGGGGTATTTATTATTGAATAGAAAAGAATTTTTTTATTGCTCATAATGTTAGATGCATAAAATATTTGTTAGAATCCAAGATCACCTGCATGCAATAACCTGTTACATGCAAAAGACATTCAGAACAAAACAAGATCTGTAAACCTCAAAGTGTAAAATGCATTATCAGAATCTCAATTATTACAAAGAGATCAATCCTTATGAAGGAGATCAAGAAACCCTAAAAGGGAAACCCTAAATGAAACCCTAGTGTGCACACTTAATAATTAATCAATTATTAATGTGCCTAAGTTTAGCTTAAGCAACTAGAGGAATAAATGACTTAATTAATTAACCAGTATGATATAATTAATTAAGCATATAAATTATTACTCTAACACCCCCCCTTAAGATGAACTTAGGAAGAAGCTAAAACACTAGAATAAGATGCATGCAAGAAAAGATGGGTCCCGGCAACTAGGCCTGATCAGGTACCCATTTACAAATGCAAGAAAGAGGTAGAGGAGGAAACCCCAGTGGGACAAAACCCCCCTACAATGATATGACATGCTGCAAAGAAGCACTGGAAGAACACTGTAGAGTAACACTGGAACCGCAATCTGGCAAGCAAGGAAAGATACTTCTGTCTACAAGAAACCATATCAGAATCATAATGATGCAACAGCAAACCCGATGCCACAGAACACTCGAAAACTCCAAACGGGAACAACGCTAGAATCTATGAAGCAACAGTTGATTATTAAATGATGTATCACTGAAAATGAAGTGCAAAGATGCAAGATGCACTCTCCCAACTGCCAAAATATCCAGGTAATCTCCAAAACACCCATCGGGCCAAATCTAGAATATCAAAAAACCTAGGATAGATACAGAAAAAGTACATGGATAGCAACATAAAGCTCCTCAATACCTTTCCAACGCCGCAAAAATAGCGAAAATCAGAGATCGTGGCAAAAAGTTATGAGCTCGGAAGCATAAAAAGTACATCTAACTTCAAACAGCAATAAATGTAGTAAAATAGGAAAATACAGTAAAATAAACTACACCATAGGATAGTTCTCGGAACCAACTTTCCGGCGATATCTCGTTTGCCTGATTTTGATACCGTACGCCCAAGTTATGCCAAAAACAAAAAAAATGCTCTTTTAGGGCAAACTAGGGTTAGGAGGGGCAAGGAGGGGCCGTACGGACGCTGATGTCATGCTGACGTCAGCGGTTCACAGGCATAAATTTGATGGCCTGCAGCCCGTCGTTGCAAAAAATCGGTCCCCTGCGAAAAAATTTCGGCTCTTGGTCGCCATATGACCGTGGGCAGGGGCTGCAGTGGGCCAGGGGCCGAGCGCGAGCTCCCGGTCCCCCATATGATCCTAGCGGGGCTGTTTGGGCCCGCGGGGGCTGAAGCCTGGCGGCAGTGCTGCATGGGGAGCCACAGGCGGTGGTGGCTGTTGGGTGGCCGCCTGGTGGCCGCTCGGTGGCGGGTCTGCTCTAAATTGTGAGCGTCGGCCCGATTCCCAAAAAACTCCATTTTTAAATTTTTTTTTGAAGTTTGTGCCTTGTGAAGCATGCCGGGGAGGTCGTACGGCCTCTCTGGCAAAATTTTTTTGCCTCAGAAACCAACTGCTCGAAAATGGACGATTTGACAGGCGTTTCTAGGGTTTTCGGGCGCTGCGAACGCGATGGTGACGTTCGTTTGAGCCCATACTGTGCAAAAAAATTGGCTACCCCCAGATCTTGCAGAAAAGATGCCTGTGGAAACCCTTGCACTTGAAACTCACAGAGAGGCCATATCTTCAAATCACGAATAGGCAGCGGCAGGTCTAGAGCTCTGATACCATGTTAGAATCCAAGATCACCTGCATGCAAATGGATACCTGTCACATGCAAAAGACATTCAAACCAGAGAAGATCTGTAAACCTCAAAGTGTAAAATGCATTATCAGAATCTCAATTATTACAAAGAGATCAATCCTTATGAAGGAGATCAAGAAACCCTAAAAGGGAAACCCTAAATGAAACCCTAGTGTGCACACTTAATAATTAATCAATTATTAATGTGCCTAAGTTTAGCTTAAGCAACTAGAGGAATAAGTGACTTAATTAATTAACCAGTATGATATAATTAATTAAGCATATAAATTATTACTCTAACAATATTGACTTGTAGGTAAAACATAGTAAAATTTCTGGGTAGAACATTGGGCATGTTACAGTACATTCCATCATTTCTAGGATTTCATTAGGATGCAAATCAACAAGGTGCATAGATTGAATTTCAACCTCCAAGGTGAGTTAATCAGACTTGGATTTGCATCTTTTTGAGTCTTAGGAATGATTAAAATATTTTGGAATAATTTCCCTAATTAGACTACGTGACCTAATATGTAAATTGCAAGATCCCGACAACTGATAAACAAATCTGGAAGGTATAGATGATTGTGTAATTACCCAAAAAAATTGGTTTGGTTGTGCCTACAAGGACTAGGTTTCCCATTGGCAACTAAGTCTTTGTAAGGGGTTCCTACTCAATTTTCGTGGTCCTCTAGTGTTAGATCTAAGATCCTATTTTCTGACTATCCCACTGTCAAAATATCATAACTAAATTCTATAGGTGAGTTTTTTTGTCTTGAAAAGGTTGATGACAACAAATGCAACAATGCAAAATGAATCTTCAAGCTCTCTTCAATCCTTCTTGAAACTGTAACTTGCACATTCATAAAGAGGGAAAATGTTGTGCCATATAGGGGCTTGCCTTAGTCAAACCCCAGGTAAGTGTTCCCACTTCCATAATGAAAAAAATATCAATGATAAAAAATTAATGAAAAGGAAGAAAATGATGAATGAACAAAATGCTGCAACTCACCACCCTTTAATGGCTTCCTTGAAGGACCGAAGTCATACACATCTCTTCAAGGATTTGGATATTTCTTGATAGATTTTCTTAAATGTTGGAATGCTTGGAGATCTACAACGATGCTAGCCTTCACAAGACAATATGAACACACATAAACCTTGACATGATGTTGGATCTTGAATTGTTGCTATAAATGATTGATAATGTTTCTCTTGAATGCTCTTGACAATAATGCTTTATCATAAGTTCCTCTCCAAATTGTGTTCTAGCTTCAGATGATCAAAAGACTAGGTATTTATAGGCGTTTATCTAATTTCCTAAAAATTAGATTCCAAAATTTGACACTTCGTATTTAAATTTTATATGTTAAAATACTGCCAACAATATATTTGAATTTGGGTCTTGGGTAAGAAGAGGGACCTAGTCACCCATGGGCGAATGGATCTTAGCCCAAATTTCTAGGACACTCAAAGTTGGGGATAATTTAATGATTAATGCATTTGTTTAATACTTTTCCTTCTTTAGAAAATGGTAAAAATTAGGCTTTGGAATGCATAATTTGGAAAATTAGAAGCTTAATTAAGTCCAAAAAATTAGGGGGCCAAAACATAATGTGAAATTGTAAGTGTATACAATTTTCTACACTACAGAAGGAATTAGGGAGAATTAAATAATTACTTGTATTTCTTTAATTTTTGGAGGATAGATTTATGAAGAGTGAACTTAATTAAATAAATATTGAATTAATTTAATTCAGATTAAAATATAGAGGAAAGAGAGATAAATGATAAATGGATTAAATAAAAAATATATACTTATTTTTAATCAATGTTAGGAATGTATTTGAAAAGGTTAATTAAATAATTAGTTTTATTTTATTAACACTAGAAGAGAATAAAAGTAGTTGTGGTTAGGATATGGACCATTTTAGGTGTCTACATTTTTTCCTTCTTGAGATAATTGTGACTAGATGAAGCACTATAATTTCAAAGAAGAAAAAACATGATGGATTTAGGAGAGATAAGACTAGTGGCAAGATGCCTTAGTTGTTTGGAGGATGGGAGTGACAAAGAGGAAGGGGTGGATTTAAAATGTACCCTTGAGATGATAATCATGTTCAAAGAACCTAGGTGTTCTCTTAAAATGGATGAAAGACTTGGAGGATAAAAGATAGAAGGAGATGAAAGGATGGAGGGTAGGAAGACGCAAATAGATGGGGGTAATATAGGAATTCTAATTCAATTTGAGAAAATAATATTTGATATAACACTTGATTTTATGTACCAAGGTATACGAATCAAGGTGATGATGTACCAAGTGCATAAAGTAATAGCTAAAAAGCAAAGGGTGCATGCAAGTAGATGTCATAAGGTACCATGATATGAAATACCATGATGTTATTATGGTGATATGCACAAGAACCATGAAAAATATGAACAGATGATTACACGCATGCAAGTAAACATGCAGAATGATAAAAGGAAAAACAAGATGTCGCCCCTAGTCAAATTGAAAATTGATTTTGATTGATGATGATAATATAATTTTTATGATGAGAAAAATACAAGGATTAAGAATTATATATCTTGATGATAATAGTTTGAGGAAAACTGATGAAGGTTTATAATGAATCTTGAAATAAAATTGAAGAATGCTCTAGATATCTGGCTTGATTTACAAAAATTGAGAGTGTTTGCATTTGGATGGACTACTATGGTACTATGAGGTATTAGAGGCTTGGACCAAGTATAGAGAGAAATGATGTAATGATGGAAGGATTTCTTAGATAAGGGGAGGGATAGATTGATAAATGAGGGATTAGGGTTAGATGGATGGGTTTTGTGATGTAATAGAGTGCTTGGGAATGGATGTGTGGAGGATGTGATCACCACAGGTTGTGTTGAATAATAATAATAATATACCTCATTTTAGATGCATTATGGAAGATATGTTGAAACCATTAAGGGAAACTTTACCAATATACATGCTAGATAGAATGGCAAGGTTTGTATGCTAGAGATAATAGATTGATCTTTCAAGGAAGTTGAGGATTCATGGAAATCTACAAGAGGTATGAATGGTAGAGAAAGTAAGTGTGAAGCATATTTTTCCTTAGTCTTTTGATTTTCAATTTTATGCTTTTTGACTTCGAGATAATCCACGCACAAAAGAAAGTTTGGTTTTGAAAGGTGCGCAATGCACCATGTGGTGGTTGCACGAGTTTTATTCATAGCTTTCCTTTCGGGAGAAATTTGGGCCACGTGTCAGCTTAGTGGAGAGTTTCTCAAGAATAATTTTCACAAATCTGAGAATACTTGCCCGCTCGACATTTCATCTCTTCATTGCAAAGAAGCTATGCTTTAAAGAATTTTCTCTTTGGAGTTTGTCAAAGCATACTTTTCTTTGGTTTTTAGGAGGAGGATTTGATTCGGTGCCACGAAACCACATGATTGGTCAACAAGACTTTTTTCTAGGCTGTTTTCTAGGATCTGAGCGTTTATGGAGGGCAATCTTGCTATTTGAATATTTGAGAGATATTAATGCAACAATTGAGAGTTGATGAGTGAATATTGTCGTGACCTAATTAAAATATCTATGATCAGATTGTGAGCTATCAAATGTAGACATCTCGTAGTAATTACTTCTGGGTTGAGGCGACGTTTCTCTCTCCTTTCTACTATAAATTTGAGTTGCAAACAAAAGAAAAGGGTTTCTGAAGTTTTCCCTCTTGGAAAGAAATTCCTTAGTTTTCCATAGTTATAGGAAGTATTTTCATTAAAGTTTGTAAAAAACTGCACTCTAGCATGTTATATTTGTTTTAACTCAAACTATTGTCAAATTGGAATTTGACCTTTGTTTTAAAGTTCATTTAATATTTAAGTACAAACTATTTGGGAGAAATATTTGAAACTATGCATGATACAGCCTCTATCAATGTTTCCTTCTTTATATCTTCATTCAGAATAGAACACTTTGTCTAGCTTAATTCAAATAGTTTAATTATTTGATTTCCATGTTGTAAGCTTATATGATAAAATGATAGCCTATAAAAATTAGATTATGTCATTGGAATTCTCTTTTTTCTTTACAAGTTATTGTTTCTTTGTGTTATGTTGTATTAAGAGGAAGAGTTTATGTGGCTTTTGAATGTTTTTTGTTAACTCTTGGAACTTTTATGCTTGATCGGACCTTAACGAACACTTCCTGCAGGTAGATTTTAATGACTGCACTATGCTTGTATCTAGCCTCTGTTGTTCATTCTCTTCCCAACAATGAAGGGTTGTGGCGTTCTATTTCTATTATATCATTCATAGAAAGGAATTCATATTTTGAAATGTTGTAAAAGCGTTGGTGCATCACCACTTTTTATGTTTTGTGTTTACATTTCTTTCTACCCTTTTCCCAAACTCAGAGAAGAGCCAACTTTCTATAAAAATCTTGGAGGTATTCAGTGAGGTGCAAATTGGTCCCCCACTCGCTGAATTTCCCATAAGGTTGTTAGAAAGGTGCAAGCTTTGATGATCAACAATTCTTTTTCTGGCATGCCCGATGGAACCCAAGTTTTTTGAACATCTGATTAGAAGTCCAAAATATTTCTTAAATCAGGCCAAGGAAAGAAACTAGAATTTTCATGCCTAGAGTCCAAACAAGATCATCTTCAAAGGGCCATTTCCAGTATTCCCAGTTACCCTCTTCGGTACCTAGGAGAAGAAGACTTACAGGTTTTGTATCACTTGTAAGAAGCAATAGAGTGAGGAGTAAGAGCCCAAAATCTAGAGCTTTATCTACTCTGTCTGGAGGCCGAAGTTTCCAAATAAGAATACTAGTTTACCCAATTCATAGGAATATTTTCTCCATGGCTCATGTACCCCCCTGCTCCTATAAATTTTGTAACCTAGGATAGTGGTAGTCCGCTACAACCGCTTGCTCCCCTAGATGTTTGGTCTGCCATACCTGCTAATGCCCTCAAGGCTATTCCAAAATTCTCCGGGGAGGACTTCAAAACCCCTTCTGAACACCTCCAAGATATAGCAGAGGTATGTAGGGTGCACAACATAGCAAAGGAAAACATTTCTCTAAGATTGTTGGTGGACTCTTTCAAAGGGAATTCTCAAGATTGGTATCGATCTTTGAATTTCGGTTCTATCAACTCATGGGATCAACTCGGAAAAAGGTTGTTCGAGCGCTTTTTGGAGAAAGGAGATCACTCTTCACTGTTACATCAATTAATCACCATCAAAAGATCTCCACAAGAAGCCACGAGTGACTTCAATACTAGGTTTCACAAAACCTGGTAGAGGATCCCTGTGACTACCTGACCTCAAGCTGCAATGGCGTTTATGTTCTACCTGAAGGCTTTCAATTCAAATATTATGGTGATGATAATCTCTATGGGAGGAGATATCTTACTCGATGCATACGAGTTGTCTATATGTGCAAAGAATAGTTTAATTGATGTGGGGAAGCTTCCACCATGACCTCTGATGTCGATATTCATAGAAATTTTGGGTGGGCCTCGAGAGGAAGCAAATCTGAGCACTTCTGTGATGCAAGTGACGGTTTCAGGTCCACCACAATCCATGTATGTGTACCCCACCACGTAGCCAAGCATGTCGAGTTATTCTGCTAAAGTGGTGAACATCAACGATATGAAGAGTCTCATGCGGTCCTTTGCTAATGAGTTAGTTCTCATCAATCGACAACAAGTGACCCCTCTAAAGTAATCCACCTAGACCTATCAGGCAGGAAGGCCATCATATCAATAGAACACATACCAAAGACCCTCGAGTTGGGGAGGTCAACAAGCGTCATCCATAAACTAGATAGTTTTGGTCACCATACCATTGCAGACAGTCAAGGACAACTAAAGCAAAGAATTAATCCCAGGCTAGAACAACTTGGTGGAAGATGAAAATGAATGGTGCTTCCCATGCAACGAAATTCATATGCCCTAAAATTTCCCAAGGGGAAATATGAAACAAAAGACAATGGAGCAAAGAAACAAAGGCACACTTCCAAATGTGGAAGGATATGAGTCCTCTGAAATGGAAAATGCTCATTTTAGGGTGTAAATACAAGGAATGTCCTTAGAGAAAGAGTTGGATATTGCGCCTGATCAAGCGTTATTTTCATGGATGGAGGAAGAGGATGTGGTATTCACAAATGAAGCTCCGATGACTAGTGCTCCAGAGGTGCAGTTGGATTACAACATGAGATCCAAGAGAAGGCTCACAGGGGAGTATGTGCAACAAGTTATGCCTCATCCTCAACCACACCAACCACTGCTATAGGAAAAAAACTCCATAACCGACTGACTGACCAACTTAGTAGCAACGAACTCCACCATTGCCCATGAAAGAGTTGGATAAGATGCCAAACCTCTTGACGATGGATCGTTTTCCTCCAAAGCCGAGGGAGATTCTACCATTTAAGCCCAAGGTTCAACCAGTCAGAGCGCTCAACGTGGTGGAGCAGCTGAAGAAGGCACTTGCCAACATGTCCCGATGGGATGTTATATCCATATTTGAACAAAATACATTGCTTCAAGAAGCATTGAAAAAAGTCGAACTAGGACTATAGATGGATGCAACTCCACTATGTGACCAAAGTAAAGATAAAGGACCCGCGTTGAACCCTCAAGCTCTGAAAGATGCAACTTATACAAATGACATGGGCAATGAAAAAGAGAAAGAGGAAAGCAATCTGAAGCCCACACCTTTCTTTTTAACATTGATTGTGGGAGATAAACTTTTGCACAATAATATGATTGATTCGGGAGCCAATACAATGTTCATGCCAAAGCAAGTGGTCAATGCCTTGATGCTTAAGTATGAGCCCATTAAGAAGGGAATCATGCAATTGGATGGAAAGAAGGTATCAACCATTGGTCGAATAAAAGATCTATCTTTAACCCTCTTTTTGTGCCCGAGCTAGATAGTCTCACAAGAAGTAGTGGTGATAGACATTCCCCCGATCTTTGGGATGTGTATTTCTAGAGATTTCACTACAAAGCTTGGTAGGTACTTGGCACTCGACTGGTCCCATCTAATATTGAGAACCAAGCATGGGGTGAAGATAAAGATCATGTATAAATCTTTGCACCCTAAAAATATTGCAGACAATGCAGTCTTATGTTTTGAAGCAACACATACCTACTTCTCAAAAGAGGAGGGATATTGTGTAGAGATGTTGGAGGATGAAGAAGACACAAGTGATCAGACCCCCAAAGAGGAGATCCTCCTTAACTAGTTCATCGAATCTGACCCGTTTGATCATTTTCATTCCACGGGACTGGGCATGTACGTGATCTTCGATGATGATTTGATCTACCTAAAACTGATGAAGAATCAAGAGAAATATGATGATCTGATAGATAACCGTCTATGGACCTTATACTTTGATGGTGCCAAATGCAAGGCCAATTCTGGAGTAGGAGTCTGATTATTGTCCCTGATAGGATTAGAGACCCTCAAGGCCTATCATTTTCAATTCTCATGCTCTAATAATGACGTGGAATATGAAGCCTTGATCCATGGTTTGATTCTTGTCAAGCGAATGGGCGTAAAGAGGTTGCAGCCATTCAAAGATTTTGAGTTGATTGTGAGCTAGGTCTATGGGCAAGCAATTGGTAAAAATACAAGAATGAAGTTTTATAGACATCAGATATGGGATTTGATTGAGGGATTTGAATCTTTTAATGTGCAAGTCATTCCCCGATTCCAAAACAGTGCAGCTGATTGGATGACATCAATCGGGTCATAGTTTGAACCAATTCTTGATTTGACAACAAAATAGAATGTAGTACAGATCATCATCCGACTATCAATCCCTGACAATGATTAGAACTGGCAAGTGTTTGAAGATGACACTCAAATTGCCACCTTCACCCAAAAGTCAGAAGGAGTTTCTAACTATTCACAACCAGGAGTCCAATCTCATGAAGAGTGGGTTCTCTGGTTAAAAGGGATTAAGCTCTCTCAAGGCTTAATCTCCCTCAAAAATCTCTTTGATTGTGAAGATGTAAGGAATGAAGAAAAAAGGTTCACCATAGACGAACAGGATTATGAAGAGCTAGATGTCGAAAATGACAGAAAGCTAAAAGTTGGAAGGAATGTTCCATGGGAAGATAAGGAAAGGCTTAGGGATTTGTGTTCTAGATACAACATAGTTATAGCTTGGAGCTATGATGATCTTAGAGGATATGATCCTAGCATAATTAAACATACCATTGACTTGGTGGAAGGATCAAAGCCAGTCCGACAGAAGCAAAGGCCTATCAATTCGAAGGTCAAGGCGTTGATGGCGTAGGAGCTCACCAAATTGATTGAGTCCCAAATCATTTACCTAATTAAGCACTCCACCTGGGTGTCTAATCTGGTACCGATTCAGAGAAAAATGGTAACATTAGGCTTTGTGTTGATTTTTGAGATCTCAATAGAGCTTTGCTAAAAGACCACTACACTTTGTCATCAATGGAGCAGATCCTGCAGACCATGGTAGGATCAGAGATGTTTTCATTGCTTGATGGTTTCTCAAGGTACAACTAGGTATATATCAAGGAAGGTGACCAACATAAAACAAGTGGGGAACATTTGCATAAGCAAAAATTCCCTTCAGACTCTCAAATCCTGGCGTAACCTTTCAGCGAGCAATTGACATTAGGATCGATTAATTTGATCATTCTAATTTATCTGGATGACTTGACAGTATTTTCAAAGTCAAAGGTTGATCATTTTGATCATCTAGAACAGGTTTTCCAGAAGTGTCAACAGTTTGAGATTTCTTTAAATCCCAAAAAATGTCAATAGATCCAGAACTTTTCTAAATATTTCTTGCTCTATGTATACAATGGCCAACGTAGCATAGCTTTTGTGCTCACTTAGAAGGATGAAGAGAATAACGAGGAGCATCCTATTGTGTTTCACTCAATAACCCTTAAGGGTTATGAAACTAGGTATAACTTTTGTAGAAAAGCAAGATTTTTCCATTGTTAAAAGCCTTAAAAAGTTTTGACACCTGGTGTCGGCCAATAGAATTACCATCCTGGTTGCTCATCCTAGTGTACAAGAACATATTACCGAAGGAGAGATAATCGAGAAGAGGGTCAATTTGATCACCAAGACTCTAGAGTATGATGTGGATATCAAACCAACTAAGCTAGTTTGGGGAAGAGGTCTCTGTGAGTACCTTGCACAAGAATCGAGTTCCAAATTTGAGAAGGAGATCGATCAAGTCTACTCAAATCAGTTTGAGTCTGACGAGTCTTGGGTGGCAGATCGAATATGATATATGCAAAAGGGGCACTACCCGACGAACCTTCCATTCCATAAAATGCAGTACTACCGACTGCAAGGCACTAGGTATGTATTAATTGAAGGAACCTTATTTAAGAGAAATTATGATGGTGTCTTGCTTTGATGTTTAGATAAGCCACATGTAGAGAGGGTTCTTAAGGAATTCCATAATAGTCCTGAGGGTGGACACTTGTCCGCCAAGACTACCACCTTGAAAATAATGTGAGTGGGATATTATTGGCCCTCAATGTTTTATGAAGTGCACCATCTGGTGCAAAAATGTACTCAGTGCCAATTCTTTGTTGGCAAAAGAAAAAATTTCACCTTGCCCTTAAGTCCAATTGTAATCGAAGAACCTTTTACTCAATGGGGTTTGGATTTTTTCAGAATGAGAAATCCTATCTCCAGTGCTGGTCACAAATGGATCATCACGATGACCGATTACTTTACAAGGTGGATAGAGGCCATTGCCCTAAAAAATTCTACAAAGGGCAAAATTGACAATTTTCTCGAAGAGTTGGTGACCAGATTTGGTTCACCAAAAATCGTCATATCCGATAACGCTCGGGCCTTTGTAGGTTCGTAAATATCGGTTTTTGCTATAAAAAATGGGATTTATCTCAAGAACTCATCAAAATCCTATCCACAAGGAAATGAGCTAGTAGAGTCAACTAATAAAAACCTAATTAGGTTAATCAAGCACATTAGGTCTGAGCGACAAAGGGATTGGCATAAGCACTTGTAGGCTACTCTGTGGGCGGACCAAATTACACCAAAGTAGATCCTGAAGGCATCTCCCTATGAATTAGTATATGGGAAAGAGGTAGTTTTACCTATTTCCATGGAACTCCCCGCTTTACAACTACTGAAAGCCCTAGAAATAGAGGAAAGCGGTAGAATGGAAGTATGGTTGGCAAATCTCCTCAAAATTGAGGAAGACAGAGAAAAGGCCTTTGGAGCCATGATTGGTCGCCAATAGATGGTCAAGCAGTGGTTCGACAAGAAGAATTTTGACCCAGATTTCAAGGAAGGAAGCCTAGTGCTAAAGTACGATGAGCGCACTACAAAACTAGGGTAGCATACCAAATTTGAAGTGCTATGGAAGGGACCCTTCTGAATTAGCGCGTACAAAGAAAAGAATGTGTACAAACTTGAAGATATAGAAGGCAATGCTTTAGATATATCGATGAATGGTACTTATCTAAAATTATTCCATTAAAGTACGTTGTTCTTTAAATTTTTTTACAGTTTGTACCATATGTAAATTTTTTGTAAATACGTTTTAGTTTTAGTTTTAAAGAATAAGCCATGAGTGAAACACTGAAGAAGTAGAAAAGTACTATATTATATACTCATCAAAATTTACAAGTGTAATACAACCCGAGGCTCTCTCTCGAAAAACCCCAAAAGAATCCTAGAATAAAAAGAAGCAAAATGGAGGTAAAGTACAAAAAATGAAAAGATTAGGCTTCCAACCATAGTTACACGAGCAAGCTGCTCGTAGTCAATTTTTTTTCTTCTTCTTTTTTTTCTTTGACAAGGAAACAGGGGACACAACAACACACAACGCACAAACCTCAGCTTCCTGTCTCTGTGATTGTATGATAGAAACTCAAAATGCTTCTTAAAGTCTAGCCTAGGAACACGTTCTATGCCATACTCCCACAGGAAATAAGTGGCCACAGGAAGAGATAGTGAGCGGTGACCTTCAAGGTCCATAGTGTAGAAGTCAATTAGAAAGGGTAACTAGGGCACGTCCATTCTATAATCAACGTGCCTGTGGAGATCCATTGCACTTGGAATGACAACACTCAGGATAGCAACTTGCAAAATTTTGCCAAGGCCTTCTGATACATAGGCATCAAACATTCGGCAGCACAGGTCAACAATCATGGGTTTGGAAATGTTCAGGTCCAAGAGGGAGGCCACAAAGTGAGATACAATGTTGCAGTTTCTTCTCATTTGGTTCTTGTCCTCGATAAAGTCCTGGTCGATGACCCATTGGAATGCAATTACCCCAAGATGGTCACACCTCTTCACTAGGCACTTAATTCTATCAGTAGTGATCTCCCCCATGAAGGCGTATTGCAGCCTTTGTGGAAGCAGATGAATAGGAGTGCCTAGGCCAATAGACATAGCTAAAAGCAGCAGAGTGAAGGGAAAAATAGAGATAACAAAAAATCTTGCTAAACTTAAAAAGCTATATTTTTGAATGAATATTGCATTAAGGTGGTATAACTATTTATAGAAAAGAGGTGCCAACAAACCCAATCATTGGAAAGTCTATTTTTGGTCAGACAATAATGGGAAAAATATCAAACCAACTAAAGGACAAGGGATAAATTATACGTAGAATCTGACATAAGGTCCTTAAAAAAAAATTTGGGCATTGAGAGTAAATGCTCACATAAGTTGATCATCAACATGTGTCCTTTGCCATCATCAACACCAACTAGCTCACTTATGTGAAAAGACATGGATTAAAGCACTAAAATCTAACAAATTAAATGAGCGTGTCTTTTCAAAGGTACCTTGCATCACCTAATCAAAATTTTCATAACTAAAAGCATGCTCCCCAAGGCAACAATCTTATTTGTGAAGAGAGGTGGTGGAGAGAATGTACTAATTCCATTCTTGTAGAGTTTTTGGCATTCTCGAGGGATACAAATCTCAAATCTACATGTATATCCTTATTGGCAGCATTTAATGGACCAACAGTAATGACTTAGCCTTAATTGTATGTACGTGGTAAGGGAATTAACTGCACCAAAAGGTAGATTTTTCTAAAGTAGGAAAAGGCAAGTGGTCGTTTTGAGTAAAGAAACTCTCTGCAACTTCTTGAAGTAGCCATGGTGGAGCCATCAACGTCTAGTAGAAAGGTTGGAGCCCCATCTAGAAAGCTTGATTTTGCCGATATCTTTGGGTATAATTCATTTGCCAACGCCTTAGTTCCTGAGGAGCAACTGTTTTAATTTTATAAAAGGGTACAAGTAGATAAAAGTGTTGCCAGAGAGGCAATACGAGATGTTGCTGATAATATGTTTGATCCAAAATTGTCAGTTAACCCTAAGAACCTAAGGTAGGGGCAATTTCAAAGGATGTTAGAGCATGGTGTATTTGAGGGTTTTGCCTCTTGGCTCTGGAATTGTGGTTTGCCACAGTTCATGTTGTTTGTCATACACCCATGCCCAAAGTTAGTGGATGCATGTGCCAAAAGATTTAACAAAGAGATGGGAGCCATTGTATGCAACAGGATCAAGGTCACGATCTCTACCGAAGCCATACAAGATATACTCTGTATCCCTACCAACTGGGGTGCCAAGCAATTTGTTGAGGAAAATATGGAAATTTTCTATGAGAGTGAGACGAAGGAAAGGTCACCGAGAGGTTGTTTTGTTTTTCCTCTTGCACACAGAAAGTTTAAGAGCAACACATAGGACGCTTTCTCGATGCTAGCTTGGATTATCAACTTTGATAATGATGAAGAGGTTCATCCCTTCCAGATGAGCCTAGCCTTAATACTCAAAAGGGAGAGGGCATAAATATTACGATTTTGTTGATATAGTGGCTGCAAGCATGTTGGAGCAATTGAGGAATTACCATACCGAGTATAAATTAGGTATTCTTCTTTCTTGGCTCACTTGATTTTGCATCAAAATTTTGAGTTTCTGGAGAGAAATTTTCTAGTGTCAAGGCTCGATGCAAATGGTTTATGTCAGCTAGTTTCTATGTGGACCTATGTATTATAAAAAACCTATAATTATTATTGGTTTGTGAACTATTTTCTGAGACTTGTGCTTCAAGAATCGTTGTCATGTCTAGTGGGCCATTTTTCTCATGAGGTTTTGCAATGGATGAAAAATCCATCGACTTCGACGGATTATTTCCTAGGAGAAGATTTCACGTTTATCAAATTCCATGGTTTCATCGGAGAGCCTTTTTGACTCCCTAGATTTGTAACAGATAGAGTTTTCACGTTGGAGGCATACCGTCAGGAAACCCTTTCCGACAATGCCTATGGCTCCAGAAGGAATAAGACAAATTTATATCTACTTCCCCTTTGCATTTCCAATAGTCAGGTGACACTGGATAAGCGGAAGGCAAAGAATGAACTTACAAATTTGTTAGCGGCCCTAGGCTTAGTCCTCATCTGTGACACATGGGACTACAATCTAACAAGGCACTTCACTTTGAAACACGAGAGTCTAGATTGTTTGGAGTCCAGGAGGAATCTAACTCAAGAAAGGGTAGAGGTATACATTAACTTGGCCCACATACCAATCAGACGACTGAAATGGCTGAGTTTCTATACACCGTAGGTGGATTGTCAAAGGAATCTCCTGATAAATAAAACCCTCAACAATCAAATGAATTGCCAGTGATGGTTAGAAAGAAAGAAGACATATTTCTGGAGGTTCTGACAAGAGATGAGATTTCCAAATAAGTTGCTCAGAGAGTTTCAAGCACATGATGAAAAGTTTGAGTAAATTTATGACTGAGAGGCTGACACCGACAAAAGCAACCCAGAGACTAGTCGTGAGATTGAAGAGAAGTGACTTATGCATCGTACTTCCCGACCCCAGGAGTATGACAAAAGAAGAAGCTCAAAGCAAAAGGACTCACAATCCATGTTCTCTTCCAATGTCCAAAGTAAGGGAAAGAGAGTTTGACGGTCCCCAAGAAGGTCCGTTGTGATTGACGAAGGCCAAGCTTTAGTGAAATCATCCACTAAAGGCTCACAATGCATCAGTTCAGGTCGTACAGATAGAAGGCGAGTCCAAGATCTGGGTGTGCCTGAGGTAACAGTCAGGGGAGAAGAAGAAGCAGAGTTTGTTCTGCAAAACATTTTGACCATCGCAATCCAGGTAAGTCTCTCTCCCCCTCTTCTTCCTGCCTCTGCATCTTTGGCTACTCTTTTTCCCCATCTATTGAAGATAATCCTTCATCCATGTACCTTGAGCTTTTGGTCCTTAATGAACCCCCTGCTATTTTTAATACACCCTATGATGTACCACACGTGCTAAGTGAGTAGCATCCATTTCGACTGCTATTGATTCTTTAATCACCCTATTTAGGGCCCCTATCAAGAAGGCTGAATCATCCATGTTGCCCATTACCCCAGGTTCGTTATCATTCGAGCAAAAATCTCCCATTCCTCTTGTTTCCCTATTTACTCTAAGTAGTTTTTCTCTAGCCCAATCTCAATTTGAAATCCCACCATTTTCCATGATTATGCTACCATTTGCCTCCTCGCATGCTCATACATCCGAATTCTCTCCTTTTGTTACTCTTTGTAGTCTTCCTCTTGGTGCTTCCATTGCAACACAAAGCATTGAGACCCCATAGACTCTTCAAGAGCACTTCGAAGCAAATAAGTGGGCCTGACAAGCCAGGAAGCATAAATGGTTGTTAAAGAATGTTGAACTACTAGCCACCAAGAAGATTGAAACTTGCTTCAACGAAGAGTGGAATTCTCTATGGATTAATACCATGAAGTCGCTTATATCCCAACCCGAAGGACAAATGCAGATGGAGGACTATGACATCAGGGCCATGGGTATAGATTTGAATGAAATTATCTCACACAATAAGGTGGATCTAGCCAAGACCACCCAGAAGGTGGTATATGCAGATTATGAGAGGTTGAATAAAAAATTGAAGAAGCACGAGGTAGAAATAATGAATGTAATAGAAATAGTGAATAGGCTATAGATAGAAATCAAAGCCAGAGATGTTGAAATGGCCCACATAAGGAAAATACAAGATCAACAAGAGAAAGCGACAACTTGGTTGCTCATAGAGACCCAAGGTGAGCAGTCTCAACTATATGCCAAAATTGATAGGTTGAAAGTTGAACTTGTTGTTGAATGCCAATCAAACGCAGAGCACCAACGTGCTCGACAAAGCATAAAGAGAGAGCTGGACAAGGTCTAATCTCAGGCTTCCGACAATTTGCAAAAGGCCCAGGTGGAAGTAGAGAAGTTAAGACATGACAAGCAAGAAGCCGAGTTCGCTCTGTAGACTCATGATTAGGAGATAAAAAAAATAGGCTTTGAGTTGGAAAATGTCCTAAAGGAGAAGAAGAAAATGGAGGAGAATGCAAGAGAAAAGGAGGTTGAGTTACATCAAGAGCTAACAGTTGCACAAAGATCTACGACCTTTCCTGTGTCGAAAAGGCTGGTATCCACATATTAGGAGAAAATCATAGTTGCACTCGCCATCCTCAAACCAACTCTACAGTTTTTGAAGGATGCTTGGGAGTTAAATGAAAGGGTTGGCCCATTGGTCGACCAGATTTTGCAAGAGTATGCTCCCTGAGTAGCAGAATCCCAGAGTTTGATTTCCAAGTTAAGTGTGGCCACTGATGAGGCCCTAAGAAGTGCGGAAATTCTAGATTGAAGGGCCACCTCCAGCAAAGTAATCGAATTCACCCACTATCACAAGATCACAACAAAGAGAAATAAATGCTAGGCAGTGCTAAACAAGAGGGTCGACGAAATCAAGAAAGATTTTGGTGTCTTACATAGCTTCAGATTGTCTCCCTTCCTTTCACCAAATGGAGATGTGCTATCCGTTGAGCATATTACAAATGAAATTCGACATAAAGTCCAGACTTCTATAGAACTCCCAGTTTCAAGTGCAACGCCCACCATCAATGATGTTGAGTGTGAGATCCTTCTACTTTCTCATCTCTATTATCACCTAGGAGTTGTTTCCTTCAAAGAAGTCTTCGAGCTAGATCAGGCATACAAGGTTATTTATAATCTTGTCTGACCGACTGATGCAAATTAAGAGATGCAAAATTCCACTTTCCTCAAACTCCAAGAATTTCCAGAGTTCTAGGTTCATGCCTCCGCAAGCAAAGACCCTCTGTGAGTCGCTAGAACTGTGAAGCAAATTTTGCCTTTGTCTTTTGATTTTTGGTTTTATGCTTTTTGGCTTCAGGAGAATCTGTGCACAAAATAAAGTTTGGTTCTGAAAGGTGTGCAATGCGACATGTGGTGGTTGCATGGGTTTTGCTCATTGCTTTCCTTTCGGGAGAAAGTTGGGCCACATGTCAACTCGGTGGAGAGTTTCTCAAGAACAATTTTCACAAATTTGAGAATACCCGCCAGCTCAAAACATCATCTCTTCACTATGAAGAAGCTGTGCTTTAAAGAGTTTTCTCTTTGGAGTTTTTCAGAGCGTACTTTTTTTTTTTTTAGGAGGAGGATTTGAGTCGGTGCCTCCAAACCACATGATTGCTCAACAATACTTTTTTCCAAGCTGTTTTCTAGGATCCGAGCATTTATGGAGGGTAATCTTGCTAAATATCTTAGGGATATTAATGCAATAGTTGAGAGTTGATGAGGGAAGATTGTTGCAACCTAATTTAAAGATCTAAGATCAGATTGTGAGCTATTAGATATAGACATATGGCAATAATTACTTCTGGGTTGAGGCAACGTTTCTCTCTCCTTTTGGCTATAAATTTGACGTGACAACAAAAGAAAAGGGGTCTTGAAGTTTTCCCTCTTGGAAATAAATTATTTAGTTTTCCATAGTTATAGGAAGTATTTTCATTAAAGTTTACAGAACACTGTTGGCATGTTATATCTGTTTTAACTCAAACTTTTATTGGATTGGAATCTAACCTCTATTTTAAAGTTCATTTGATATTTAAGTATGAACTATTTGGGAGAAATATTTGAAAACGTGCATGATATGGCCTTTGTCAATGTTTCCTTCTTTATATCTTCATTCAGAATATAACACTTTGTCTAGCTTAATTCAAATAGTTTGATTATTTGATTTCCATGCTGTAAGCTTATATGATAAAGTGATAGCCTGTAGAAATTAGATTATGTCATTGGACTTCTCTATTTTCTTTAAAGGTTATTGTTTCTTTGTGTTATTTTGTATTAAGAGGAAGAGTTTATGTGGCTTTTGAATATTTTTTGTTAATTCTTGGAACTTTTATGCTTGATCGGACCTTAACGAACACTTCCCATAGGTAGATTTGAATGACTGCACTGTGCTTGTATCTAGCCTTTGTTGTTTGTTCTCTTCCCAACAATGAAGGGTTGTGGTGTTCTTTGTCTATTATATCATTCATAGAAAGGAATTTGGATTTTTAAATGTTGTAAAAGCATTGGCACATCGCCACTTTTCATGTTTTGTATTTACATTTCTTTCTACCTTTTTCCCAAACTCAGAGAAGAGTCGACTTTCTATAAAAATCTCAAAGGTATTTAGTGAGGTGAAAATTGGTCACTCACTTGCTGAATTTCCCATAAGGTTGTCAGAGAGGCGAAAGCTTTGATGATCAACAGTAAGGATTATATTATTCAAAGCATGTTTTGATAGTATGACCTTATCTATATCAAGATCAAAAGTGATAAGGGGGGATGGATTGTACATATGATGGAATAGGTAGGATGAGTAGGTGGTATAAGCTTGCCCCCAAGTTTAGGGTGATTTGTGAATGAAAAATTTATACACGAGGCATGTTTACCAAGTTCAAGGTACTTCCAAAGGTGTCATAGGAATGGTTTTCACCATTAGATGATTTTTTTCTCTTTACTTTGTTGATTTTTTTTGTTGGATTTTTTTATTTTATTGGATGTTAGGATGGGATGGAGAGGAATTCAAATTTAGGATGCTCAAATTGCATTTGGGATGATGGATAGGAGTTGGGATGGAGGATTTAAACATCTATTTACATGGTGTTAGGATCCCTTGCTAAATAATTGCATTAAATGAACTACGTTGATTATTATTGTATTCATAAACATTGATAGAAACCTTGTTGCCTACTAAGTTAGCTTTTCTAAAATATAAACATGGTACCATTATACCTATTTGAAATTTGAGGATGTTTCTAAGGAAATTAGAAAGGATGATGGATAAAGGATGATGGGGATTATATCAAATATTGGATTGAATGGATGTGATGATGGATGTTAGATAGGGTTTTGAAAGATGGGTAGATGGGATGGTGGAAGAATGAGAATATGACAAGAGGCTGAGGGGGACTAGGATTAATAGTATCACATACAATGATGGATATTGAATCTTTGGATTAGGGTGTGGGATTTTGGGGTAGGGGATTTTAGATGTGGGAATTTAGATGGGGATGTTAGGATGTGGTAACCCAAAAATATTTATTAGTGTTATGATGTGGAGGCTTCAATTTAGATGGAGACTTTTAGGATTAGGATAATGGCTAGAGATTTGTGAATTTGGGGATGGGATGAACATTTAGAGATGTAGATGCTTATCTTGGATGCATTGCTTATTTTTCCTTTGAAACTCATGTTATTTTTACTCTTCCTTTTTATTTGTGGGCCTTTTGGGCCTATTTGATTAATTTTGATTTTGGATCAAATTTTTCTTGGGTATTGCATGTCGATGCTTGTTGACATGGAAATATATGGATTTTTATGTGTAATTTGATTTATATTTTTTTCATTCAAATCTCTCTTAAATACAATGATACATGTGTTAGAACCCAATGTTATAGGTTCCAAAAATTATAATATTGGCTATATATGTTTTAATTCTATAGTTACATTATGTTAGCTTACTCTTGATAATCGATCTAAGATAGTTTAAGTAATATTTCCTCTATTAAAATTGTTCTATGTGTTCCTATCGGTACCCTTATGCATTATGTAATTCATACAATGTTGTTAGGTTTTAACTATGTTTATTCATTTATAGGGATGACAAAGCTATTAGAGGTTCAATAATCACTTGAACCATTGAAATAATTCAAGATTGAGAAAAATCATTTTAAAAATACAAAGAAACAAGTTGAGGCATGAAGTTATGAACACTACCAAGTTCATAGTTCATGAGATTGGTGAAAAATTGATAAGGTTATAAATATCAAAAAATTCATGAGCTTGTGAACTTGATAGAAGTGAGAGATAGTTCATTAGTTTGCAAGAAGCTCAAAATTGTGACAAGAAGAGAAAGTGGAGAGAAATATGGTGACCACTTCAATATGTCACAAAGTTTATAAGTTCACAAACTAGAGAGAAGTGTGAAAACATTCTTAAGGTTCACAAGTTTGCAAAAAGTGTGATAAGTTGGCAAGGTTTAGAAGTCTACAAAAAGTTTTTGTGTGTGATGAAGGAGAAAAAATTAAAGAGAAAAATAAAATGAAGAAGAAAAGTGGCTAAGTTTCAAAATTTGAAACTATTTGAAAGTGTGACATGGTTCACATAGAAGCTAAATATATAACAAATAAAGAAAGAGGTAAATGTGGCAAAAAAATTTAATGCAAGGAAGAGTACCAAAAATATTATAAGGTTAGAAACTACCCCTATATGTTCTAGCTAGCTTCTTGACACCATGAATATGGTGAAATACCCCTCATCTACTAGGCGATCCTTATATTTCAAAACCCTAATAGATGCAAATATAAGATATATACATAGGATAATAGTATTCCCTAAAGAACACTCCCCCTACCATGCAAGAACCTTTGAGTACAAGTCAAAGGATTGTCAGTAGTGCTATAGATTTGTTTACTTCCCTTTGATTGTTGATGTAAAATGCATATAAGGATTTTTTTTATTCTTGTAGTTGGCTGTACTTTGATCATTTGCAGAAATTCCACCTTTTTTATTTGTAGATTATTAGACCATGCATATGATGTAGCTCAATTTTAAATCTATATGGCTTTGTAAAACTCTTAAAAAAATAATGAAAGCCATTACTTCTATTTTATTGTTGCAACATGTCTCTAAAATTATTTAGGAGTTTTAGGGGATTCAAGGAATACCTAATTTCACACTTATTATGTGTTAACTCATGTTAGTTTGTATCCGAGGGGCATTCTAAATCTATTTCATTTATGTGCAATTGAATGCCAGGGAAAAACATTTTAAGGTTAATATGCAAAGCTCTTGAACTAGTTTTATATTATTAATTAGAGGTGCATCTTTGGGTTAGAATATAATTTGAGGGTTTAATATCTAAAACATGGAGTCAAGCACATTAAATTCATATGTGAATTGGAGTTTTCTTTTCTATAATTTTTCATACAAATTTGAATTTATGTTGTAGGATTAGGAATTGGTCTAGTAATTGAAATCCAACCATTCACATAATATTAAAATAAAATAATCATTTAGAAAAATATTATTTTAGTTTCACTTATCTTTCCATTGTTGTGAACTTATACTATAGCTATTGTGAGATAGTGAATAATTAAATCCTTAGAGGATGTGTATTTGAAATATATGAGATCAGGTGGGTTAACCAAAATAGGATTGATGAACCACAAAGGACCTATTTCTCACTAGTTTCATTCAAAATGTAGGCTATAGAGGACAAATCTAAAAACTAATAGAACTAATTATCAAAATGCAGATCTGGAAAGGTGAGAATGATGTGTACTTGTCACCAAAGATTCTTTTTCAGAACTCACTGAGGACTTATTTTCCCTATGGTGAATGGGTCTTGGCTGGGGCTCCTAGAAAATGCTTTCTGGGTTTTCTTCTGCTAGGTCTGCACTCCTAGATTCTAGGTGTTCACTATCAGACAACCGGAAACGAATTTTGTAGAGTAATTTCTATGAATTGAATTTTTTTCTTGCAACTTTGTAACTTTCTTCAATTTTACTCTTCAAATGATCTTCAACCTAAAATTTGTAATCACACATCAAAGAGAGAAAAAAATTGATTGTTAGGTGAATGGTGGTTTTCCTTGGTCAAACCCTGTTTTGGTAATTAAACCTTGAAGTGAAATGAAACATGAAAGGAGGAATGATGAATGAACAACACTATGCAACAACTCACCAATCCTTATTTGAGCCTTGGATAAAAAATCTGCAAACTAGCATGAAGTGGCCTCAATGATTGTAGATCTCGATCATGAACGTTGATTTGAAACAATGACTTTGATATGCTTGAATAGATCTTGAAAACTACATCACCATATTAGCTCAAACAACATGCATGATGCAATACATCTTTGAAATGACAATGGAACCTTGATTGCTGCAATAATCTTCTATACATCTACCCTTGAATGCCTTGAAAATGCTCTTGAATTCTCTATCAATGCTCACTTGAATATCCTTAGCTTGCTTGAAATCTTCTAGGTTCTTAGGATGAAACATACTAAAATAACCTTGTATTTATATGTATCTTAACATTAATTTGTGAAATTCAAATATCACAAGTTGACATTGAATTGTGGATTTGAAATCATTAAAATACCACCAAAAACATATTTTAAAGGGGGTTCCTAGGTCTAAGTGAGGACCCATTCACCATAGGGCGAATGGGTCCTAGGTCACTTACCTAGGACACACATCGAACAATGTTAAACATTATGTAAAAATAGGGTCCTAGGTATAAGTGAGGATCCATTCACCCTATGATGAATGGTTCCTAAGTCACTTACCTACGACACACATCTTCCAAAGGTAAGTGTTGTGTATGGAATTTATGAATGTTGGGTTTTATCCCTCAGAATTTGCATTTAATTAGGCTTGGATTTGAATTAAAGGGGCCAATTAAGAAAAATTAACCTCAATGAATTAATAAAGCCCTAGATTAATGTGTAAGTGTAAAGGTACACCTTACAACACCAAAAATAAGACACAATTAAGTCCATTTAGTTTAAAAGGGCCCTAAACTTAATGTGAATATGAAAGATATTTTTTTTTTGATAACTTAGGGTATCCTCATGACTCAAGCCCAAATTGAGTGTGAAAAAGGGATACTTTTTCTTACACTATAGTATTTAATACATTCTTCTGAGTTTTTATGTTGTAAGTTACTAGTATTTATTTTATCTGCAAGGATCCTCAACTAGCTATATCCTTTGCTACATTATTAAACTCAACTACATAATAGAAGAGATTTGATGATCATATGTATTCAAACCCTTTGCAAAGAAATTTTGTTAAGATAGATTACAAAGTGATCTTTATTAGAGAGTTCACACTAGCCTTTCAAATTGTTTCTTAAAAGGATCTCTAGGAACACTCTCCCAAGCTTGGAAAGGCTCAAAGTGTAGAAGATGTGTATTATCCCTCTTGTTTTTTGTCCTTTTCAATTCCCAAATTTGAGCTTAAGTTTCCTCTTTATATGATAAATTTGGTTACTTTATCCTTGTCTAGGTAGGAGCCTTAGGGTTTGGGTTTAATATAAAAATTAGGTCAATAGAATGTTCCCATAGTGAGATATTATCTTGGATTCCCATGAGTTGGGCAATTGATTCATCATTTTGGTACAAGTCCAATGATGTGTGTGATTTTTGATCTAGATGAGTGATTTTAGGGGATGCATGTTTAGATTTAGGGATAGGGTCAATGAAAGGATTAGTAGTGGGGTGATGGGGTTAATAGGGGTGACAAGGTCAATAGGGGTGATAGGGTTGATGAAAGGATTGGTGGTAGCAACCTCTTGATAGGAGTAATGGGAGACATATTTTTGTATGTTGGAGGAAGTTGTCTTAGCCTCAATGAAGGTGTTACCAATAGTTTTTCCATGAGAGATATAGCCAAGGTCCTAAAATACTAGATTTGATTGTATTTTCATGAGTTCTAAGATGCATTTCTCATGAATGCCTAATCCTTTTCCTTGATAGTTAATGTTATAATATATTCAATTGTAAATGAGATACTTTTTGATTTAGAAAAAATATGTGAGTCCATTTTTGGACAAGTAAGGAGTTGTGGTTGTAGTTTCCTTAACAATGAGAAAACTAGATTTAATAAAGGTGGAGAAACCAAGGTGATAAAATTATTGTTTGGGAATGGGTTCAATATGGATGCTATGATCATGAGAGATAAGGCGATTGTGATAGGGAAATTAGTGTATATGCTTGGATCTTGAGTTAGTTAAGGATACACTTGATCATGCTTTGGAATAAAATTTTGACATATTAATTTTATGGAGGATGTAAGGGAGGAGTGATGTTCTATGTTGATATTTAAATTAATCCCTAGATGGATTCTCAAAATTGCATGCATGGATGAGGGAAGTGTCTTTGATGTTTATAGATATGGGTTTTGATGGATGTGACGGTTTTGAGGGATTTGAGATTAATGAGTACATGGTTATTAAGATATTTAGATGGCATAGGATTAGCAATGTTACAAGATGACACAATTTTGTTTTTTATTTGTGTTTTATTATTATTCATGAATATTCCTCAGAGAAAATATATAAGTATGATATTGTTTGTTACATGTTTGGATTTGGATGGGTTGGCTTGCAAAGGTTTGAAGGATTAGGGATTGGCATAGAAGGTGGAGACTAAAATGCACTCACATGGAGTAGAGATTTGGGATGAAAATGGTTTATAAAGGGATTAGATTAAATAGATGACTCCCTTTTCAAAGTTAGCATAAGTATGACCAATAGATAAGTGATTAATTTTAGTAAAATAACTTGTGCTAATTAGTTCTTGGTCTATATGTTCTTGATTATTTATGCTTTGGAAATTAGGGCTTGTGGAAAGCTTTATTAAGACGATTTTTTCTAAAGATTCATGAGTTAATTCATCAAGTGGTTTACAAGACTCTCATTATCGTCAATAGGTTGTCTTGGTGGGATAGTGTTGAATCCCATCACTATGTTATCTCTCCCTCTGAGCAGGAAGTTGTTTCCCCCTCCTGTATGCTTGAAGAAAAGGTTCCAAGTTTTCCTTTCCCCTTTGTGAAAAATCAATCTCAAGAGGTCGATCTTGATAAGAAAATAAAAGAGGAGCTCATGATGGCTTCTCCACCCCCCTTGGATAAATTAGATTCGTAACACATGAACACTGAAATTTCATATATTTATTGGGTTACTCCAACATCTAGTGATAATGGAAAAAAAATGAATGTGGAAAATAGTGATGGACTGGCCCTACCCCCTGAAATAGAACAAGAATGGATAGAGGTGAAGAGGAAGAAAACACAATCGGAAAAATAAAAGTATCCAATGACTTTAAGATCCTCAAAGAAGGATATATAACATGCTATGAAATATGGGATCAATGCAAAATTTAAGTTTGAAATATGTAATCTGGTGCTACAAAGTAATAGAAAGAGTGTTATCCTCTTTGATTTCAATTTTCCAAAAAACATTCTTACAAAATGCCTCATTTATATTCAACATATTATTACAAAGAGCCATATTTTGTGTTCTCCATGTTATGGGACCAAATGAAATGAACCAATACATTGATGTGGGAGGGTGAATTCTAGAGGAGGACTTATTTCATCCTCCAAGTTTTTTATCCTTTTTACCTGCATATTTCCAACAAAGTCTCTTAAGAGATCGAAGAGCAAAAAAATTGCAAACTTTAAGAGAGTAGTTCTCAGAGTTTGTGGGATCTAATTATATTTTTTCTAAACCTAAAAATAGATTTCAAGTCCCTCAAAAATAACCTTTATGTTTTTTCATCAACTCAAAACCTTTTGATCATTCCAAAACAAATGCATTCTTGTAAATTACCTTAGTGGCATTTAACATGTAAGGTTGCTAAGAGTCATATTTTACATTCTTCACATTATGGGACCAAACTGACTATTCCAACATGTCAAGATGGGTATTTTAATTCTAGAGTTCATATTTTAATTTCCACGAGGCTCCAATTATCTTGGCTTACATAGATTTGAAAATGTCTCTTAAGAGACCTACGAATAAGACTAACTTTAATGGAGTAATTATTGGAGTTCATGGGGCAAAAGAATGTTTTATCTAGACCTAAAATTATATGTGGTGTCTCTCCATAGTATATCTATCAATTTTAATCAACTAAAAACCATTTGACCATGCCAAAAATGAATGCATTCATAGGATTTTCCTAATTTACATTGAACATAATGTTTCCAAGAGCCATATTTCACATTATTTCCATTGTGGGATTAAACCAACTATTCCAACACATTGGGGTGGATTGGCGAGCTAGAGGAGGCCCCATTTCATCCGCAAGTGCTTTGATCATTCTAGGATTTATGATTTTTAAAAATTATCTTAAGAGACCTAAGAGAAAAAAATAACCAAGCTTTGACATAGTAGTTCTCATAGTTTGTGGGGCTTAATATTTTTTTCTTTGACCTAAAATATATGTGGGGTCACTCCACAACAACCTCTCTCAATTTTTTTCAACTCCAAACCATTTGATTGTGACAACAATGTATGCATTCTTTTAAAATTATACCTCTTTTGTGTTCAATATAATATTGTACCAAGAACCATATTTTATGCCCTTCATGTTATGAGACTAACTTTACTATTCCAACATGTTGGGTTGAGTTGGAGAATTCTATAGGAGGAATTTTTTCATCCACCAAGTGTCTTAATCCTTCTTAGGTACATAGTTCTAGCAAAGTCTCTTAAGAGACATAGGAAAAAATAACTACAAAAATTTGATGGAGTAGTTCTCAAAGTTCATGGGGCCTAAGAATTTTTTTTAACCCTCAACTAGATGTGGGGCTCATCCATAATAACCTCTCTTATTTCTTTTCAACTCCAAAATATTTGAACATGATAACAACAAATGTATTCTTGCAAAAGGCCTCATTTGTGTTGCACATATCATTGCGAAGAGCCATATGCCATGGGACTAAATTGACTATGCTAGCACATGATGAGTGGGTAAACTATAGATGAGGCCCTATTTTATCCTCCAATTGTCTCAATTTGTCTAGCCTATATGGTTTTAATAATGTCTCATAAGAAACATAAGAACACACAAGTTTCAAACTTTGATGAAGTAGTTATCAAATTTCATGGGGCCTTAGAAATTTTTATCTAGACCTACAAATAGATGTGGATTCCTCACCAATAAAATATTTATTTTCAACTTGAAACTATTTGACCATGTCAACAATAATTGCATTCTTGTGAAATATAGAAAAATAGGTTAACCAAATATGGGATCAAAATATGTGGGGTGAGGGACCTATCTTCCTACTTTCATTAGGAAATGAGATCCCCACAAAGAATTGACTAACAACCCTTGGGTGAATCAACCCAATGTGAGAATCTTCAGATTTCCTTATGCTTGAGGATGGGGGTAAAGTTCAAAAAACACTTTTGGGAGAAAAACTAAAAATAGTAAATCAACTAAAAAATGCAAGCTAACACTTGGAACTTGTAGATTAAGCATAAACTAAGAGAAAAACAAAAAATTCTAGTAGATCTGGGAAGGGAAAACACTATGCACCTGTCACAAAACACCATTTCTAGAAGCTGTCCTAGGACTCATTCACCCATGGGCGAATGGATCTAGGTCTCCTTTTCTAGAAAATTATAGACTAAGATTTGGGTCTTGTATGTGCACTTCTACAACTTTGCTCCCGAATCTATACTTGTGACAAATCTGTAAGACAAAATTGTTTCTTGGTGCTGGATGGGGGTTCGCCTCAGTCAAACCCCAAGTTTGGTAATTAAACCTTGATAAAAAGTATAGATCTAAAACATAAGAAGAATGTGCAAGCCCTAATATTAAGTGTGTCTAAGATTAGAAGAGCTAAAATATAAATAAACCCTATTCAAATGTGTTAGAATATGATCCCTAAATGAAACAATGAATAATGGTGAAGACCTACTTTGGGAGATATCAAATCACCCTAATAGATCACAAATCTGATAAAAACTTTGTTTAGGAAGAAAATAGAATGATAATAGAAGATGAAACCGCTTAGGAAACAAGTCATTAGGCTTGGTTGAATGGCTTG